>JADRCH010000215.1:871167-954423 GCA_019843965.1 Rhynchomys soricoides | reverse complement strand
AGTAAGATGGTGGAGAAGTAAGATGGTGGAGAAGTAAGATGGTGGAGCAAAGGGCTTGGCGTCTGCTTCTAAAGCTTGGAAAAGAGCAGAAAGTTTCTGTGTGATGAGGTTAAGGGAGGGTCTGAGACAATATCATCCAACAGTTTTTGATAATCATGAAGAGTTTTGAGAGAATCCTTGTGGATTGGTATCCTTTGAGAGCATACTGCGTGCTCCTCTGTGACTTTACCCTTGACCCTTTCCTGGAGTAAACTGAAGACCCTACACCTAAAAGGCTATCTCAGTGATCAACTAAGATTGCTGCCAATTAAGAAGAGTCAAGATGGCTGATTAAAATACCATCCATATCATTGATGTTATAAGTAAGCCTGTACTAGTTAGCCTGTGACATAATGCCATGACCAACTTGGGGAGGAAAAGGTTTCATCCACTTACACTTTTACATTGTGGTCCATCACTGAAAGAAGTCAGGGCAGGAACTCAAACAGGACAGGAACCTAGAGGCAGGAGCTGATGAGGCCATGGAAGAGTGCTGCTTATGGACTCGTTCATCATGATTTTCTCAGCCTGCTTTCTCATAGAACCCAGAACCACCAGCTCAGGGGCTACCCCACTCACATGGATCTGGCTCGAATCCATCACTAATTAAGAAAATGGCCTACAGCTGCATCTTATGAAGGCATTTTCTCAATTGAAGTTCGTCCCTCTCAGATGGCTGACAAGAACTTGTATCTAATTTACATAAAACTAGCCAGCACAAAGCCTTAGGGTTTTGGTCATATATGGGTTTAATAATCTCAGCAGCAAATTCCCGACACATCATAGGGCTCCTATGCATCCCCCAGGGAAGGATTTTACATTCAGAGCACTGTGCTGGTAGACTATGATTAGGTAAAAGAGAGATAAAGAAAAACATTTTGCCATTACCAGTAGTTAGCATATGGGTGAATGTCCTAGTCACCGTCCTATTGCTATGAGGAGACACCATGACCAAGGCAACTCTTAGAAAAAGAAAGCATTTAATTGAGGACTGACTTACAGTTTCAGAGCTTTAGTCCATTATCATCACGGCAGCATACATGGTGCCGGAGGAGTAGCTGAGAGTTATGTCCTGATCAACAGGACCAGAGAGATAGGTCTGGAATGGACTTTTGCAGTCTCGAATCTACCCCAACAGGGCCATACCCCCTAATCCTTCTAAACCTAGACTCCCACTACCTGGTAACTAAACATTCAAATATATGAGCCCATGGGGGCCATGCTTATTCAACCCATCACAGTGGAAACAACCAACCCAAACCAAAACAACCCTCTTAGTTAACTGTAATTAATTGGAAATAAGCCTATGTCAGTCTTGACTAAGGAGATACCATTGCTTGCATGACTTCGTAGCTCTTAAATCTCGTACAACCTCCATTTGCCTGCTTTCTTCTTTTTTCTTATAACAAAGATAGAGATGCTCTAAGGACTATTGTATCATTCTGTGTGTCATTATTTCTCCTCCCAAACATTGGCAGCGTTCAATTTGCTACCCCTAATTCTACTATACCTGGCAACTAGGGCTCATATACCCTAGTAGGGATGGCTTGGGTCCCCAAGTTAGGGGTCACAATCAATTGGTTGGTAGAACTGAGGTCTAATGCCCCACTGCCGGATGTTGCTTAATCAAGCTGATAGGTGGTGCATTTTGGTGGCTGGGCATCACTTGTCTGCCCTGTTGTTTCTTGGGACTCCCCAGGGCGATAGCCCCCGTTGATTCATTGGGCCAGGGCAGGCCACAGCTGCTGTTTCCCAGCTCTCAGGAGGCTGTCTGTGAGTATTCATTTGTGAACAACTTTCATTATCTCAGTGGATTCTTCTCTAACATTTCAGATACAGGGCTGTGGAGACAGCCAGGGGATGGCCCTGCTTCTTCTTAAACTTGAAACTCCTGCAGTGGCTCTCATTGGCAGAATGTCCTGATTCTTCATGAGCACAGCAGGCATCTCTTGTTTTCTCAGGACATACAACTTCCTTAAAGGGAGACAAGAGAGCCACTGACCTTGAAAGTGGCTAGGACCTGTATTAGCACCCAATCTACTTATATCGTCTGTACATTCAATCCTTTGTGGAAACCCCTGAGGGCCTCCTTGTAAGTCTTGTCAGCATTTTCAAAAGCCAATTCCTTTATAAACACCATTTCTACTTCAGGGCCATTTATAAGGCGCCTTGCAGTTTGTAAGAAGTGGGCCATAAAATCTGTATACAACTGTTCCAGGACCTGGTGAATATCAGTCAGTGAGGAGCCTTTTTCCCCTTGGTGGGTAACTGTCTCCATGCCCTTAAGATGGCTATACTAATTTGTTGGTAGGCCTGTGTAATTTGTAATTTGCTGATAGGGTACTGTTGTAATTGATTCTCAGCCCCTTCACAAGGCCAGGTACCTCAAAACATGTATGGGACTACAGGCATTCCATAGTTTCAAAATTATATTGCTTGTGGTCCTGACTTAATTCTATAAACCTAGTTTTAATGAAGAGGTAACTCCCTGGATGGAAGCTGAAATTTTGCCATGCTTAACTAATCAGAGGGAGGAGAGGAAATGTTACTGAGGATACAAGTCCTTGGCTATATGGAGCAGTAAACCCAGAAAGCATACAGATTGTTTGATCTTAAGGACTTGAAAGCAGTGTCTCATGGTGCTATGGCATTTGCCTGAGGTTATTTAGTTCAGATTGCTCAAATATGGGTAAGCTGTCAAACCATTGTTTTTCCCCTAACCTCTTTTTTAAATGAGGCTTGCTGAAGGGTGAAACATTCTCCCTTGCATCTCTTCATGGTCCAGACTTGAGGAAACATAGTGCCATGGGTTGGGTGGCCTTGTCCTCTCAACCATTTTCTTCAGTATCAGTGTTTGTGACATCTGGCAGGTTGGGACAAGCTTGACCCCTGGATCTCTATCACTGGCTGTTTTTCAGGGAGAAGGGGTAGGTTCTTGGTAATTTGAGGGGAAAGACCTATGAGGCCAGACTTCTCTTCATTCATTCCGAGGAAACCTGCCTTCTGTGAAGTCAGGGGTGTGCATCCATGGAATCACAGTACAAGGCTCCATGAACTGAAAGTGTAAATGGGAATGTGTTCTGGTCCCATTGGCCCTGGTATATTCTCCAGCTTTCCCCCTATTCGCTCCCAATGGCCAAATGTTCTGTCTCTTTTTTTCTGGAAAGCAGCATGCCTCCTGAACATAATCTAAGAATGGCATGACTTGTAATGTTTTTGCTCTGCATCGATAATTTCTCAATCTGACATATGATTGCCTATCTCTAGGTTCTACTTGTCTCATATTTCTTATACCCACTAACTGAAATTTGTGTCTCTATCCTTTTATTTGGCCTTTCTTTCTCTTTCTTTCTCTTTCTTTCTTTCTTTCTTTCTCTACCTTGGTTTATTCCTTTTCCTTTATTTCTTTTGCTGTCTAAGAGCACTTCTCTTGGGAGATCTCTCTGTCTAGTTGATGAGAACTCTTCACATCCAGTGTCTACATCTTTGTCCCTGCTCTGGTGTCACTTGCTGTATTCATTGTAGCTCCAGGGATGGACTGATTAGATCAGTGCAGGAATGAAGAAAAGACAAATGCACACAGACACAAGAAACACACACAGAAAAGCTGGGATCAGTTGGACTGGGCTCCCTGATGGAGCAACACAGTACCAGAGAGCTCAGTGTCTATTACATACAGTTGCACATGGACATGCTGTTATTGCCTGCAGCTGAATAAAGAGGCAGGGTTAGCTCATTTCTGTAGGGACAGTCTCTGTATGGGAGCAGACTTAAAGTCATCAATATCCAGGGAGGGAAGCTATGGTGGACATTTTCAGCACACACTATCAACATCTGCACCTGGACCACAGGAAGATTTTGCCATACCTCTGAGCCTCAGACCAAGGGAGAAGTATTTGCTATTTTTCCCACAGATCCGAGGCTTGAGTTCATGATGTGATTAGTTCATGCCAACAGAATACATTAACTCAGCCCCTGACATACTTAGTGGTTCCTTCATGATCAATAACATCTTTAATTCTATGCTTCTTAATACAAGATAGTTTGACACATTACTTCAAATGAAGGAGTTTCTATTCTTCCTAACATGCATCAACATATGTACTGATCTACTACAAACTGAGAAATATACATATTGCAGTTTGGAATATACGAGGTTGGCCCGGCCCTTGGAACCTTGGATTTCACAATTTTCTTCTCTTGTAATAATCTTTCTCTAGATTTTCTAATTAGGGGGCCCTTCTTGCTATTCATGTTCAAGTTCAGATGTTCTTTGAAATCTTCCCTGGTTGCCCAATTTACAGTAGCTCCGTTGCTAGTAATTGTCTCCTCCGAAGACTCTAGAACCATTCAGGAAACAGGTACCTGTGCATTTGTGCGGAAAATTATCTGTACTGTATTAACGGAGGTGGCAATACCCACTCCCTGTGGGTGGCACTGCTCTCTTGCTAGGATCCTGAATGGATTAAATGGACAAAGGAGGCAGAGCAGAAATGTTGAATTCATTATATGTGTTGTCCCAACTGTGAATGGCTTGTGATCAAATGCTTAAAGTGTCTGCCACTTTGACTTTCCTGCCCTGATAGTTCACCTCTGCACGGTGAGCCAGAATAGACTCTTTCTCCTTAAAGTAGTCTTTGTCAGTGTGTTTTTTTCACAGCAACAAGGAAAAGAAAAGAAAATAATCACTATTGTTATTTTCTTTTCCTTCCTATTTCCTGTCTCTGGTGTTTAGACAGTGCACTTCCTGATTTGAATGTGGCTACTATGTAAGAACACCCTCCTCTTCCTCATTTACTGTTTCTTGGGTCTGCAGTCTTCACTTGGCATTTAAGAGACAATCAATGAATATTTATTGATGTTGAACAAGTGACTGTCTTCATATTAAATCTGGTATTTTGGAATATTGCTATCACACTTTCCAAATAACATTTGTCAGGGGTTCATTTGATGTTTCATAGTTATGTTTACTTTATGCCTATAGAAGTTAGGTAGTGAGATATGTCTATTGTTTGTTTGTTTGATAGTTCCTTGTAAATAAAGTAATTTACTGGACAAACAAGTGCTCAATTATAATAAAGGTGATACATCACTGATCATACAGAATATAGATATATAGGGAAGGGTCAGAAAAGGTATAGTCTGGTCTTAGTGCTTACCTCTACCCTGGTTTACCTGGAGGGATCTTCTGCAAAGAAAGTATGACTCAAGCTCCCTGCATCTAAGCATGGTCTTGGGACTTGATCATTTTTACTTAATACCCTACACCAGAAGTGGTGCCCTTCTGGCTGAAGCAGTTAAGAGGTAGTCCATAACACACAGACCTTTGTCACCCTGCTATTGCAGTCTGGAAGCATAGTAAGATAAAGTCGAGAGGAGCCAGGACTGGTGTTCACCCTTGGAAGACAGGTGCCAGGGAATGCTGGCAGACCTTCAAGAGATTTCGATGAGCAAGAAATAAACCTTTATATAATAAACTATGAAGTCAGGCTTGAGCTAGCACCTTGCCCCAGCATAGTGTATTCTTAGCAAGGGGATGACCTCCAAACTGAGATCTGAAGGGCCAGTCACAGGGAAATCATCCTATAGGAGAGATTCTTTGCCAAAAGTGTTTCTTCACCTCAGTAGAATCCTGTCACTTGGGACCCTTCACGACCTACTGGGTTATCTCACTCAGCCTTAACATGAGGGGAGGTGCCTTGTCGAACTGCAACTTGGTATTCTATGTTTGGTTGATATCCCTGGAAGGCCTGCCCTTTTCTGAAGGAAAACAGGAAGGAGTGGATAGGGAGGGAGAAGGGGGGAGGGACTGGGAAGAGAGGAGGGAGGAGAAACTGCAGTCAGGATGTAATTAATTATCTGAGGGAATAAATTAATAAAAAAAATTCCAAAAGCTAGGAGCTAAAGGAAGTTGAATGCTCAAAACGCTAAGGGGTAGTAGCAGAGTGCACTACCTGTGTATCAAAACCACACCAGAACATCTTGATACAAAGTTCTGATGATATTCAAGAGTCCTGGCTGGGTGAGGGGATACACGACCCACTTCCCAGCTTGTCTGCATGATGGCCTCTCCTGCTCACTCTGCTTCTGAAAACACCCCCCAACCCCCTTACTGAAACTGACAGCACCTAATAGCAGTCAGCAGAGATGACCAGAATAAAGCATCTTACCCTTTGCAATGTGTCCTTCCAGCAGTGCCCTTAATCTTTCAGCGTGCTCATTTATGTTTTTTATGGGTACCGAGCTGCTTTTGTTCACTGTAATGGTGATTTCATCTGTCTCCTAATTTTTTTTTTTTAAACAATTTTCGGCTCTCCACTCTTGGAAGTACATGGAAATGACTGTATTTTTGCACACAAACATCAATTTACTTTATGCATTTGGTTCCCAAACATCAGTTTATTCTTATTTACAGATCATTTCTCCACTTTGGCTGTTATGAGTTAATGTTTTATGAAGCAGCAACCATGAGGCGAGGAGGAGTTTGACTGAACAGAGACAGGATTAACACTGCTCGAGAGAGCAGCATCCTCTCTGTGTACTCGAGTTAATTGGTGCGGTGATTTAATCACCAAGCTGCCATTCACATCTCATGTGTATTTTGTGTAAGTCACTTAAACTTGATGTTTTTTTTTTCTTTTTTAGAATGTCTAGGTTGATGAGCATTTAAATAGATCGGTAGCATTTTAAAATGTCCTCAAAGCTGACTGTAGCGTGACATCCATCAGATTTTGTATTCAGTTTTAGGTTAGTTATTTTTGAAGCTTTCAGATGAAAAAGATCTACATTTAATATTCTGCAACAGGTTGTCCCATCACCTTGCCAAAGCCCCGAGGAGTGCAACATATTTTTTTTTCCTTCTGAATATCACTATTCTTTTTTTTTCCTCGGGATATTTTTGACCCTAGACACTTTTTCCTTTAAATTTGATGGAGCTGTGATCATGGCTCTGACCTCTAGCCTTGAAAGAAGACGAGTTATACCTCTCAGGAGTGATGCCTCAGGCACTTTGCAAGTCGGCTGGCAGGGATTATTTCCCAGGCTGTGAAGTGATGACCTTCTACCGAGGGTGAATGTCTGCAGTGCACGTAAATTCTACCAGCCATGATTGAGAACCTTAGGTTTGTTACCTGCTCTATGAATCAGAGTCCATTCTTTCTCTACAGTGGCTGGGTAATTTAGTGCTGTATTTAAAGCCACATGTTATATGTGCACACGTGGGTTAATTTACTGTTGCAGGTGATTACATTCTGTTTTTGTGTCCGACATAAGGTTACTTCGGAGGTAAATCTAGAATTTTGGAATAAATGACTGGAATGAAGTGCCTGGTGATCCGAGGACACCTTACCTATTATTTCTAAACAAAGTGCTCTGTCCTGCTCTTCCAGCTGCCCACAACTCCTCTGAGTTTAGTATCACAGAGAGGATTTCTGTTGCTTTCTCAGCTGCCATTACAACAATAATATGTTGCTGATTGCTAAGATATTTTCAGAATACATTAAAAAGAGGAATAACATTTAGAGTGATTAGTGAACACTTTTTGAATCTGCAAGAGAACATTTGTTTTTATTCTCTGAACAGAGCTGTCAATCTGAGCTCAGTGTATTTACAGAGTTTTGAAAAAAAATTTAATATTCTCTTTCATTTTCTAAGGAATATAGTCTTTCTAAAAGCTGTGAATATGTGTATATATGTTTATTAGCTATACATATATGTATATCTATAATACAAATCTATACACACATATGGATAGATTATGATGATAGATAGATAGATGATAGATAAAGTGGATTTTTGGCATTTTCTAATGACTTTTAATGTTGGGGTCAAATGCTTTATTTTAAGTTTTCGTGGAAGATTCTTGAAGATCTATTTATTGTCAATATACTGTTTATCAAGCTCCAATATAAATTCAGTGGACAGGATTGTGGGAAGGTTGGAGTTGTTACTGAAGGTCATGTGAAATTCTTGGAAAGCCAGGATGAAGAATGACTGCCTGTTTAAACAGTGCTGGTGGTCATAGCTCATATCACATTCCATTTTGTCTTAGCTCAAAAGCTGTCTGTTGTTGGCAAAAAAATACCTCCAACTTAAAGCACACAGAGCTCTCCTGGCAGCAAGACTCCAGTGGGATACAGCCTCTGAAGGATCAGGCTCCTTAACCTGCAGTAGTCTTTAAACTATGACTCATTCATTTATTCAAAAACCTGTACGGAGTTCTTAAAATATTGTTGATGAGTAGAACCTGAAGGAAGGTCAAAATGGATCAAATTCTGTAACCGAAATTTTCCCTTTTCTAGAGTTGAAACTTACTGGAGATCAGTTATCAAAGCATCTCTAATTTGTTAAAAACCAATATTTAGTCCCCACTAGAGTTATCTACACTGTTTTTCACTCCGTTTTTTTGTTTTTTGTTTTTGCTTATTTTCTTATTTCCTTAGCAAAGGAAATTTGGTACATCTGGATACAGATTCATTTGCACAGCCTTGGCCTTTGGAACCTGCCAAGCCCAGGGAAACAGTAGCACCTTTGCTCATTCTCCCGGCTGATGCTGGAACTAAGTCAATGCTGGAGTTTATTGTATGTTAGCCAGTAGCATCCGATTCACCTCCACATGCCCTCTGCTTCCCTCCTGTTCTCCGTAATCAAGTTTTAATTCCACTTAGCTGGGAAAGATTAAAAAACAAAAACCTATCATAAAATGGTAAGGTAGTGATTACATTTATTTAAAAAAAAAATAGTATCATGAAATCGTAACATAATTTTATCATTGTGTTTTTCTGATCTCAAATAGGATAGTATATTATAGCTTGACTTGTAAGCCTACTTTTTGGAAGGACATGGAATTATGTAGGGCCAGAATGTAATGGGTGATGAAAGTCACCATGATTTATAGATTATAAACTCCAATAGTCAGTCTCGGCCTTGTCCTTGGCATGTTGACTAGACCAAAATCATCATTAAGGGCTTTCCCCTGGGACTGTTATACTGGTTTTGTAATAGCTCATCTGCCCCCACCCAATATGTGTTTACATTTACCTGCCAGAATAGAGCCAAGTGGTCTTTCGAAATCTGCTTGTTCTTTAGTTTTCTAAAATGCTTAATTACTGTTCATTGAATTCAAGAGAGCCCGTAGAAGGTCCTTCCTTTTTTAACTGCAATGCCACTAATTAAAATATATTTATATATTCATTTACTTATATAATATAATATATATATATATATATATATATGTATATATATATGTTTAAATGCTAAGATGCTATATATATTCTATTCAGTTTATGGAATTAAAAAGTGGAGTATAACAATATTACTTTCTTTTATTATTTATTTAACAGTAATTATTTTAACAATAAATCTTTCTTTTCACATACGTATTTGTGTTGTGAACCCCTTGTTCCATTTATCCACAATTTTGGCAAACTCCACCAGTCCCACTTGCCGTGTAATTCCGTAATTAAAGAGGCGATGGTATCTCCACTTTCACTTCTTTTGCTAGAAATACCTAAGTCTCCCGTCTCTCCTCTTACCTGAACACCATCTTCTTGTATACATCTCACTTTATATCCCAGACAGCCATGTGTTTGTTAGCATCTCAGGGAAACAGCTGCATCCTGCAGTCCCACCAATGCACTGTAAAGTACCAGTTCTTCATAGCATACATCTTTCCCCATACCTTTAAGAAAGTTCTTTCAGAGTATTGGAGAAGGTGCTTTGATCATATTTAGCTCTTTTGCCCAACTTTTCCAAGATCTATCCATCTTTCCTGTCCACATAACTTTGTGTTTTTTAAAAAATTTTTAACTGCCAAGACCAATTTGTGCTGCCTAAATATTCTCTCTCTGTGTGTTCTTCTACTGGAGTCTAGTCAGCTTGCCAGAGGTTACATTCTTAAAGAAAACTATCTTTCCCTCTCATAGAATTTAAAAATTGACACCACCATGGCTAGGGATGGGACTTTGTATTCAACTATGGACTCTACATAGAAGCTATCTTGTCTTCTGTGGCGTCAGTAAGATTAGGAATTCCTTTAAGAAACAACTATCTTTTCATCTTTATGTTTTTAAGATGTGTCTAACGCTTGTCAGATCCTACACAGTATTTCAGCTCTGGAGGAAAAAAAGAGGGAGAAAGAGAAAGGGGAGGGGAATTTAATAGGTATGTTGATGAGGGGTAGACAGGGCCCAGGGCTCAACGCTCAAAGGTGCTTGCTGCCAAGGCTGGTGACCTGAGTTTATCCTCATGATCCACATGCTCAAAAGGAAGAACTTGTCTCCACAAGTTGGCTTTTGACCTTCACAAAACACCATGGCACCATGACATGTATACTCTCTACCCACACAAAAAGGAACATATTTACCAAGAAATATAAACTATGTATTTTCTGGTAGACGTGTGATGTGATTTTAATCTACTTCTTTATGGTTCTTGCCTGATCAATGGTAAATATTCCAGGAAGGAAACTTCATTAATTACTCACCACTACCAATCATTATGTAAATGTTTCTTTCTCTTGGTTTAAAAATTTTTTTCGTATTGAGGGACAGCTTCATTGTTGTCATTTAAAAATAGTATCTTTCTCCCAGCCTATACTTCTGTGCTCTGCCCAGCTCCTGGGTCAACTGTTTATACCTATCTGTAGATCCAGGTTGTTCTCAGTCCTGGTTAAAGAGCCTTGCTCTTGTGATGAGCAACAGTCAGCAGAGGGAAGCAAAACTGGTCAAAATGCCAAGAAAAAGGAGCCGAGTACTCTGTCTTAAATGAGGCATAGACATTAAGCTCCTCTCAAGGAGCACTGCAGAGGAGGAGGCTGGAAGAGGAGAAGAGCTGGGGCATGGGAAGGAATGCTGGGAAATGTTGTCTTCTCAACATGACATAGCTATTGCATACTTGGACCTGCACTCATGCTATTGCATTGGTTACCTGCACAGGATGTACAGATTATCAAGTCAGTCAAAATTGCAGCATAGATGAGGCAGCTGATCTCTGGCCCCTCCCTCCTCCACATCTGCTGAGGACATATTGACAGTACATAGTTGCTGGATGAGAGAAAGTAATATTACTAATAATATTATTATAATTAATAATCTTAATAATAATTATTATTATTGATGATAATGTGGCCACTGGTAGGTAACCCATGCCCCAGCACAAGGCCTCATACTCATGTAAATACATGCTGCCCTAGCTAGCCTTATGGGTTATGAAAATAAGACATGAACCTGGGAGAAAGGAATGTCATGTGGGGGGTTATGGGAAGAGATGGAGGTGGGGAGAGGGGATAGGTATGACTGTATTTTGTTGTATAGACTTCTCAAACATAAAGAAAAATTAAAGATATTTTCTTTTAGTTTCATATAATGCCACAGGACTAGCATGTCCTCAAAGTTCTTTTCCAGACGAGTGGGGATAGAGTGGATCATGGGAAACATATTAAGGATAATGTATTCTGATGATATTCAAATTCATTCAGCAAAGTCTAAATAAGTCAGCGCAGATTTGCTGGTTCATCAGTTGTGCTGCTTCTGCATTCTTAGGAGTAAACTGTAACACATTTTACAAAGACTCAATTTCCCCCCACAGGTCACAGATCTAGGTTAAGCCTAAAGAGCAAGTTTCATTATAGATCACTTATTGAAAGTGGAGTGAAGCAATTACCATAGCTCTTGGAAGAAGTATATTGGCTACACGTTCTCCTTTGGAACAGTTCATGATGGCGGATTAGTTACTTAATGCTTTAGATATTATTGAAACTTATAGACGTTCCCTGAACTTTACTGACAGTGTTAGAAATAGATACATGATGGGAAAAAATCTTCACCAGGGCTCTTAAAAATTAAAATGTAGGCATCTTCCAATTATTGTTTTGGTACGGAAACTTGCTTTGGGGATTTACAGAAGCGGATATTCAGTGATTTAATTCACAATAGTAATCATTATTCAGTAGTGTATTGATCCAACCCATTTTCCATTCTTCTGATAGCTTGATTCTGGGCAAATTTAGATATCATGTGAATCAAATGTGTGGGATATTTTTCTAGGTAGCACATCTGAGTTTTCTCATTTCAAATTTAGTTTTAAAAAAGTAAGATCTTTTCATATAACCACTAGGATTTCAATTGTGCAGCATTTAAGGAAAATTAATTCTTTGAAAGAATCTAATCATCGTCTTCTAAGTGTTTGGCTCATGCAGATAATAAATTTTGTCACCTTTCTCTGATATATTCTTTTGTATTTCTTTGAATGCTAAACTGGAAATTATTATATATATTATTATTATTATATATATATTATATTATGTATATGTATATATATAATTATTTAAATTAAACTGTATTTTGTGATTATTTCTTGAAGTTTTAAAATATTCAACCTTGGAAATAATGTGGATTTTGTCAACAATGTATGATTTCTCAAGTCACAAATAGCCTATCATTTCAACAAAAACAACAGTTTATGAGAAATTGCCAATGGTGTTCAAACCTCAATCTAAGAATATATAGATTTATATGCAAAAGCAAGGAGAGTTTTACTCTATGGAAGTCCAACATGTGGAGTTCTCTCATTCTAGGATGGAGAGATAACCAAGTGAGCTCGCAGGCCTGATTTAAATCGAATTAGGGGATTCTGGAGTAGGTGACTTTTATCTTATTCCATCTTTAGGGGCATTCCATCACCAGTGCTTGGGGCTGGAAACTGTTGCTGATCCATTGCCCTTGCTTGAGGCCAGGTGACAGGGCAGCTTCTGATGGCAGGGCAGTTTTCTGACTAGCTGCCTGAAGTCTAGGTTTGTTTTTTTTCTAGTAACTGACTTGCCTGGGCTTGCCTGGACTTGCCCAGTTCTTAGGCCTAGTCTCTCAAACTGCCAATTTGAAGCCTGTCATGGAGTCAGCCTGTCTCATAAGAACAGTTCTTTAATAAGTATTTTCACACAGTAGTTATGCATTTACATTGATAACATCACGACTCATTTTGCATGATCATTGCATGATTATATATTTTAATTAATTAACTAAGTAGTTGGTGGTGCCAGGCTTTGAGGCCAGAGCTTTTTACATGCTAAGCACATACTGAGCTATACCCAAGCTATACCCATATGCACTCATCCTTAAAAGGTATGAGAGAAATGCACTGTATATATATTCTGGATGCATTCCTGTGGCATTCAGTGCTGCAGCAATGATATGTTCTAGGTGCTGTAGCCATTACTTGCTGTTATAAATTTACTATACTCTTATTTGTTCCTGATTTTAACTTCTTCAGCTATACGTTTTCATTACCACGAACAAAATCTGTTTTATAAGCTCATATTTTCTATCTCCATCAGTGAAATAAAAAACGGATTCTTCAAAGACAACAAAGGAAATACATTATAGCAATTGTTTTAGTTTTCTTTCTGGCTGCTGTGATGAAATACCCTGCTAAAAGCAACTTAAGGAAGAAAGGGTTTATTTGGTTTAAGAGCCCAGGTTACAGTTCATCACTGTGAGTAAATCAAGGTAGCAAGAACGTGAAGCAGTTAATCAAATAGCATGCATGCTTAAGTGCAAAGAGCAGTGAAAGAATGCTTGGAGGCTAGTGGGCAACAACTCTTCCTTCTTCTTCAGCCCAGAGCCCAGCCCTGAAAAGATGCCACATACATCCAGGGCGTGTCTTCTCACCTTAATTAATCCCATTAAGAAGGGAAAAGGACTGAAGGGCCAGCAGAAAGAATGGAAAGGGCAACCCCAGGAGGTAGAAGGTGGGAGGGACCCTCCAGAATGCACCAGAGACCTGGGAGGTGAGAGACTCTCAGGACTCAAAGGGAGAGACCTTAGATGAAATGCCCTACAGTGGGAGAAAGGAACACGTAGAGCCTACCTCTGTATTGGTCAGGCTCTGGCAGAGCCTCTCAGGAGACAGTTATATCAGGCTCCTGTCAGCAAGTACTTCTTGACATCAGCAATAGTGTCTGGATTTGGTCTCTGCATATGGGATGGATCCCCAGTTAGGGCAGTTTTTGAATGGCCTTTCCTTCAGTCTCTGCTCTACTCTCTGTCCCTGTATTTTCTTTAGACAGGAGCAATTATGGGTTAAAAATTTGGAAATGGGTGTGTGGCCCCATCCCTCAACTGGGGAGGCGTGCCTAACTGTAGATATGGTCTCTACAGGTTCTCTCTCCCCTTTGTTGGGTATTTCAACTAATGTCATCCTCATTGGGTCCTGTGAGCCTCTTGCTTTCCTGGCATCTGGGACTTTCTGGTAGCTTCCCCCAGTTCCCCATCCCCCACTGCTACACACCTCTGTTCATTTTCCTGAGAATCAAGTCTTGCAAACCATTCTCTTACCTCTGTATGCACACCGAGGTATGTGTCTCCCTAAATACACTAATAAATAGCTTCTTATAATATACACATAACAGTTCTAATTTTGTGAAGCTAGATTTTTATATATAGTGGTAAAACAGCTGAGAGTAAGGCTGATGTTGATAATTGGTTTTGTTTCAATTATTGGAATTGTACTGTTTGAAAGTGTCAGAATCCTTGTTATTAGATGTTTGCATAATATGCAAGGGAAGTATAGCACCTGCCAAGACCTTTTTCAAATTTTTGTTTTAAAAAGTAATGTTTAGTTTTTAGTAGAGAACAGATGATAAAATTAAAATGTCTTCGAAATATATTTTAAGAATAATTGGCTTATTAAGATTTATTTTAATTTGTGTGTGCGTGTATGTGTTTATGTCTATGTGTGTACATACCATATATGTATAGGTACCATCAGGTCAGAAGAAGGTGTTGAATCCCTAGAGATGGACTTGCAGGTGTTTATGAACTATTCAATGTAGGGGCAGGAATTAAATAAGGATCTTCTAGAAGAGCAGTAAATGTTCTTAACTGCTGGGCTTTCTCTCCATTCCCAGAAATAGGACATTTTGATAAGTGTATTGTCAATTTTTAGAAACTTGGATGAATTTATTATCCTCTAGCAAACATTGTGAGCAAAGAGTTTTAAAATAATTAACAGCATGAAGGCTCGAAAACTAAAAGGGTTTATTTAAAGTGCAAGCTTCTTAGTAATGAGTAAATGAACCTCACAGTGAAATATTCACATTCTTGTCTATTACCATTTCTCCTAATGAGGATCTGTTTGAGACATACTTAAGTCAGTCTAGCCGTGCTACATGATATACTAATCCATCCTCCAATTCCAGTCCTAACAATGGAGGCCTATTTCTTATTCTTGTCATATGTCTATTGGAGGCTGACTTGGAAGGTGTCCTCATATTGTTGTCCTTACATGATCAAAGAGGAAGAAAGCCATTAAGGAATGACAGTGGTGATGACTGTATGAATTGGAGTGTTAGGAAATGTGTTACAATCCTTTCTGATCATCCCAAATGTGTCACATGGTCAAACCTGGGATAGAGGAGGTAGGCTTACATTTCTTTCCATGAAGGGTTGCTGCAGAAAGAATTCATAAGACACACAGGTAAACACTTAGAACTAATAATACAATCCACCAAAGGCATTTATAAGTCCGAGATATGGACCCCGCTCAAGTTAAACATGGTTTTCTGTGAAGGGTGCTTTTATTTAAAACTTGATGTCAGCCCTGGATATCTACATATTTCTGTGCTTTATCATTGGCTAGGATTCTAGTTTTTGTTGCTGTCGTATCAAAAGTTTTCTTGCATTTCTTGTGTCAGTAGATTGTTGGGGGTCAAAGATTTTGGAGTTAAGAAATAGAATTCTACATGAAGCTTATGTTACTGTAATAGATGGATGTAGGCAGAATAAAAGTCCTGCCTTTTGGAAGCTGCATACACACAGAAGCACCTATGTGCTCCTAGAGGGCTGAGGAGCTGCCAGCAGTTGTTGATGCTCTTTACATGGTCAGTCTTCTCCTTCCATTCTTATATGTGTTTTTCTTCTTACTACTTATATATGGATATTTCTGCTTATTTCCATAGATTTATCACTTAATGATAGCTCCATAGTTTGCCTCTTGCTACTGCAAAACATGCCAAGACTGAACTTTTGTTTCTGAATCCTCATTTAGAAGCCTCAGAGGAGAGAAGCACAAGAGGAGAGAAGCACCTACTTAGAGGTCATGAGTAGTGGGGATTGTGGAATGTAAGTTTCTATGGATAGACAAAAAAGGGAACATTCACAGGAAGAGGATGGATAAGCCAAACTCTGTCTGTTACTCAATGGTTAGGTTTTTATTTCAATGGAAGGTTTAAGATGAAGTTTCATTTTAAATAATAATAAAATTCTCAATCCTCATGAAGAATGTACTTTGAAAGTTCTTTAGTTATTTTTTTTCCCTATCTGTTGGGAAACTAAAGTACTTTGATAATGTTTTAAAGACAACTAAACTGACAGCTTTGAAGCTGTTAAATTGTTAAAGAAAAAAGCATTGGACCTTCTCAAGTTCTTTTATAGGCTTTGTTCCAGCCTTACCCCAGAGACAATGTTAGGTCAATGCTCCGACAACATAACTAGGCACCTCTTGAAAGATGTAAGGCTGCTATAAATCACACCTCTCTGACGTGTGGGAGGGGAGAAATCCTTACTATTGTCTAGAAAAACATTCCTGTCCTTTCCAAACTTCAGAATATCTATTAAGTATGTCAATGTCAATGTTCCTTTGGGGTCCAAGAAGTTAAACTATGTCACCAGGGGATCAGGGTCCCTTTGTGGATTCTTGGTCCCATTGATAAAACAATTTTTCATGTCTTAGAAGGCTGGAAGGCCATGTGTTTCAGAGAAAACAACAAGGAATGTAAGCTAGAAACTGCAGGAAGGAGGAGATAGATCATGGAGCTGGAGAGCAGTCATGGATGGAAAAGGAAATCAGACCTATTGAATTAGAATGAAAACAAGTGAGTAGGTTCAGCAATGGAGTTCCATCAGCAGGTGGGAGTGTAGGGGGGGGGTCCACAAAAGAAGAGGGAGAATGTCTAGATCTTGAGGCATGGATATTTAAATAATAATATTTATTATTTATTAAAAATCCTATGCTGAGGATTTTTGGCTTGAATTCAGATTAGAGGAAAGGTTGTGTTCTTTTAGTTAGAATGCAGACAAGTAGTCGGACTTCAAATGCACTGGAGGGCTCGCTTAGGACATATAAGTACATTATCTCACTATGGACAGAATTATTCCTCCCACCTTAATGTACCTTCAGGGGAATCAGCTTCCCTGAAATGTGATCTCCTGCCCACTTGTCTTCATTAGAGTTTCTGTTGCTTTGTTAAAATACTATGACTGAAAAACAAAAACAAAAACAACCCAACCTAACCCAACCAACCAACCAACCAGCCAACCAACCAAACCAACCAACCAACCAACCAGCCAGCCAGCCAGCCAGCCAACCAGCCAGCCAACCAATCAACCAACCAACCCACCAAACCAACCAACCAACCAACCAACCAACCAAACCAACCAACCAACCAAACCAACCAACCAACCAACCAACCAACCAACCAAACCAACCAACCAGCCAACCAACAAAACAAACCAACAAACCAACAAACCAACCAACCAACCAACCAACCAGCCAACCAACAAAACAAACCAACAAAAACCTGGGCAGGGAAGGATTTATTTGAGCTTATAGTTCCACAACATAGTTCATCAACGAGGGCAATTTGGGCAGGAACAGAGGCAGAAGCTGACACAGAAGTCGTGGAGGAGTGATGCTTCCTGGCTTGCTCTGCTCTTCATGGATTTTTTTTTCAGTCTGCTTTCTCTCTCTCTACTCCTCTCCGCCATCTCTCCCTTCCTCCCTCCTTCCCTCCCTCCCCTCCTCTCTCTCCACATCTATCACATCTATCTATCTATCTATCTATCTATCTATCTATCTATCTATCTATCATCTATCATGTAAACACACACATATCTGTATCTCTCTGTGTCTCTGTCTGTCTACTCCCTATCTCTCCTTGTCAGTAGGATTACCAGCACAGGGTGCCATGGCCTAAAGTTAGCTGGGCTTTCCCACATCAATTATCAATCAAGAAAATTCCACAGGCTTGCTGGGAGCATTTTTCCAATTAAAGTTTCCTCTTCCAAAGGGACTCTAGCCGGTGTCAAGTTGACATTAAACTAGATAACATACCATCCAATTGAGGGAACAGAAATATATCATTGTAGTCTTATGTTCTGGGTAGCTTAGAATGTCTTGTCTCCAGAGACTCTGGGTCCAAAGTAGAACTGAGTTTCTAATCTATTTACCAAGAGGAATTAGTTTTTAGTTAAAGGACCTCAACAAAGTTCTGATATCTACACCCTCCTCAATTTTGTGTAGAATTTGAAATCTATTTCAGGTGAACTCTAGTCCTTTAATGCCTGTAGAACTGCCTCATGGCTCCAGGTGAAACGCTGATTCAAAGTGTCTTTTTTCCTCAACTTCTTTTCTTTAGAAATTTGCCTAAGCCTAAGAAAGACTAAAAGGTTAGAACAATGAGTTCCCATATCTTCACGGCTGGACTCATCAACTTTAGATGGAATGGTTGTGTATCTCCTTGTAGGCTTGTGTCTCTGTGTATATTACACATTGTTTTCTCAAAAGGAAACTTGTTGTTTCTCCTGGAAGAACCTACTGCCCTCAAGGCTGCTGTTCCTCACCTCCTCAGTATTGCATCTCTCCCCTCTCCCTCTTGACTTATTAAAACATGCTTCTTTTAAAAAATACCCAAATCAAATGTAAATAAGCTCAAAGAGTCAGAAGAACTTTCTGTCTCCTGTTTTAGCAGAGGTATAATCTTACTTGTTGCCAGAAGAAAACCCATCAGCGGCTTGCACAGAAAACGTCTTTACTATCATTCTGATGTTTGTTTTCTAACAAAATACTCGTTTATTTTCTTACTTGGTTTGTTAATTTTCATTAAAAATTTTCTCACAATATATTCTGACTTTTTTTCTTTCTTCCTTCAATTCCTCCCAGATTCTTCTCACTTCCCTACCAATTCAACTTTTTGTTTCTGCTCTCTTAATTCTATTACTAGATGCTAGGAAATTATTTATAGTCAACAGCAGGTGGCAGTGGTAGCTAAGGTTGTGTTTCTTGTACCCAGCTTGAAAAGGCGTTAGCTTTCAAACCTTTGTGAGTAATACAGTTCACAACAGATATTTAAATAAAGATGCCCATTTGTCTATAATTAAATTCAACTGTGGAATTACCTTAGAAATAAGTTGAAAACTGTGAGACAAATGTATTTGAAATTGATGTTTTAGACACTGAATTTCGGTATAATTGTGGCTCAAGTCATAGAGAATATCCGTGTTGTTTTGTCTCCTTTCTTGCCTATTCATAATCCGAGGAAAAAGAGAGAAACGTTTCAATTAGAAACATTAGGCAGCTCGGATCCTGGTAAAGATTACAGGACAAATGTCCCGGGCAACGTCATTTATTTCTATTGATGAGCAGTAGTTATCTGAAATTTCATGACAAAGTTCAGTAAATCTATTTTAAAACAAAACTACTATGGTTCAACAGGGTAACCCTTTTTAGAACATTTAAATTGCTCTTGACATTTATTGGAGTAACTAAAAATTCGTTAGTTATAATTTGTTGCATAAACTCCTCTTCCTCCTCCTCTCCCTCCTCCTTCCCCCCCCTCCTCCTCTTCCTCCTCTTCCTCCTCCTCCTCCTCTTCCTCCTCCTCCTCCTCTTCCTCCTCCTCCCCCTCCTCCTTCTCCTCCTCCTCCTTCCCCCCCTCCTCCTCCTCTTCATCCTCTTCCTCCTCCTCCTCCTCCTCCTCCTCTTCCTCCTCTTCCTTCATTCTCAGGAACCCTGATGAGAAAGATAATTTTATTTCCATTCCGGTTTCTATTTCATTGTTTATGTTTTTGCTCATTTTACTAGCAGCAATGAATACTTTTTGAGGATGACATCAAAACCTCTTTTGTGTTGCTAGGACTTTGATAATTAATTTTATATGGGTTTTAATAACTTGCAGGTGAATTAACCAAATTTTCATGTTTATGTATTCATGTATCACTTAGATATCAAATATGTGGTTATTTTAACAGATTGTAGGTTGATTTCTGCTATCAATGTGTTTATTTCATTTATAAAGAACTCAGAACAATTAAAATCAGAATAGAACTCTGAGGTTACACAGTTTGATGGCATCGTTGCTAAGATGAAGGAATTGAGCTCCAAGAAAGACTGTAGTAAAAAGACCAAAGTGAAAGATTTAGTACTGTGGACAGACCTTGTTGAAATCTGACTTCTGTTAAACCCAATCATGCTTTTAGGATGCCATTCTTCACTGGGACTTGTATTTCTTCTTAGGAAGAAAACAAGTTTGACTGAAGATGTAGCATTTGGTAGAATGCTTGCCCAGGATATAGAAAGCTGTGGTTTGTATCCCCAGTACCAGATAAAATGGGTTGGTTGGTACATATCTGTAATCCTGGGACTTGGGAGGTAGGAGCCAAAAAGAATCAGAAATGTAAGCTCACAGTTGGTTACACTGTGAGTTCCAGGCCAGCCTGGGATACATGAGACTCTGTCTCAAAAACAGAGAAGCAGGCAGGTAGAGAGAGAGAGAGAGAGAGAGAGAGAGAGAGAGAGAGAGAATATAATGTTATTCTATCTTCTCCAAGAATCGTATGTTAAGTACCTAATTGACTTACCCTTTACATTTGTTTGATATGCAATTAAAATTTGGTGAGTCTTTCGGAAACCCACATTCTGTGATTTTTAAGAAGTACCCAGTGTAATTGAAACTTTTATTGTCTCTACCTTTTTAGAATGTGAATTAAGAACTTGAAGAAACCATCTAAACCACAGTAAAATAAGAGAGCAAGTCATCAGGAGATTTGAGGAGGGAAAAAAGATGCAGGTTAATTAGTGAGTCCCATAGAACTCATCCCCAGCATAGAGACCGAGACAAACCTTGTCTTTTCCTTCAACATTACATTAGAAATAGGAAATGAGACGATGATACTGTATGCATTGTTTGTAGGTTAAGTCATTTTCAAATACAAACACTTTCTTAATAAGACATCAATGGTTATTGAATTGATTAAGTCAAGTACACATGTTTTGGGATAGCACCAAATTTAGTTATAATTACATAGTTATAATTCTTTATCCTTACTCTTTTAAATCTCATTATTTACATAAAGCAGTGATTATTAAGGTTAAGAAAAAAACTCACTGTTTCTTGAAAATTCTCAGGTTAAGTGCACAGTCAAATGAACGTGCTTTAGAAACAGAATTTTATTATTTATCCTGAGTAATCTATGCCTTAAATTACGGTGCAACTCATTCCAAATCAATGTAATGAATTGATTTATAAATGTTTCAGTCAGAACAGCTTTCTTTGGATTTTTGTCTATTGACTGCACACTGCAATTAAATCATCTTTTTTTCTGCATAATTAAGTCTATGTTCTTGGCCTGTCACAGAGTTTAAACTGTCCTTAAAAGGCAAAATGCTAAGGCAATATCATGCACTGCCATTATTCTTAGTCCTATAAATATTGAAACATAGGTTTTTGTATGTGTGTGTGAGAAATAGAGGAGAAAATAAATGTGAATTCCTGTGGATTTAGTGTCCTTTTCTGAGGACATTTTACTTAAAGTATTTTAAACCTTGAAAAACCTGAACTTACTGCCCCCAAGTGCCTAAACTGTTTGAATACACAGTGACTTTCATTATTTTTATAGCTATGGTTATGTTTAATTTATAACATATGACAGAAAGTAAAAAATAAGGTAATTTGATTTTTGAGAATTCTGAAAGCATTTGCAGTTCATACATAAATGGAAATAGATGCTGTGAAAAATAAATTCAAGTAACGTTTACTGAGCAGAGTCATTCCTTCTGTGCATCAGGCAATGGGTTACTTACTTTCTGGTGTCTGTAAGATTCTAACATATATTTTACATCTCTAGGACAATTTATAGCAATGGTAAAGAGAATAGAATTGTTTATAATAAAGCAAAGTAAGTTTTTAATTACTCAGTATGAAATATATAATTCTAAATAAGTAAAAGCAATGATATATGGCTGATTTGAAGGGCCTGGAATTCTATGCTATGTTGGTTAGAACTCTGTTTTGGAACAACTTCCCTGGCTTCCTAAGTTGGTTTTTATGTGAGTATCAGTATATTTAATGGTTGTGTAGCTCTAATCTATACTCAAATGATTAAAACTCTATGTCCCACGTGTTTTACACTTTTTTTTTTTCTCAAGACTGGGTTTCTCTGTGTAGCCTTGATTGTCTTAGAACTCACTCTGTAGACCAGGCTGGCCTCGAACTCAGAAATATGCCTGTCTCTGCCTCCCAAGTGCTGGGATTAAAGGCATACACCACCACTGCCTGGCTATCCCATGGGTTTTAATTCATCAAGTATTTGCACAGTAAACTTGCAATGGAAATATTGACAGGGTGCATTTAATAGTGGTTATTTTCAGGGTGTGCTCAAAGAGTGCATTTCAAGATAAGTGTCAACGTTCAGTGTGGCTTATTGTGAAAGAATGAATACAGGACAGTGTTGGTGCTGATCATTTGGCAATTTCATAGGATCCTCAGTATTTATGACACAGTGATGTGGGATAATGTATAATAGCACGCATGGTTGCATTGTAAGGCAGGCGCCCCCCACCCTCTCTAGGATTTTAGATTTTGGAAGTACAGTTATTAGGACTTTAGCTCTAAAACTTTCATGTTCTTATGTATGTATCTGCTGTGTTTGTAGGCAACTCCCATGGAGCTGTACATTGCTGTACTAAGACATGACCTTGAAGAGTTTGAGAGCCTGGTAAGTCCTGTTTTGGACTGATGCTAGAAATAATTACATTTTCAGACAGACTACTCAGAATTTCATTTTACAAAAGTTATATGTGTGTGTGTGTGTGTATGTATGTATATATATATATATATCCCCTCAAGCTGGAGGTAATAGGCCAAGCGTGGGCACTGGGAATGGAACACAGTTGCTCTTAACCTGAGCCATCTCATTAACCCTGATTTAGCTTTAAAATTCACCTGAAAATTAGAAGTTAATGAAAGCTTTAAATATTTGGCACACCATCCTGTATAATATCTAAGGTCCATCCGACACTAACACCATCCTGTATAATATCTAAGGTCATGCAGTGTCCTTTGTGTCCTTAATGACAGTAGCTGAAATTTTTGTGTTAGTTTATTTGTTTATATGTTTATTTAAGAGTGGATCTCATGTATAGCAGGCTGGCTTTTAACACACAATGTAATTAAGCTGTGTCTTCATCTAGCAAGTTTTCTGATTGCAGGTAAGTACTACCACACCCAAATAATATTTTAGTTTTGAAATCCAAATTATTTTCTCTCTCTCTCTCTCTCTCTCTCTCTCTCTCTCTCACACACACACACACACACACACACACACACACACAGAGTGAGAAAGAGACAGAGTGAGGGGAATAGAGAGAGAAAGAAGAGAAAGAGGATGTAAGATATCAAATTCTTTTCTGCTAAAAGGGTGGTTTTAGTATAAATTAGGGATATAAGATTCAGAGAGGGCTCATGTTGTCCTTCTCCAGTGTGTACCATCAGCTCCGAGTGAGGTGGGATCACATAGGAATGCCTCACTTGGGTGACTATTTTAAACACTGGCTTTCTGACATGATCACATTTATCCGTTGTTTGCTTTATCAGAAAGCCTGTGTCCTTATCACTGTCAATGGCATGAACTCAGGAGTTAGGCTTTTGATGAGATATGAAATGGATATGAGTTCAAATACATGATGAACACATATGTAAAAGAAACAATGAAACAGTAGCTGACATAATGAACATCTGCTAATAAAATGGGGAAAATCTTATGATTAAATTTTCTAAGTGTTATGTATACACGAATGTGTAAGTAATTGAAGCCAGGAAGGCAATTTTTATTATTGGTTCAAAATTACATGTAATAGAAAGGTAATGATTAGTCATTAGATTTATAATGATCTATGGATTAAGGAAGTTTAAGGTTTCCGAGACAGCATATAACTAAGTTATAAAATCTGTGTGTGTGTGTGTGTGTGTGTGTGTAGTGTTTAATCTTGTTATTGATAACAAGAAAGCCTCATTTCTACTCTTTTTAGGATACTGGGTGGGTGACGGGTCATTGCTATGTCTTGCACAAGTAGGTTCAAATGGATTCTAATGACTTTATCATTCTAGTACATTAGTATCAGCAAGTAATATCTCTGATATCAATTGGAGTTCTTACAGTCGAATTATTTTGTGCCTAGGGGGCAGAATCTTAAATTCCTATTGGCCTATTAATATATCAGAGACAATTGGAAAATATAGAGCATTTTCTAATCCTTATCCTGTCCTCAAGTCTACATATTTCTATTTCCTCAGCCATGTGAAGAGGTATGAGGTTCAATTAATGTTTGAGATTATGAAGGTTCTGAACTACAAAGATTTAAAGGTGCAAAATGTGTAAATATCATTATTTTAATAAAAATTCAAATTTATAAGATGAACTTTTTGAATAGCCTTGAATAAGTTGTTCTTAATAAAGAGAATCTGAAATCGGCCATTAGAGGGTGCAGGGGAATTGCTGAAATGAAGCATTTCTTCCTGGAGTGAAGCATACTCAGAAGTATATTGTCACCACCAAATGCTTAATAGTTCAGAAAACATTCAACCCTTTAAGAGTATGCCCTTGAATGTGATGAGTGTATACTCCTCTGAAGATAATCCCACTTTTATTACTTGATTTCTTCTGTCTGGGCAAATTGTCATCATACTGGTTTTGAAGAGCTTAAATGGGGTAAATTTGCCAAGAGGTGTTAAAGGAGGTAGGAGATGCATCCCAGTTGCTGCTATTCAAACAGCTTTGGCTTTAAGTCGCAAATAACCACTTTAGAAAAATTTTAGATCCTAACTCTTGCTTATTTTCTGTAAAAATGGACATTTGATTGGGGATAGGAAATTGATACTGAGGAAAAGGATTGGGAAATTTTCTGAAAGAGCAAAGTGCTGAAAATCATCTTAACTAAATACAAAATGAAAATTTCCCATTTATTTTTAAGTTTTGGCATTAAAATTCTTTGCCAGGTTTGTGGAACACATCTGTATGCTTGCTAACAGAATAATTTGTCCTCTGTAAAGTAGAAAGAAGCAAACTTGACATAAATAACTCATAATACATTTATAAAAATTACTGGATGGACAGAAAGAAAATGAAAATTGCTTCTAAGTGTGCATTAATGTTTTATACATTTTTACTGTATGGTCTTAGTTACACAATTAAGTGATGTTAACTATTTAAAAAAAATTCAATAGATTGTTCTTATTTATTCTGTGATACACAGAGACAATTTTATGCCCTGTCTGATTCTTGAAGAGCTCCTTTTAAAATTATAGCTGAAGGAACTACTTTAGAAATAATTTCTGTGGTGATTTTATGTCAGTTTTAAAAAATAAAATCTAATTTTGATGTGACTCATCGGAGATGAGTCAGTGAACATTTTTTTTCTTCTCGTAGGTTGTCATCAACTAAAGTGATGCTTCAAAGCTCACAGAAGCCTTATTTTTCACTCTCAGGGTTCTTAGGCCACAGGAAGGCCTGAAGAATCTTCTTTCTTGTTGGATGACCATCATTCATCAGAACTAAGTTAAGAGAAGGTAAGGTAACTGGATACATTGACATAAATTTGGGAAGCGAGCTCACTGAGATTGCTCATAGAAATGGGCATCTAACTATAGCCCAAGGGTTCTAAGAATAGCAGAGCCTTTGAGTTACCTCTGTGAAGTTTCATTATAGGGAAATAATCATGGAGAATTCTGGGATGGTCAAATACACCATAGAATTATAAACGGAAGTTAGAAATTATCACTGGGGTCTGTGATGCCCCATGTGATACTCCTCATCTGACCTTAACATTTATAATTGAAGTTGAGGAAGAGGGTTAGCTTAAAGGATAAATTAATCCTTGAATTCTTGAAACTATATTTTAACTGTGATTTGCAAGACCCAAAGTTTCCAGAATTAAAACAAAACCAAACAGAACAACCACTGAAAACCTGAGCTATGTAAAATAAGCTATGGAGGTTATACACATAGGCAATTCTCTTCTGGAACAAAAAGGAAAACAGTTACACCAACCCAGATTTCATGCCTGAAGGACAGAGAGGTTAGGCACGTTTTAAGAGTTCAGACAAACTATGTCTACAAGGCTAGAGTATACACATCTAGTTGTAATCTACCCACTCAACATTTAGTTGCTATCAATTCTTAGCTAGCATGTGCGTGGAGGTAGTTCTTAAATTTCTTTCCATGCGGTCCATTCTGGTCATGCTTTCCCTTCCCCTAACTTCTCCCGGATCCTTCCTCCCCACCTCCCTGCTCACCCAACTCCACACACTGTCTCTTTCTCTTTTTAGAAAACAAACAGGCAAATGCACAAATAAACAATCCAGAATTTAAAGAAAACAAAAGAAGAAACACAAGGAACACATATATACACAAAATCTTTAACGGCATAAACTGAGAGACCATTATATACAAGCAAAGACCAGTAAGACAAAAACTAAAAATAAAAAAATAAAAATAAAAACGATCTCCAAACAAAGAGACAAAAACTATACAAAAATACCATTAAGTTCATTTTGTGTCAGTCGTCTACTGTGGGAGATGTGGACTGCTCTTAAGTTAATATAATCAATGAGACTCCATTGGAGAAAACAGATTTTTCTTTTGCAAGTAGATATCAATTGGAAATAGCTTCTTGAGGATGGATAGGAGCCCATGTCCACTTCCCTCTGTTAGTGCTGTCACATGAAGTTTTAAGGAGGTGAAATGGCCTCTTTTTAGACCATTCCACTCAGAAAACAATAATTTCTTAGTAGTTATACTAAAATACTCTGTTCACCCAGAGTAATTATGGGAAAGGTCAAAGCCACGTTAAAGGTGGGATGTAAGGTGCTTGCATTTTCTAATCTCTGTGGACTTTGGCTTATGGCTCATTATGTTACTCCTCATTGTGTCTAGTAATATAATAGTCAATTAGTGTTGATGCTTAAATGCACAGAATTTGTGTTGTTTTGACACCTAATGTCAGACTGGCAGGGAAATTCATGTTTCAAAAGAGGAAAAATGAATTCTGGAAATAAGGAGTTGATGTTGAAAAGGAATAGTTTCATGTTTATACCAAGGGTTTATCATTTTCCTCTTACCCATGAGATAGTGAAGGCAGGCAACTATTATTTAGTTCATTCACTAACCTGTCTGAAGCATGGAGTTCTTCAACCTCAGATTGACAGCTAGCTTCTTTAAAGGTGTCCAGGGACAGGAAATCTATAAGCTACCTGGTGACTCATCCTAGTGTGGAATAACCCTTATACATTTAGACAAGAAACAATGAAGAAAATTTAGTTTGATGTAAAACCGATTATTTATGATCATCCTTCCTGAGAGATGGAAGCAATTACATATTTCTTCTACTCCTTTATGGAGAAGATGCATGATTTCTGGTGGCTTTAAACTGTTCCCTCTGTTCTGGATAAGGCACATTTGATCCTGTGATTGTTAAATGAAAAATTAGAAATAAGAATAGTTGGTAGGTATGTGTATGTCTTGAGAGAATGAGAAGTTGAGAATAATTCTATCTTCTTTATGCCTAGAAATCAAAACCAAGCAGAAAGAAAACCCTATAGTTCTTTGTTTGACGGTCCCTGGTCACATCTATTTCCTTCAACCCTCTGCTAGTGAACACAACCTTTGATATTAACAAGGTGTGGCACTGTCTTAAAGGCTGTGACAGCTGACCTTAAAAGAACTGACCTAAAAGGGTGAGACTGGATTGGCTTAAATTGTTGATGAAGGCCTAGGATACAATACAATAGCTAGGTGGTTGGTATAGGAATGACAGCCCCAGAAGAATCATGGAGTGTAGCCTTGCTTTTACAGTATCTTAATTCCCTGTTCTGAAGCTTTCTGGGGTGGGGGGCGGGGTTGATAAACTCGAGCTATGTAGAATACAGCAGCAGAGTTTCTAGAGTTGTACAAATAGGATTTTTTAAAGTTACAAGTTGCCATTCCAGAGAAATTTAGATCTTAATCTTACTCTTCATCTGTAAAGATTATCAGTTGCCGTGGGATAGAGAACTGGTTCTTACAAGACTCAGGGGTGACCTCTGATCCCATGGCTACAGAACTCACTCTATGGAGATTTGAAGAAAACAAGATCTGTGTGTGTGTGTGTGTGTGTGTGTGTGTTTGCCAGATGTAAAACTTGCATTTGAATAAGATAGTTATTTTGACTAACCTCTCTGGAGATGGTCTACTCAAGACTTTTGTGGATGCAGTGCTGTTTTAATGAAACCACCCAGAGAAATGCATCCTTTTCTACATAATCAAGTTGTGTTAATGTCTCCATTGAATACTACATCAGTGTTTTGTGATCTTTCCTGGTTCCAGATGAAACTTAAGGTCCTGATTATGAATTATAAAGTCCCAGATTATCTGAATCTTGGCCACTTACTCTCTCCTTTATGAGACATTGCAGTTTAGCATTCTCAGGGTATGTGTGCTGCTAGATGTTATGTTTTGTTGATGAGAACTGGGGATGAAAATGGCCTTTGATGCATGCATCCTTCCTATGGAATGCTGGCCAGCTGTTGTACACAGAGGGCACATCTTGCAAGCATCTAAACATCTGCTGCTATTGAGCTTCAATTGATATAGAATTTTATTTCAGCTTTCAAATATTTGAAATATTTCAAGTAACTCCTGTCTTTTACATTTTAAATATTTTGCTTATAAAACTTTGTCCTTTAAGTTGAATGGAGTTTCACTCATGCTAAGAAACTGTACATTTTTGGCTTAGGGCTAGAGGTGAAAAAGAGAAAAATGTAAAATATGGAAATATTACTCTTATATTCTTTTCTTGAGATGTGTTATTGAACTCTTTAGTTATTTCAATATATCCTTTGCTCTCATGCATCCAGCCTGGAGGCTCTAGAAAGTGGATTTAACTCTTATGTCATGCTTAGGAGCTTTACATGTTTCTTAGCGCCCAGACAAAAATGTATAAATCTCATACAGATAATTTTCCTTTGCTCTTTACCCATATCCAAATCTTTAACAATTCTCATACTTAGACTCCTTTTTCCCCCATTTGTGTCACAGGCTTTCCCTCTGTTGTCCACTCTCTGGCCTTCAAGCCATAATCTGCCTATCTCTACCTGCCCAGTGGCTATAGGCAATGCTGATATAAGCAGTTGCCAGCTGCCACATGGGCTTCATTCTTCCCTTTTACTGATGTCTACCGCAGTCCAACCCATTGTCATGTCTTGCCTTTATGACTTCAGGTCTCATAATTGAAACCCCACTCTCATTTTAGATATATTCAATTAATTTTATTCATAGTGGCAATCACATTTAAGTCAATAAGTTTTTTAAGGAGTAGTGGTAGACAAACAGGACAAAATTTAAATCCAAATTGAGAGTTTCTTTTAAAGCTATGAAACATCTGTATATTAAATGGTTCAAAACACAGGACAATCTGCCAAAAGCAAAATGACTAGGAAAGTGACAACATCAACAACAAAACTTAGAAAATAAAGAAAAAAAGGAAATGCTATAGTTGCCGGGAATTGAAGGATTATCAAGGGGGAAATGGGTAGAAAGAACCCAGACAACATTTAGAGTACTAACACTGTTCTGTATGATACAGCCATCATGAATATATGTGTCTGTCAAAAACAAAACAACAGAATCTATGTGCAAATGTGAGGCTTATACATTCCTCCTGTTCCCTTCTGTTTGAGGAAAACAAAAATTGTTGAAAAAGCAACGTTATTTTTGTAAAGGAGCAGAACTCACTTTTAGAAAAAAAATATTGATGAGCGTGCCCTTTTTTCTTGTGTCAGGGTTTTTCTGCCAGGGATTTGAGTTTTTAAGATTGCCCAAACACTTTTAGGTCTTAAAAAGTTGCTCTCATTTGTGTCAGCAAAAGCTGTTTCAGTCTGAGCTGTTCCTCATTTACAGTTCTTTCTTTTTCTCACCTTTACTATTCCAACTCATTTAAACTATTGTCGGCTCCTTGCTGGCAGGTCCAGGGGAGAGGAGAGAACCCAGTCCAGCTGGGTCTGTCCAGGGCTGAGCAGGATGGTGAGTGTCAGCAGCCCAAAAAACACTCTAGGCCGGGAGTCTTGTCGAAGCAGGAACTCACTTTATTAAACTAGGCACTTACTTATATAGAGAAGGCAAGGAGGTGGTCACTTAGGTATGGGGAGAGATGACCTAGGAGGTGGGGAAGGGTGACAGGGGTGGGGGTAAGGGGTAACTGACAGGGCTAATGGCAAAGCTTCATATCAGAATCAGCGTGGCAGAGGCAGGGCTAAGCAGGTCTTTCTGATTCATTCTGATACAGAAGTGACTGAGACAGGTCTCAAAACTCGAGACAGACTTAGGCTCTCCCACAAGGCCGCAGAAACTCAGGCCAGGCTTGGGTTTGTCCTCAAGTCCCAAACCAGGGCCAAAATGGTGCCTAAGAAACTATGTATTCTTACAGTAAATTATTCCTTCTACCAACATGAGGTTATCTTCTAACTGTAATATTTGTTACAATCCTACATGAGTTTATAGGGATGATAGACATGCAGACCTGGGGGAGCCTATACATGTTGAATTAATTCTTGTTATGCCTTTCCTTAGCCTAGGAAGATTTCCACAAAGAAACCAAAGGTTTCATAACACTGTGAATGGTGCTCAGTTTTACCCCCACTTCCTCAGCCGTGGTTCACTCTGAAAATCGAAGAGAATGTCCTAAGCCTCCCTATAGTCCAGAATGTTACTACCTTGCCAGTTCAGTGTGTCCAGATGTGCATATCTCCTTATGACAACCTTGAGACTAGACAGGAGAGCTCTTGGGTCTTGTAGGTCAAGAGATTGTTCTTCATTCATTTCATTACTGAAACCACCCAGGAGAACAGTCATCAAAATGCTCACATATTTATCTTTTGGAAGCCATTAGCCAATCATTAGCCAATGATACTGTTTTTTATCCCCCTATTTGCCTAAGTCACCTTAAAAGGACAGAGAGTATTACACATTGTCACCTGGGCTTATAATTAATAAGCTGGAATGGAATGACCCCATCACCAGCCTCCACTCATTCCTCCAATCTTGTCCACTGTGCTTTTACGGGACCATGAAAATTTAAAAGCTCCGATGTCTTAATTCTTCCTTCTAGTCCCTTGTATTCTTCTCACTAGCACCTAGCTGTCTCTGAGGACACGGGAAACTTTACTTTCTCCCCACGAGTGGTGTTTTCTTTCATTTCCTGGTTTCTGCTAGATCACCCATGTCTCACTGTTCCCACAAAAGACACAGTTCCATGAAGCACATCCCTTCTGGAGTGTCTACCAAATTCTTCTTTGTTTATTGAAGTTTTGAGTACCTAGATTGCCCTTAGGGACTTTACTACTGGATGAACCCACTCCAGACTGAGCACTCTACCTATGCCCCACACTTCCTGATTCTATGCCCACCCATGTTATTCCCTAGACTGTATCACCAGCAATTTTATTAAGTTGGACCCAGAATCACCTAACTGATGCATCTCTGGATGGGTCTGAGAAGGTATTTCCAGGATGGATGTACTAAGGGGGTAAGACATTTTGCCAATGTTTACAGGACCATTCAGTGGCAACGTGTGTATGAATAACTCCAAGGGAAAGATAGTCAAATCAGTGGTGCTTCTTGCTTGCCTGTCCTCACAGCTTGCTGGTGAGTGCATCTAACACCCCTTATTGATGTCACCCATCATAGACCAATTATCAGCTTCTTGGCTTTCCAATTATAGAACGATGAGCAAAGTTTCTTGAGAAAGTTCCAGGCCTTTTATTGCTAGATTGAATCTCCCAAGGCAACCAGCATCATGAACTACAGATACAAGATTATCAGTCTGTCTTTCATGGCACCTATCTCTTGACTACATAACCCTGATCATGCAAGCCAAGTGAATAAAATCATATATTAATACATACATAGTAATATATCATATATAAACATCTATATGCATAATCTGTAGGTATATATGCGTGAGCGCGCGCGCACACACACACACACATTTATGCTATAATTCTCTTCCTCTAGAACACTGTCAAAATGCTGAGCTTAAAAAGAAGCTTTTAGTATTATCTTCCTGTTTAAAAAAACTGCATAGGTTAAATAAAACCTTTAAGAAATCTTATAGTACAGGTCTAACACACAAGCCCAAGAAACAGGTCTAATCAGAGACGAGCTGCTTTTCTTACAGTAGATAACGTGTTCCTCTATAATTCTCAGCGTCTATACCCATCTGTTTGCTGTGGCTTGTGACCCCCCATTCCTTCTTCAAAGCCAGCAGTGTAGCATCTTACCAAGATTTCTCTTTGGCCTTGCCTTGGCTCTCTGATCCTTGTGATCTGCACTGAAAGAATTCAGACAAGATACACAGAACATAACATAGAAGGTAGACTATATTGTTAAGCGAAATGTGGGTTGTCATAAAGGGATAGGAGTGGGAGACCGTCAAAGAATTCATTGTGGAGGAAAATAATCTCACAGAATCAGAGTGCATAATGGCCTGAGAGACCATTGTTCAGGGAGGTGAGATGGACAGTGGCCAAAGGAAACATTGTGCCAACTTTCATTTCCAGGTTGCTTTTATAATATTTGTTCAAGTCTCTAGAACAGATAGTTTTACCAAAGAGGCATTTTCCTGTCCAGATGACAGGCAGACCAGGTCGGATTAATTCTTAAAGAAAAGGACAGTGATGTATCTTTCTTTACCTGAAAGTCTCCTGTGACAGTGTGACTTTACAGTCTTTCAGAAACTTCACATAAAATTTTTAGGAGGGGGAAACTAGCATTTTCTCCCTTCCTTTGCATGGCATTTGAAGTTCTAAAGGAGAGGATTTGCTATCTCTTTTTTCTACCTATCATTGTTTTTCATTTATAGAAGTACTGTGTTAACAGGAGGGTAAAGCTGGATGTGGATTATGAAGGGCAGGTCCATTTCTATTCTTAAAAGCAGGCAATTTCTAACTACCTGGTGACCTGTCTCTGACCTACGGTTTCTATTGTCACATTTTTATTCTCTTTATATTTTCAAATAAAGGCTCTTTTATGAGCCTTTCTGATTATACTAGGCCCACTCAGGTGAATCCAAGGAAACCTCAGCACATCAGAATCCTTAATTAAATCACATCTACAAATTCCCTTTTGCCTTGTAGGCAAGGTAACTTATTCTCAGGTTCTGGGAAACAGGACATAGATGTCCGGAGTCACCTATTATGTGTTCTGTCATTGAATTATTTGATATTTCCAGGCCACTTACCGAATATCTGTCTTTTCCTTTATTGTAACACTTACTCATTATTTTAATGGAGTTGGCTTCTCCTTATCCAGTTTATATCTTATAGTCTGACAGTGCAATCACTTCCTGTAGACACTACCATCACATCTCTTCCCACACCTTCCTCTGTTCCCACCTTCCTTAACTCTCAGAGTCTCCTGTTATCTTATTCACTCTGCATCAGGGGATCAGCAGTGACTTTGGTTACTTGTGAAACTCAAAGGGATTGAGAGCATCTCTTTCTAACCATCTGAGATTGCAAGTCTACAGGAAGCCTGTCTCCTCCAGACCACTTTTTACTTTGCCTCTCCAGGAGGAGCCCAGTATGTGGTATGTATGCAGTTTTTAACACTGAGAACAAATGACTTGGTATTGTCTCTACAGCTTAGGGTTTCCATGTTGAGAAGTCATGTCCATGACTACAGGTCCATTTCACTAAGTCAGCATTATCAAGAGAAGTTGTGTGGTTTTGTTTCTTATTCATATTTTTTCAATGAACATATAACTTTTATGTACTGGTCATTGAGTTTCTTCACCCAATTCTGAGCAATCTGACTAAAATAATTCACGTTCACTCCTGATTACCTTGTCCTATTTTTTCTTTAATTACACAGTATTTACCCACATGAAAACTAGTGCATTCATTTGTTTTCACTGTTAAACACAAGTTCAAAAGTGCAGGAGGCTTTGCATCTATTTCCAGTACTTAGAATAGTTTTTGGAGCTTGCCATAGTCTCTGTGTATGCCATAAAATTGTTGAAGGAATAAAAATGGAAACATTTTTAGTATCATCAAAGCAGCCAATTTATTAAAAATGCATCACTCTCCATTATCCAGGGAAAAATTAATTGATGTGGAGATAAAAATGGTACAAAGTAAGAATGGACAGTACATGCATATTATGATTTTAATCTGAAAGGTGTCTCCAGAGGTTTATGTGGATGAACACTTGATTTTTAACTAGTGGCACTGTTGGAGAGGCTGTGGAACCTTTTGGGATATGAAGCTCAGCCAATAGAAGTAACCTGCCAAAAGTGGGCCTTGGAAGGTTCTATCTGGTATGTGATTTGCCAAGATGTGAGCAACTGTATAGCCAGTTGTTGCCACTAGAGATAGAAGGCCAAGCTGCTTTAGGTTCCATGCTTCCCCACCATGGTACCCTGAGGCTGTGGACAAAATAACCCTCTTCTTCCTCAAGGTGTTTCTCCACAGGTGCTTTTGCATTAGCTGTGATAGAGGAGTAATGATGTGTTAAAAGTTAAAATAAATGGAAATCACCAAAACGTCTGCATACTAGAGTCTTTTAAAAAATACTCAAAACATCTATTTATGTGTCATGTGTGTATGTGTGGGGGCATGTATATGCCATGGTGCACATGTGAAGTTGGAAAGTTTCATCCCATGGGGATGAAACTCAAATTGTCAGACTTGGTAGTAGGTGCCTTTACCACCTTACAGGCCTGAAGTCTATATACTTTAAAATTGTTTTTAATAACTAACATGTGAAATCTTCTCTTTTCAGTTGAGAACCCTGACCCATATATTAGCCAGAAGAATTGAATAATGATTTGAATATTGGGGATAACTCCCATGAATGATGATTGTCTTTTTTCTTTTAAGAGTACATGGCTTTTCAAGGCCTTCTGCCACCTTGAACAAATTCACAGGCCAATACATATCTAGCCTGTTCTTTCAGGAAGGAAGCACTTCAAAACCAGACAGTAGGCATTAGAGCCATGGCCTGGATCATAGCTTCATGGCTATTTTGATTCCTATATTGGTAGATCCCTCGAGTAATCTATTAACACAATTCATTCAGATTACTATCCAGCATGCCACACTGCACACACTCAATCGGGTAACATTAAATTGTTGGGCAAGTATAAATACCAGCAACTGACTGAAAGAACTTTTTAAAAAAACCCAAAAGCTGACTGGCACAGGATGGGGGGTTGGGCAGGGCTTTATTGAACTTCCATTATGTCACAATTTCCTCAGAAAATAGCCAGAATTAATGTCAAAGCAAATAGATCCTTTGGATCCACTTCTCTCTAACCCCCTTTCCCTCAAATCCTTTTTATCACTATAGCAAAACTGCTGCATCCCAGAGTGTCCTCTGGTGAAGTCACCAGTGAGCCTTGTATTCTATATACTGCCTTCACCAATCCGATAAGCTCAGAGACCCCCTCCCCTCTAAACTCTACAAATGTAAGAGGAGTTATGCCAGCTTCCTGTAGAGATGGCAAGTGTCATAGTAGGTTATTTCATTTTGCAATTAATCTCAGTGTATCACTTTGTTGATAGTGGAAAGAATATTTATTATTTAAAACAGTGTCTAGCATGACCTAAGTTCTCTGCCCAGGCTGTTGTGATTTGTGTTAGAGCCAAGGCTTCTGCTGAAGGTCATTGGACTGATGTCTACATTTATCTGAAGTAGATCCTCATAGTAGAGTATGAGACTGATATTGCCACTGACTAACATGAAAATACGTTCTCAAAAAAGGAATTTTCAAAAATTTAATCTTCCTCCAAATTCTTTGTATGACAAATCTATGAATTTACTAATCTTATTTCTTTTAAGAAATTACAAAGATTACCATAATGTATACTGGTAGAATGCTGTTTGACATTCTCTAGATTTTGTTTTTCTTCATAGAAGCATTTTAAATGTTCTAACTGATGAATTTTAAGAAATATAGAATGATTTATTTATCTTACATATATTCAATACCTAGAAAACAATATTTTATCAATAACAAGTGGCAGTCCATATAAAAATGGTTTTAGTTCCTGACTTCAGACATTTTTATTGTCATTTTTTTCTATCATCATATTTCAGTACCACCAAGAGTTCTATGCTAATCTCCCATTAAATCTCAGTTTATTTCTGAAGCATGGTAGGAAAGTTTAATATGTAGTGTGAGTTTACTTATTACTTTATACAGCTAATTTTATGCTTTAGGGATGATTATTAGGTTGTAGTTGATATATTTCTTCTCAACTCTAATTTCATGTGTATTAAGTCTTGTGTAGTTGTTTAGTGATAGTATTGATAATAATTAATTCTGGCCATTCTGATTTCTCGCATGCTATTTAGATTAATCCTCCCTGACCCAGAGTCTCCCTGTGTTCCAGTTTGCCTGAAACTGACTCCTTGATTAGGCTGGACTCAAACTGTGGCAATCCACCAGTCTTTGCCTCCTGAAGCTGGGATGACAAGAGATCTCACCACAGTACCTGACTTTATAAACTTACCTTTAAACTCAAGTCTTACAATGAATCATTTCATGTTCTTATATCCAATTATTTTTTGTGAGAAATAAGAATAACTGTGCATTTTTTGATGTGATTTTTTCCTCTAATTTTAGCATTTTATGATTTCTTTGGCAATCTCTCAAATAGCATATGTTTGCTTTATCTCTAGCGATCATTTTTCAAAATTTCTGCAATGAAATGATAATTTGAAAATTTATTTTCATGGAGTTGATTGCGGTAAAGAATTTGGGTGAAATGTCCTGAAACTGTCATTTAATCATAGAGGGCTATAGCTTTACTGAGATGAATTTAATATAGAACTGAAAAATAGAGTCAAATCTTACAATCTCATTGGAACCCCGGAATCCTGCTGTGCTTAAAGGCAGAGGTTCCAAATTGGTTTCCCAGGGAAGGAAAGTGAGAGGCCCAGATTAGCATTCAGGAAATATGCTAGGGAGCACTTTCTGGGTCAACATCTGGGAAGCCAAGCACTGGAAGCTGACTTGCCAGCCAGCAAATATTTTCCAGTGAGTGGAACGCCTTAGCCTTACTCATCACTTTCCCTAGCACCAGGGAACTAAGGGAACTGAATTATAAATTACAAGTTTATATATATTTTTTAAAAATCACAAAACGAAAGAGTAGGTGGTAGTAAATTTATAACTAGTGGCAAATTCTTAGGAGCACTGCATGGTAAAAGACTTCCTCCTAGTGACTGTTCAGGCCACTGAGATGTGGGTTCTTCCCCGTGGAATATGTGGAGCATAATTACAGGGCTGTTTCTTGCCCCACAGTGTAATGTTTTTGGGTCTACCAGTCGCAGGACTTTTTCATGATGTTTGCTTCTCCTTTCCAGTTCTTTTGGAAGAGCCTCACCAGTCCCTCATTTGTGAACTTTAGCTTTTGTCTAACTCTTCTTGGTTTTGAGTATTAAAATAAAATAAAAAATTACAAATATAAATGGCTAAATGCATGCTTTTACTGAATAAAAGCCATACTGTCTGTGGGGGAGTCTCCAAATAGGACCTGTCCTTGTAGTCCATGTGGCATGTGTCTCCTTTCTCACTTTGATATATAAGACTGCATGGAATATTCAGGCAATTCCATTTTTTTCCAAATGACTCGGACAAAAATATAAGCCCTTATAACAGGTTTCAGAGGTGGCTACACCGGAATTTTGTATGAAACAGCACAGAACAATCTGGGTGTATTTCCTCCTCTTCACAAATGATCTCATCCTTTTACTATCATTCACTGAGTGTTATTCAGCTGTGGACCCTACTGCAAGAAGTGAGAGAAATAAGTCAGATAGGATAATTATGTGAGTAGTTAGTGTTTACTGAAACAGTTGTAGAAAAGGTCTTGGTGTACTGACACTTGAGCTGAAAACTACAGTGTAACATTGGACCATGTGAAGAGTCACAGGTAGACAAACAATAACATAGAAAACAAACAGGATGTGCAGCTTGCCCTTCATGTAGGTCCTGAACAACAGGAGAGGGGCTATCCCAAAAGCTGTTGCCTGTACATGGGATATGTTCTTGTAGCTGGGCTGCCTTGTCTTGCCTCAGAGGGAGAGGAAGCTACAGGCAGGAGGCAAATCATATGCAGTGTTACAGACAAAAGGAGGACATTTAAACTTTGATTGTAATTACAGTGTGATTCCATTGGATGCATTTCAGTAAGGTGACACTAAAATTTGATCCATGATCTGAAATGACTGTTCTAGAATTGAGGGAATACAATATATCCCGGACCAAGAGAAATGGCAGAAAGGCAGGTTTGCTAGGGTAGAAATCCGACAGAGAGATGGTGATGACTTGGTTTTGTGGACTGTCAGAGAACATGGTGAGCAATGGTTAGAGCTGACATATATGTTGAAGGTCTGAGTAGAAGGCTAGTGACTGAGACGATGATCGGGGAAGTGGCAGTACAGAGAAGGGAATCACAAAGGATGATTGCTCTCCTGTTGCCTTTTCTCCTCAAGTAGTCCCCTTGTTGGATATTTTCCCAACTTTGCTTCCTCTGTGCCTCGCCACATAGTGTTAATCATGAACCCTTTGTCATGTTGTCTACAGCCACATTCCTTGGGAAGTCAAATCTGTCTTCTGCTCTGTCTGCCTCTTTATTGAGAGGAGGCCTCCAGAGATTCTTCATTGAAGCCTCTGCCCTGACAATATCGTGTTTATCGGCCTCTGTCCTTGCTGTTAACACTGCCTTTCACTGTTCAACCTCTCTCTTTGGTCTTCCCTCAAACCTCCCTCACCTCTACAAAGACATTTTTGTTCTTCAAAGATTGTCATTTTTCTTTAGTTTTCTCTATTGTCATCAATGGGGTTAGTGGTGGTGCTTTTATATCTTTGTACTCCTATTTCAGTATTTCAGTAGATATTTTAGTATTTTAGTAGACTACCTGATATATTTCATTTTCATTGCTTTATTTTTTCTTTCTTTCTCAACATAGTCTAAGCTATTGAAGAATAAGGGAAATGTGTGGTTTCATCGCTGGATTTCAAACAGAACATGCTACATTCTAGACTCTACTAAAATGCTTATCCAGGTAAAGAAACTGTATGTATTTCTATTGCATTTCCATTTATTTTGGTTGATAACTACTTAAATAATAACAATATTAAGAAAATCACTTAACTATAATTCCTTAGGAAACAAATTTTTGTGTTCAATGTTCATTTGAAGGGACCTTGAAAATGCTGCATTGTGCGTTTCCAGTGTCCAATATCTTTGCTGTACTGGAGTTAACAGATGGCTCAGGAAGTTAAATTTTATGCGCTTAGTGTCGAAGAGCAGATGAATATTCATTGGCATCTAGCCTTTTTGTTCCATGAACCCTCTAATATCAATTCTCGAAAGCTTCAGTTTTATGCTACTAGATGAAAACTAGTCATCAGCCCATTTAAAGCTCATTCATTCATGTGAACTTTCCTGAAAGATGGAATACTGAACAACATTTAGGCTTCTCTAGAGAATCTCCTAACAGTGAGTGCAGAGATGCTGATGCTGAGCATGATGTGGGTACAGGATAAACTGAGATGCTTTAATACAGATTCGTCTCCTGAAAATAAGCCCACTTCTTTCAATTAAAGAGAGGTATATATTTTTTTCCTTCTAAATTTGGAAGATGAAGCTTATTTTAAGAAAACAGCCCAAATAAGCAGCTTGATAATTATGGTTAGAAAATGAGAGGCAGGAAGGAGCAGAGAGATAAATGCCCCTATCACATTTTCTCAAGGTGATCATTACACTAACTTTAAGGCTAACTAAGAGACAGCGTTTGTTGGTAAAATATATTTTAAAATTAATAAATCGTTAGCAGGGTCAAAGAAATCTTCTTTTTCTGTGTTAATCACTGAAGGCAAAAACAAATGATTATGTTTTCACGAAGAAGTCAGTTTGAGTAGTATGCTATAGGCTGGAGAGATGGCTGTGCTCTTAAAGCTAGGCTCACAACCAAAATATCAGGAGAACTGTGCTACTCTCAGTAGGATCGAAAGCGGTGTGTCAACTAGAATAAGTCTCTGGTTGTATTTGAGTCTCTAGTATCTTACCGCTAATGCATTTGGAAACAACCTAGTATTAGATCATCTCTCAGCAAAACTTAAGTCCATCCTTATTTCTCTGCCTCTTATTTTTCCTCAGCAAAAGAAAGCAAAACACTTTCAGTCTCCGATTTCCTTCTGCATGTGCCGCTTATACTCACGCTTCTCAGGCTCTTGCCACTCCAGATTCTGCCATTGTTGCTTTTATCAAGGTCAACAAAGACCCTCAGGCACTAAATCCAATTCTCAGCCCTCATCTTCCTTGAACCCTTAGCAGCATTTCGCACAGATGACAATTCCTATTTCCTGAGCACTCTTTCTTCACTCATCTCCCTGGATACCACAGTGCCCCGAATTACTTTCAACAGGACTTGGTTTCTTTTGTTTCTTCATTTTCATTTTTGATTTGTCTGCATGTATATTGACCTCATAGTTTTATTTTGGCCCAGAATTCAGACATTGGTCTTCTGCTTGTCTCTACTACTTTGTTAATATGTTATGCAACATGGCTTAAATATTATCCAGTGATGGCCACTGCCAAATTGCCAGAACATTGCTTCAATTCCAGAATGGTATATTTGATCATTTAGATATCCAAAAGTTATTTCAAAATACGGTACTACTATCATTTTTCATCCACATTTGCTTTATTAAAAGTGTTTTCTACATGGAATAATTCTGACTCCAAATTCCTTTTTCTCAGGGCCAAGATATGGATATCCTGTAACAACATATATGCTCATCATGTTTTACATGTAAACCTTTAGCATACATATTGATACCCTTTTCAAATATGACCAGAAGTTTGTTACCTCTCATATCCTTTTCTGTTACTATAGAGGCACAACTTGCCAATTTCCTTGAATGGAATGACCAGTTTTGTTTCCTGACTGCTTTCTCTCTTGTACATACCTCATCTCTCAAGTATGTTTTCAGTTTTTAAAACAATACCATTACTCAAAGCAAAAAAAAAAAAATACTGTAGATTAAAAGAGAGATGCTTGTCAAGATTGACAGTGGGCCTTGCGAGTGGGAACATTAGAGGAATTCTAGAGTATTTTCAAGTATCTTGTGAACCTCCTGAACATGGAGATGTCAAGCTGGTGCCTACATAGAGCCTTTACCCTTACATTCTAGCATCTTTGGTACAGGAAGGTACTCTGCATGCTGTAAAAAATCTTTTATTTGCCTGATGACTTGCCTGTTGGAGGCTTACTGTTGAATAAGCTCACCTTTTCTAGTTCTTTCTGAAGTCTGGCTGGTTGGTTCAACTCAGCTGTTCTGGGTTAAACTCTTCTCCAAGCTGACTGATTCAATCTGACTTCTCTCAGCTTCTCACTGAATTGCTCTGCTTGAAAAGAAAAAGGCCTCTGAATCCCACAACCTGAACTGCACTAACTCCTAACTGATTCAACTTCACTGTACTGAACTCAACTGACTGAACTGAACTGGATAAACGGAACTCAAATGAACTCCACTACCTGAATTGTTCTCACTTTCAACCATCACCACTTCCTTCTATCAAATCAATTTTGTCAAAGGTGTATCTGAATTCCAACTGGATCACACAGACATAGAAGTCTTTTGATATGATCCCTTGCCAAAGAAGTCATGTTGATGGATTAAAATCCCTCTTCAGCATGTATCAAAATAGAAATGTAAACACCAAGTCAGTCACAAAATCCTTATCTACAATGGTGCAAATTACCTGCAAAATATGCCAGAGCAATGGTGGCACAAAGCTTGTGAGAGTAACTAACCAATGTCTGATTTGACTTAGAGCCCACTCCATGAAATGGAACCCATACCCAAAACCTAAAGTAAATTTGTTTTACCTATGGTAAAAACAAATAATACTGATCTAAAAATTAAAGAGTAGTAATGAAAGGACTCTTAATGATATTCTGCTATACTTGTACATCAGTGCCCTGTTCAGGCATCACCCTGAAGACTAAATTTCAGCTAATGTCATCCCCACTGGGTCCTGGTAACCTCTTGCTTTCTTGACATTTGGGACTTTCTAGTGGCTATGCCCAGTTCCCCATCCCCCACTGCCATACACCCTCTGTTCAATTTCTTGACCCTCTGTACGTCTCCCCCATCTCCTCCCACATCTGTTTTTGCCCCCCTTTCCCTCTTCCTCCTCTCTCCCTCCCAGATCCCTCCCTCCCTCTACCTTCTGTGATTATTTTATTCCCCCTTTTACTTAGGATTCAAGCATCCTCACTTTGGTCTTCCTTCTTCATTAGCACCATATGGTTTGTATCATGAGTATTCTGAGCCTTTGGGCTAATATCCACTTATCAGTGAATACATAGCATGTGTGTTCTTTTGTGACTGGAGTATCTCACTCAGGATGATATTTTCTAGTTCCATCCATTTGCCTGAGAATTTCATAAAGTCATTGATTTTAGTGGCTGAGTAGTACTCCATTGTGTAAATGCACCACATTTTATGTATCCATTCCTCTGCTTAGGGATGTCTGGATTGTTCCTAGCTTTTGGTTATTATAAATAAGGCTCCTATGAATATGGTGGAGCATTTGTCCTTGTTATGTTCTATGAGGTTCTTGATTTCCCAAATATTCTTCTCAATAACTCTGGACAGCCCACCACTCTCTTCTATGCTCTCTTGAACCTACCAGGCATGCTCTACATAAAGACTTTGATCTGTCTGTTTTCTCATGAATTATTCTTTCCTCACGATATGTTTGCCTGTATATTATACTCCCCTTAAATCTTCATTTTCTGTTTTTGCCTCAATAATGCATGCACCAAAATAAATTCTTTCCCTATATTTCTGATGCTTTTTCCCTCACAGAATATTTTTCTATGGTATATTATATCTGGCATGTATAGAATTCATAGGCAGCACACAGTGTGGCCATCATTGTCAGGTCTTCAACATAAGCCCTCATTTTTCTCATGGCTGCCCTCAAACTCTTGGACTCAAATGATTCAACTACTAATTATAATTATAGATAGACACAAGGCATGTTTCCAGGCAAGGATCCATTTATAAATCCAACAGTTGGTATCAGGACTATGTTTATTCTGTGTGGAAGTAGGGATTTTCTCCAAGAAGAACTCAATGTCCCTTAGCCTCTACATGAGGAATTTAGTGCCCAGATGGGCCCTTATTGGTAGAAAGATGATGGTCAAGTGTATGCACTCACTTTGCTCTATTAGATCCCTAAGACCCACCTTAAGTGGCGGCCTGAAAATTAATGTTCAAATCCCTGAGCCTGCTGTTGCAAACCCACTCTCAACTTCACCCACATTGTCTCCACACATCTTTCTCTTGTGTATGAGTAAGATAAAAGAGTTTTGCCGGGTGGTTCAAAGATGACACGTCTTTTCTCTGATGCTAAGCTCAATCACACACAAGTATTTTAAGGAGACCACTCTAGTTGCCAGCCTAGTTAGTGCTATGGGTCGTCTTGTGTGTCAGGCTAGTATTTTGAGATTTGTCCTTTTCTTACCTCTGTATTTTGAGATTTTTCCTTTTCTTACTTCTTTAAAAATAGTTTTTATCTGTATTCTCATTCTCTCTCTCTCTCTCTCTCTCTCTCTCTCTCTCTGTCTGAATATAAGCAACACATTACATGTGAGGTAAAATGAAGGGAGCAGCTCAAACTTAATCAGTGGCTTCTATGTGAACAACTTTAGTAAACATTTTAAGGATGCTCTCATTCTCTCAGCCGTCCTCCCTGCCCCCAACGTGGGTTCCATTGTATTGCCCATTGGAAAACAAAACAAAACAGTGTTTTGTTGCAGCTGAAGCCCAAGGAGAAGCATCACCGCTGCTCAGTAGTTTCCGAAGGCTAGAGTCCACGAGAAGCCGGAATTGATGTTCTGGAAATTGAAGGACAAAGAGATGTCTCTAAGAGAAAAGATAATTGCAGCAAAACACAAGCAAGCAATCAAACTGGACAGAGGGGAATTTTCCTATTCTGAAGTAAGACAAGGACAAAGAGTTTTGCGGTTTCCAGAAGCAGCAATAGCTGCTCTTTGCTTCTTAAACAAGGATCAATACTTCTCCAGCAGTATGAGCAAACACACACAGCCTGGGGCCAAGACTGTCTGGCTGTCTTTCTTTAGAAATAAAGGGGGCTGAAATGTATCCAGGCCCGTTTATTTAACCATTGACTACAGCTGCTTTCCTACTGTAGAGACAGAGTTGAGGAACCCTGATAGACGGTATGACTTCTGCAACACCGGAAACATTTACTCTAATGTTTCTTAAACAATGTTTGCTGGCTCCCTGCACTGTGCTGGTGGTGTTATCAAATATAATTTAGGCTATTTTATCTCAATCTGATTTTCAGAAAATTATGTCTGTGGCCTCTGTCTCATAAATTTTGTATAATATTTTAAGAGTTGTAAATTAAGTCAATTTTTGAATAGATTTCTGGTGTTTAAAGTCATTATAAAAAGATCAAATATTCCTGTGACTTCTAGTCATATGCCGTTTACCTCACAGAAATAAAAATAAATCAAAATAATTTTCTTAAGTACATGGACTAAATCATTATTTTAATGTAGATTTTGGAAGAATGACTTTTTATTTAGCATTGTCTGTCATGTACTTTCTTTTTTTACTTTTCTTTCTTCCTTTATTTTTTTCTTTCTTTCTTTCTTTCTTTCTTTCTTTTTTTTGGTTTTCTGAGACAGGGTTTCTCTGTGTAGCCCTGGCTGTCCTGGAACTCACTCTGTAGACCAGGCTGGCCTCGAACTCAGAAATCCACCTGTCTCTGCCTCCCGAGTGCTGGGATCAAAGGCGTGCACCACCACTGCCTGGCCGTACTTCCTCTTTTTATTAACAAGCAACTATTACTTTGCTACCTGGTCATAGTTACTGATTCATCTTCCCTTGTAGCAATTCAAAATAGTCCCAAGGAAAGACACTTCCAGTCTCACCTGCGAAGGTGCTGCCTGCTTTCTCTGGTGTCTGCTGAAGAGGAGTCCATTTTCAACAAATATGTTTGTGCCAAGGACTATTTGCTTAGTTCCTAGTGGTCATTTTCAGTCCCAAGAGTATCTGGCCAAGAGGTGGAAATAATTTTGTTCATTGTGCTACAAATCTTTTGCCAAATTACTATCTTCATACGTTTTAGTGACATATTTATTTGGCTCAGGCAACAAGGGCCCCATAATAATTTACGATCAAAATGTAGCCTGTAATAGCAGAATTACTCGTGGTGCTTAGAAATTAATCAGAAATCACTGTCTAAAGTGTAATGACTTACTGTTGTTTTTGAACATGTTGTGGAGCCTATGAATATTAATTAAGAATTATGGCAGAAGGTCGAATAGAATCTGGTACAATTTCATGTCTCTGAAGAATGACCAGTTATCAAAGCATCTTAAGATAATGGGACTTTCATATTTCATAGCAGTAAGAATGCCGTTATATGATGTCTGAGGGCCTGAATCATATTGACACTAGACACTACCTACTGCTAGGAATTCCCAATAAAAGAATATGTTTCTCTTCTATGAATGTCTTAAAATTAAGAAGAAATTTGTATCCAGTACATATAACTCGGTGGATCTGAAGTCGAAGAGAGACTTAAAGAGGGTTATAAATAAGGAAACGTGATTTAATTCATATATTTTAAAAATAATATTATTTTATCTTTGATATAATATGATTAACATCATTTCTCCCTACCTTTTCCTCCCTTCAAATCCCCATATGCCCCTCCTTGCTTTCTTTCAAATCATGGCCTTTTTCATCATTAATTGTTGTTAAATGCATGTGTGTGTGTGTGTGTGTGTATTCCTAGATATGCATATATACATCTATGTGTCTATGTATATATATATATATATATATATATATTTCTAAAAATAATGTACTCAGTTTGTACAATGTTATTTATATGTGTGTTTTCAGAACTGACCATATGGTATTGGATAATTTGTATGTTCTCTTGGAGGAAAACTTCCACTGTCAGCAATTCTTAGCTGCTGTAATCCTTTATGTAAGACATGTGTCCATGTCTATTGATGTTGTCCTTGTGCAGCTCATGTTTGTCATGTTAGTGAGGCTTCATGGTACAGTTTCTGTCATTCCTAGGAGACACAGTGCTTGCTCCTCCTAGCACCTCTACGTTTGTCTAAGTTAATGTCTAAGTTGTCTGAGTTAATGTTCTTTGTCATTAACCAGAGTAATTATGAGCTTTGGCCTTTCGAGTGAGACCAATACCTTACTTATTTCTGAGTATTAAATATAGTCTAAATCTCATTTGATAAATTGTAATCCTTTGATTATACATGCAAAATGGAAAGATCTTATACAACCTTTTAAAATTATTTTCTCAGAAAACTTTTCTAATTATTAAAGCCCTTCAGATTATTTGTAGTCATTTGAATCCTATTCTTTACAAATCTTAAAGATTAAAGGACTTTCCTCACTATTAATCACCCAACTTACTTTACTGGAATAAGTTACTATGCTAGTAATTGGGAAAAATGGAGACATTGGTTGTTGGACAAAGGCAAATCCATTGTCGGATTGCAATGAACTCTAGGTCTCAAGTAACTTCTGATTTATTCATGGGGGTGGGCTTTATATTAATAGTGCAGTCATATATCTCATCTGATTTGTGATGGCATAGTTTATGTACTTATTATTGATTGAGATTATTTAAACTTTTTAAAAAATATTTCTGAAATTAATGTAATTACATCATCTCTTCCTCTCCCTACCCTCCCTCCAACCCCATCCATATTTCCACCTCCTTTTTCTTATATAAATTTCTGGACACTTTCTCTTTAATTGTTACACACACACACATACACACACACACACACACACACACACACACACACACTCTACTCAGTCTATGTAATGTTACTTGACCAGTTGGTGTTGGATAATCAATTGCAGTGCTCTTCCCTGGGGACTGTGTTCCCAGCTCTCAGGCTTCCTCTGCTTCCTGTATTTAGTTCTTGTGTCGGGTTGAGGACTCCTGAGCGTTCTCCTTTAGAATGTTTATTGGTACCATCCTTCTTCATGTCTTGTTTAAGCAGCCCTGTTAGTGAGACTTTGTGAGTACAGCTTCTCTGACATTTCTAGGAGACACAATCTCCCAGCAAACTCCCTGTTCTTCTGGCTTTTACAAGCTTTTCACTTCCCTCTTTGGCAATGATTCCCCAAGCCTTAGATGCAGGAGTTCTTTGTAAATTTATCAGTCATCAAGACTTTTAACTTTTCAAAATGATTTCTGCCTTTACTATTGGGGAATGTTTCACTTTAATTAAAATATTCTGGTCCCAGCTGCCCCAATGTACTGACTCAGTGATTCACATACTTTGTATGACTTAAATTTTGTCCAATTTTGAAGCTAGTATTCTCAGTGAGTAGATAGGCAGCCATCAGGAAGGCTAGCCACTAAACGTGGCTGACTCAGTGCAACTTAAGGTAGCAATATTAAAAAGAAATGTCCTTATCTGACCCTATGAGCTAAGAAATCATTTTCCCCTTAATAAGGAAGTATTTGGGAAAAGAAATGAAGCCACAGAGAATAACTTTGGATTTATTTAAGTGAGACGAGACTCCTGTTACAGAGAAGGGATATTTCAATCTGCTGAAGAATGTGAACGAGAAGTGATGTCGAGAGGTAGCTTGCAAGTTTGATGGAAAATTACTGAAGAGAAGCAGTTACAGTTCAGTGTCTCAAACCTGTTAGGGAATGAGAGCAGTTTCTCTCCATGGAATTGTTACCGTGAAAAAACTGGCAAGCTCATAGCACTGGGGTGCTTGATTTCAAGTTCACATTTATATTGGGTCTTCAACAAGGTGTGGAGCTGTAATAGGATGTGGTGGTTTGATATCGCATAGTTTATAAATCGGATCCTTAAAAGCCCATGACTTTCTGCTGAGAGTTCTTTGCTCTGATGTTTATCAGGTAGGAAATACATGAGGGTTAAATATTTTGAGTTTTAAAACAAATATCAAACAGTTACTACTATATAGATATATTTCTTGAACATCTCTCCTACAGCTTACTGTAGCTAGTTTAAGTTACTGAAAAAAAAAAAAAAAAAGAAAAAAGAGAATATGGTTGTATTGATGCTCATAAATTTAGAATGTTAAAAATGTCTTTAATGATCTTGACATGCTGTTGTTCTCATATTCATTTTTAGAATGAACATTAAAAATATGGGTAATTATAAGAAGGCTGTAGATTCCTAGGATTTTTTTTTAAGGATATAAGTCTTCTTGAAAACACCAATTTATTTCGTTTAATATCAATGAGATAGTAACTGCCAGTCTACAATAGTTCTTGTAAATACAGCAGTCTTGTTTGGGTATAAAATTCTGTGTTTCATAGTCTGTGAAATTCCTATTCTTACATAAAAGTTCTAATTCCAATAAATCTACTTGAGTTATCACATTTCATTTATTTTCATAACATTTTTATATAATTTAATTAAATGTTATAATTTATTTTCTTTCTCTTGGGATTGAAATTTTACCCAGTTGACAAGTAAGAAGAATCACAGTTGACATTTTGTAGTTATTATTTGAATATCATATATTTCTAAAATTTGAAGTCAGTGATATATAATTAGGGATGAGAGGCTAGGTTCTATATTTATAATACCTAAAGTTAAATATGTACTGAAGTACTCAACCATGCCCCCAAAGTTGTGATATTTTGCACAAATATTAAGGCAGCCTCTGGAATGCTAGTTTCATGGGTTTTGTAGCAAAAGCAGTCAGTGAATGTTCTTGTTTTTGTAAGAAGAAATGCCAAAATGGATGGGCCAGTTGAGAAAAAAAATGCCATCACACTGAGGATGCTGTTACTGACAGTGTTAAGGCCCCTGGCAGATCTGTCCTCTCATGGGGATAAGTATTCCTTCTATCTCAGTTTTTAAGTCCAACAGATAAATGATTATTGGTGAATCACACACACACACACACTCACACACCCCCCCCATGGAACCTTTTAACCCTTTTCAGGTTATAATATCCATTTTAATATAGGCTTCTTCTATTTCCACTTTATTACAGAACAGACATTGCAGGTTAAAATAATAATAATAAAGGTTGAATTTGTGGATCAAAGACTTGACAGGTGTTATAAAAAGAATTAATGGTACAATGAGTATACCCCGAGAGCAAACAAGACATGAGGAAATGCAAAGGCTTAAAGGTTAAATAGAGTGATAATCTCAGAAGCGAAATGAATTTAAAACTCCTTTCAGTAATAATCCAATGATTCACAAGCAAGTCCTTAAAACTAAGCCTGACTAGAAATGAGGAGCCGTCTCAAGAGTTCAGGATGACTACACATACAGTTCAATTTCATCCCCCCCCCCAACTTTTCTGTAAGTTAAAAGAAAGTTAAAACAATTGTTAGTAATGGTTGATATCTGGGTCATTGCATTGCAGTGCATACTTTATTTTTAATTTGAATCGCCATCACTCATAAATGTAGTCAACACGTGTCAATTAAAAAAGGGATATTAACTTTCTAAAAATGCCTTGTACCCTGAAATAGAGCTCTGTGTTCTGTGTTAGTTCGGCTGGGTTTTGTATTTATTATCTGTATGGGAGTATGAGTTTTGCCATTGCATTAGGTTAAAATTACTTTGTCTTCTTATTAATACTTCTTGCTATGGGTTCAATGTCACCAGCCAGCAGCTCATCAGTTTATGTCCTTTGCTTCAACTACAGATGATGTACTAGGTCATCAGCCCACTTATAAGTAAGGAACTCTGGGTAGAGTCACAGTGAGCCATTGGCTTCTATATCACATGGAACATTAGGAAAACACCCTCATCATGGTTGGTTTGTGTGAGGAAGAAGCAAAGACCCTACAATGAGCACAGGGCTGGGAGACTTACTTTATTGATGCGGAGCCGCCTAGATTTCAACGGTACTAAATTGAATAGTTTCTTTGTGTTGGATAGTTGTAGAGGAGAAAACTGGACTGGTAACATTTCCTTACAATGCCATACCATTCTTGCTGTAGTTTCAAAGGGGAAGTATGCATTATGTGTGCTGGCTTGTGTTGTCATAGACATGCTGTGAGGGAAGAGACCAGTTTAATGATATTGTGGGTACAAACATTTCTCATCCAAAGTTAGTATTGAGGAAGCTCTGTGTAATATAATCATGGGAAAGAGGAGAGCACGAATCTTCATCCCCAGTGGAATGTGGGAACATTTACATGAAGAGCAAAGGAAATGATTCATGTTAGAATAGTACTGACGTTCTGGGCAAACACATTCAAGGTTGACAAGCCATGTTAAGAATTTTGTTACTCCTGGGCATATACCCAGAAGATGCTCCAACATGTAATAAAAACACATGTTCCACTATGTTCATGGCAACCATATTTATAATAGCCAGAAGCTGGAAACAACCCAGATGTCCCTCCACAGAGGAATGGATACAGAAAATGTGGTACTTTTACACAATGGAATACTACTCAGCTATTAAAAACAATGACTTCATGAAATTGGTAGACAAATGGATGGATCTTGAAAACATCATTCTGAGCCAGGTATCACAGTCACAAAAGAATGAACATGGTATGTACTCACTGTTAAGTGGTTATTAGCCTAAAAGTTTGAAATACCCAAGAGTCACTTTGCCGGAACAGTAGTTCTGAGTACGAGGTCCCAGATGGAGGGCTTGGAGAAAGGACTGAAGGAGCCGAGGGAGTGTGCAACCTCAGGGAGTTAGCAACACTGGCAACTGGCCTGACCCCCCATACTTCTGGAGACTGATCCACCAACTAAAGAATACACATGGATGGACCCATAGTGCTGGCCACAAAGACTGCAGAGGAGGGTCTTGTTACCCGTCAGGGGGAGGAGAGGTGGGTCTGAGGGTGTTATATCCCCCAGTATAGGAGAATGTCAAGGAGGGAAGACAAGAGTGGGTGGGGGGTGGGGTGGGGAGGTGGGTTGGAGAATATCCCCATAGAGGTAGGGGGAGGGCGGAGGGAATGGGGAGGTTCCAAAGGGGAGATCTGGAAAGGGGGAAACATTTGAAATGTAAATAAAATATGAAAATAAAAAAAAAAAGAATTTTGTTACTTGTGACAAAAACCTTTGAAAGTAAAACTTACGGTGATAGAAAAACAAATCTACATGATTTGTGATAATGGATCTACCACTGTTTTTGCTAAAACTAGAAACTACAAGAAACTAAGGAAGCCTTAGAGTGGGAGAAAAGGTCTTTCCAAAGAAAGAGAACACCGATTGGTTATCCAATACTAAGCAGGCAGCCCTGAAAATGTACATACAAGTACATTATACAGACTGAGCAGGGTTTTTTTTGGGGGGGGGGGTAATTTTTTATTTTTTATTTGTTCAATTTACATCTCACTCACTGTCTCTCTCCTGGTCATCTACTCCGACAATATTCTGCCTAGCCCCTCTTCTTCTCCTCTGAGTTGGTGTGGATTCTTTGCTTATCCCTCAACCTTGGCACATCAAATCTCTGCAGGGCTATGCACAGCCTCTCCTACTGAGGCCAGACAAGGGAGCCTAGCTGGAAGAATACATCCCAAGAACAAGCAACAGCTTTTGGGATAGCCCCCACTCCATTTGTTTGGGACCCATATTAAGGCCAAGCTGCACATCTCCTACACATGTGAGGGAAGACCTAGGTCTAGCCTGTGTATGTTCTTTGGCTGGTGTTTCAGTCTCTGAGAGCCCCTAAGGGTCCAGGTTATTTGAATATGTTGATCTTCCTCTGAAGTTCCCATCTCCTTCTAGGGCCCACAATCCTTCCCTCTATTCTTCCATAAGAGTCCCAAAGCTCCACCTACTGGCTGTGGGTATCTGCATCTGTCTGAGTCAACTGCTGGATGGAGCCTCACAGAAAACAGCCATGCTAGACTGATGACTAAGGATTTTGAGAATCTCTTTAAGTGTTTCTTGGTCATTCAAGATTCCTCTGTTGAGAATTTTCTGTTTAGTTCTGTACTCCATTTTTTAATTGGGTTATTTGGTTTGTTGGAGTTTAACTTTTTGAGTTCTTTGTATATATTGGATATTAGCCCTCTGTCAGATGTAGGATTGATGAAGATATTTTCCCAATCTGTAGGCTGCAATTTTGTCCTATTGACAGTGTCCTTTGACTTACAGAATCTTTTAAGTTTCATGAGGTCCCATTTGTCAATTGTTGATCTTAAAGCCTGAGCCATTGGTGTTCTGCTCAGGAATTATCTCCTGTACCAATGCATTCAAGGCTATTTCCTACTTTCTCTTCTATCAAATTTAGCTATCTGGTTTTATGTTGAAGTCCTTGATCTAATTTGACTTGAGTTTTGTGCAAGGTGATAAATATGGATCTATTTGCATTCTTCTACATGCATACATCCAGTTAGAATAGCACCATTTGATGAAAATGTTTTCTTTTTTCCATTATATGGTTTTGCCGTCTCTATCAAACATCAAGTCTTCATAGGTGTGTGTGGGTTTCTTTCTGGGTTTTCAGTTCAGTTCTATTGATCAACATGTCTGGTTCTGTGCCAGTATCATGCAGTTTTTTATCCCTATTGTTTTGAGGTACAGCTTGAGGTCAGGGATGGTGATTCCTCCCAAAGTGGTGGTGGTTTTTTTTAATTGTTCAGGATTTAATTGTTTTGGCTATACTGGGTTTTTGTTTTTCCATATGAAGTTGAGAATTGCTCTTTCAATGTCTATAAAAATCGTGTTGGAATTTTAATGGAGATTACATTGAATTTATAGATTGATTTTGGTAAGATGGTCATTTTCACTATGTTAATCCTAACCATCCATGAGCATGGGAGATTTCTTCCATCTTATGATATCTCCTTCAATTTCTTATTTCAGAGACTTGAAGTTCTTGTCATACAGAACGTTAATTTACTTGGTTAGAGTTACCCTAAGATATTTTATATTATTTGCGGCTATTGTGAAAGGTGTTGTTTCCCTATTTTCTTTCTCAGCTCCATTATCATTTGTATAAAGGAGGGCTACTGACTTCTTTGAGTTAATTTTGTTTCCAGCCACTTTGCTGAAGGTGTTTAACAGTTGTAGGAGTTCTCTGGTAGAATTTTTGGGGTCATGTATATATACTATCATATCATATGCAAATAGTGATACTTTGACTTCTTCCTTTCCTATTTGTATCCCAGTGTTCTCCCTTTTTTGTATTATTGCTCTGGCTACAACTTCAAGTACTATAGTGAATAGACAGGAAAAGAGTGGGCAGCCTTGTCTTGTACCTGATTTAAGAGGAAGTTCTTTAAATCTCTCTCATTTAGTTTGATGTTGGCTATTGGCTTGGTGTATATTGCTTTGATTATGTTTAGGTAAGTGCTTTTTATTCCTTATTTCTTTAATACTTTTAACATGAAGGGATGTTGGATTATGTCAAAGGCTTTTTAAGCACCAAATGAGATGATCATATTTTTTTCTTTCAGTTTGTTTACATGGCGGATTATGTTACTGGATTTTCGTATATTGAACCATCCCTGCGTCCCTTGGATGAAGCCTGCTTGATCATGTTGGATGCTATTTTTGATGTGTTTCTGGATTCATTTTGCAAGTATTTTATTTTGCATCAATGTTCATAAGGACATCTGAAGTTCTCTTTCTTTGTTGAGTCTTTGTGTTGTTTAGGTATCAGGGTGACTGTGGCTTCAGAAAATGAGTTTGGCAGTGTTTCTTCTGTTTCTATTTTGTGGTATAGTTTGAGGAGTACTGGTATTAGCTCTTCTTTCAAAGTCTGGTAGAATTCTGCATTAAAACCATCTGGCTCTGGTCTTATTTCGATTGGGGTCTATTTTTTAGAGGTTATAGGGGCTGTTTAAGTGGTTTACCTGATCTTGACTTAATTTTGGTATATGGTATCAGTTCATTAAGATTCTCCAGTTTTGTGGAGTACAGGCTTTTGAAGTATGACCTAATGATCCTTTGAATTTCCTCAGTGTTTTTTTTTTTTTTTTTTAGGTCTCCCTTTTTCATTTCTGATTTGTTTATTTGGATACTCTCTCTGTCTTTTGGTTAGTTTGGCTAAGGGTATGAGTATCTTGTTGATTTTCTCAAAGAACTAGCTCTTGATTTTGTTGATTCTTTTTATTGTTTTCTTTGTTTCTAATTGATTGGTTTCTGCCCTAATTTTGAGTATTTTCTGGCTTCAACTCCTCTTTGGTGTGCTTGCTTCTTTTTCTTTTTATCTCAGCGCTTTCTGATTCGCTTTAAAATTTCTAGAATGAAAACTCTCTAATTTCTTTATGGAAGCACTTAGTGCTATGAGCTTTGTTCTTAGCTCTGGTTTCATTCTGTCCCATAAATTTTGGTATGTTGTGCCTTCATTTTCATTGTATTCTAGAAAGTCTTTTATTTTTTCTTTATTTCTTCCATGACTCAGAGATCATTGAGTAGAGAGTTCCAACCCTATGCTCATTTTTGGTGAAGGATCCATAAGGTGCTGAGAAGAGGTATATTTTTTTGTGTTTAGGTAAAACATTTTATAGACATATGTTAGGTCCCTTTGATTAATAATATCTGTTACTTTTGTTATTTCTCTATTAAATGTTTGTCTGGATGACCTGTCAATTGGTGAAGTCTCCTATTATTAATGTGTGGGGTTTGATGTGGATTTTAAGCTTTAGCAATGTTTCTTTTACAAATGTGGTTGCCCTTGTGTTTGGGGAATAGATGTTTGGAACTGAGATATCATCTTGGTAGACTTTTTCCTTTGATAAATATGAAATGTCCTTCCCTGTCTCTTTTGATTAATTTTGGTTGAAAGTCCACTTTATTAGATATTAGAATGGCTATTTGAGTTTGCTTCCTGGGTTCATTTGCTTGGAAAAGTTCTTTCTAGCTCTTTACTCTGAGGTAGTCTCTATCTTTATTGCTGAGGTGTGTTTCTTGTATGCAGCAGTATGATGATTTCTGTTTTCACAACCATTCTCTTAGTCTTTGACTTTTTATTGGGGAATTGAGTCCATTGAGCAGGTTTAATTTAGGGCTGTATATGTATATATGAATACATATACTTAATGCATATAATAATAGTTAATGAAAAAGAAGGAGTGCTATGTGGAGTGATTTAGATGCAGAAAAGGGGAGAGGTAAATAATATAATTATATTATGATCTCAAAAATTAAAAACAGTAAAAATAAAATGTAGAAATTGTGTCAGAAAGTGGTTACAGGAGATATATGGAGCATTTAATCCAGACAACCAAACCAGCATTGCTTCAAGAAAAATATAGCTCATGTAAGCGTAATGGGAGGGGGGATGTCAGGCAAGACAGAAAGGATACAGTGCTCCTGGGTTTTCATTTTCTCTTGATTAAAAGTAGCAGGAAGAGGATTTTGGAAACTGTAGATAATTATAAGCAATGCCTATGCATGTTCTGCTCAGCTTCCTGGAGCATTTGAAACAATAATAAGATATGTGGATCATGATGTTAAGCCACATAGAAAGAAAACAATATTTGCTTTGCTACTGAAATGTTTTTGATTTTGTAATTATGTTGAGGATAAAATGCTGTGCTAATATGTCCAGCCTGGGTCTGCTTCTGCCCTTGAGGTATCCAGGCACCATTGTATACCTGGCTGAACTGGAAGAAAGGAACCTTAGCTGGGCAGATTGGTTCCAGCAGGTAGGTTCTCGGTTAACAGCAAGTGCAGGGAGAAACAGCTCTGAAACAGGTCTCCATTTATTAGAGGTAACAAGAGCTATATAAATCTTGGGGAGTGAATAGGGGTTTTCATAGTGAGTGTACTTTATTGGCTGGTGCTGAGGTTCTTGGAATGCCTTATTTTCATGAAGAGGAATTCCAGGTGCATGCTGGACAACTCTTTATAGGGAGAGAGGAAAATTGTAATTTGGGTGTACAGGCTATGTGCACCAGAACATGTAGTCTCAGAATGAGATGAGATTTGGATGTATCCTGACATCACTCTTGCTCTGGACTGGCTCTCCAAGTTGCACAGTTTTCTTGCCCCACATAGCCCTTGTCCATCATTCTTTTTAATTATGGGAGACCAAGTCTTTATAATGTGTGTGTGTGTTTGCGTGTGTGTGTGTGTGTGTGTGTGTGTGTGGTGTGCATATGTGTGCACATGTGGGCACACACATACTGCAGAATTCATGGGATGGAAGGAGAACAACCTTGGTTTCCAGGGCATTTTTATTCATTGTCGAGCATACCAGATTCAGCAGCCCACAGGCTTTAGAGAATTCTTTCTGCCCCAATGTCATTGTGAACATTGGGATTACAGACACAGCCTCCTACAGCTGTGAGTTCTGAAGATTCAAATTCAAGTCCTGAGGAACACAGGCAACAGAAGAAACTCTGATCTGTAAACTGACTTCATCTAGAGCCTGCTTGTCCATGGGTTTGAACTCTTTTAATAGAAATACCACAAACAATTCCAGGAAGAAATTGTCCTGGGCTTGGCCAATCAGGGAATAGAAGGGAAGTGCGTAAATTCCAGACATTATAGATAAATTTCTCAAGCTGAGTGAAGTTATCATTTTGTGCGGAGATATCCCTTGCTAAATAAGGCATCTGCTAGGCTAGGGACCCTTGTTATCTGCTCAAACTAGTATAAAAACCCTGAGTAACTGAGGCTTGGGCCATCAGCAAGAATCGGGTTGTGTCAGAGTCTGAGGGTTGGATCTTAAACTTGAATAAAGACTCTTTTCTTTTGCATACAGATTCCAGTTTGGACTCCTGGTGGTCTTTGGTGACCCTGACATCTAGGCACAGTAGTCCTAATGCTTGCATCCAACCCTTCTTACAACATATTTTCTGCCACATGATATCATCTTTTCATTTATAATAGCCAAATAAAATGTTACAAGTATATATACCAGGGCTGGAGATATGGCTCAGTGGTTAAGAGAATTGACTGCTCTTCCAGAGGTCCTAAGTTCAATTCCCAGCAACCACATGGTGGCTCATAACCATATGTAATGGGATCCGATGCCCTCTTCTGGTGTGTCTGAAGACAGCTACAGTGTACTCATATACATAAAATAAATAAATCTTAAAATAAAACAATGCAGGTCCCTGGGAGGGTAAGTAAACCTCCCCTTGTCTGACACCATGGAAAACAATAAAATAGTTGAAAGAGTTCACTTGGATGGACTGTGTAGATGTGAATACAAACGAACCGATCTTGAAATGAAAGAGAGACTGAATACTTTGTTCACCACTAGTCAGACATACTTCCTGTTTGTGCAGATTAGCTTGTAATAGCAGAGCATATTAATAAAGGCATGCAGAAAGCAACAGTTGCTCCACTGTCCTTTTCACAAAAGAGTTGATTATACTAGTTGGGTATTTAAAAATAAAGCATATTTCTTAAAACTTAGCAGTTAAAATAGTTAAAATACTAGAACTTCAGTCATAGACAGGTTTCCTGCTCTTCAATAAATCATACATAAGCTTATGCCTACATACTACATTGGGAGGGAGTAATTTTTGCATACCTTGGGATGTATGATAGTAGACAGAGTAGGTTTCCTTACCCCGCCTCTTTTTTGGGCTTGTCTTATCAGATCAGCTTCATCCAAGAGGTTGATAGGTGGCTAATTATGATGTTTCAGTACCAGATACATCATAAATGCAGAGGTTCCTGTTTACGTAGTGAATAAAAGTGGATTATTTAATGGAGTCTTGGCAGTGTCTAGTAACTTTCTGCTAAGGTGATAGGACAGACTGAAAAGTGTTGGAACAGCCAATTCTTTGCTACACTGTTCTTTAGTCATTGCAGTTTGGGCAGTAAAAACTATTGCAGTGTTTTGTCAGTGTATGGATGGCTGAGTTGGGTATGATGTGGGAAAAGGCTGAGTTGAGTAAAATGTAAGAATATAAGAAGATCAAATAATGTGTTTTGTATCTCTTTGGATTTTCTGGTGATTGGTCCAAAGCAAATCTCAACAGGTTGTAAAGTAGAGGCTTAAACTTGCATGTCCATGTTGCCCTAGGACTGAACTTGCTTCTCTCTCTCTGCATTATATTTTGCTTTCAAAAACCACTTCTTATCAATTTTATTCTGTAGCACAGCTGGTAGTAAACATCTGTCTTTTACCATAGGTTTAAAAGATTTAAGTTGCTGGAGAATTTGTTACCCAGAGTAGTCTTTCAGTTAATCCTTCCTGAATGGAATCCTGAAAACTGCTTAGTCTTCATCAGCCAATGAGCAGGCTGCCTTGAACATGGGTGTCATTCTAGCTTTGACACTTCAGAGTCTGCCATCTTAATTTCTGTAGTCATAAAACAAGATAATAGGATCTCACTGTTTGAATTGCTTTGACAATGGAATGAAGTCATGTATATAGCAACTCAGAACAATGCCCAGAAAATAGGGGAAGGGGCTAATTATTTTAATATTTAAATATTTTAGTCATATCCTAATGCCCTTTCTAAGGAATGCCCAAAATGGATTATACACAGCTGCAGTAGACTGAACACCAGTGAAATTCAGGACCCTCGGTTTTCATGTTTCTGTAAGAGTTCTTGTACTTCCCCTGAGCAAGAGCACATATGCAAGCCAGAGTCAACCTCAGATGCCATTTCTCAGGAGTTTTTTTGCTTTGTTTTTGGAGACAGTTTCTTATGTAAATTGGATCTTGCTGGTTAGGCTGGACTGGCCGGTTAGCAAGCCTCAGGGATACCTCTTCTACTTTCTCAGTCAAAAAGATCATAAATGCTTATTACCATAACTACCTCTTTACATATGTTTGAAGGAGAGAATACAGGTCTTCATGCATGCATGGCAAACACTTAACTAACTGAGCTCTCTTTACAACCCAATAATTATCCTTTTCCTATTTTCTTAGAAAAACTTAAAGGTGACAGTATGATAAACAGGTGATATTATTAAACCAGGGATCAATAAAATGCCACACAAATTTACTCCACGTGTCAGCTTCCCAGAGAGAGTTTAATTATGGTCTTTTTGAGTCCTGTACCTACGATGCTTTCAGATGGATGATTAATCAATCAACTTGAGTTTTTTATTCTGGAATTCTCTCATTAAACTAGGTGACAGGGAAATTTGATATCAAAGTGTCTGTGGCCAGAAAGAGGAACCAATCCATTTGGTTGTTCTTCAACCTTGGATTAGAAGAGCTTACAGTGGATCTCTCTTGGTTCTGAGACACACTACATCACAGGGATGAGTAAAGCCTTTCTTTATTTTAATACCTACTGTTATAATCCTGTCATTTCTGCAGTAGAGTTTGACAGAGGACATTAATGCTGTGTCTAATTCCTTGCCCTCCACTGTTCTTAACCCTCAGTCATCTCTTCCATACTGAAGCTTCTTTGGTAAAGGATACATGCAACAGCAGGATGTCCACCACTGGAAAACTAGACAATGCTGTCATGGTTGCCTCTGTGAAGTCTTTCAGCCTGTCATTCTTAGCTTGTTTTTCTTTATCATGATTGATCCTTATTTTTATTTAAAGATTTATCTTCTATATTATGCATATGAGTGGTTTGCTTCTGTTTATATATGGGCACCAAATAATCTGGACCTGGACCACCATATGTCCTGGGAAACAAATCCTGGTCCTATGCAAGATTAGTGAATGCTCATAACTGCAAAACTGTCTTTGTAGCTCTTAATTTTTTTTCTGATTTGAGTTGTTTCATTGTCTTTTGACCATTAATTTTAGTTTTTTACCTTCTTGAACATAAGGAATCCTGTATACTCCATTTAGGATTACAATTTTAACTGCAAACATTGTTTCTGATCTGTGGCACATCTTCTGAAACATAATGTTGATATCCATTTTTTTCATTGACCCATAATTAGGTTCTATAGATGAGAGCAGAACATAAGTCATGTTGCTTTTCCAAAACTAATGTCTTATGGATTCTTTTGATTTCAGAATAGTAACTAAAGCCTACCCCGTGGCCCTTCTTGATGTGTACCCTGTTGTTTCATTGGCATAGCATTCTCCTCTCCTTTCTATCATGAGTCCTTCACTCCAACTGGTCTTTTGCTGTTTCTCAGATATCCTAAGTGTACCCTTCTTACCTTAGGGTCTTCATGTTTGTGGTTTCTTCTGCCTGAAAGCTTTCCCAAGATTGTCCTAAGAATCAACTTCTTACTTAAGATCTATACTAAAAAAATCACCTTAAGTGTACATAACGTCTGGACCAACTATTTTCATTAACAACCTCCCTTTCACACTTTTTTGTTTTGTTTTGTTCTTCATATTATCAATATGTTCATCACTGCTAAATATTTAGTTTTGACTTTTCTCATAAGCTTATTGATAAATATTTCCACATAACTATCCCACAGTCCCTTGACCATATATGTTCAAAACCAAATCCTAGTTTATGTGCAGGTATTAACCAAACACTTGTAAGCTGAACAAATTTGTGGCTTCATGAATCTACGTAATTATTTATATTACTTCATAATTGAAACTCTACTAATTTCTAGCCATTCTGAAAGATCAGCTATCATTCCTTTTTGTAGCCTTTCATTAACGGGATCCTCACCTTGCATGTTGTTAATTGTTCATCTTCTCTGCTGCTATAACATCTTGAGCTTATCTTTAAATGCTGCATGTATTGTATTATAGTAATATGGCCCAATTAATTATCTCTCTCCCTTAAATAAGCTCTAAGCTCTTTAACGGTAGAAATTATATTCCATATATCTAGTAATTGCTGGCTGTATAGTATTGCCAGCATAGAATGCACTATGAGAATATTTGTTAAACTGATCAGTGATCTTTGGGGATGGACTGGTTAATCCCCAAATTTGTCTATTACTAGACAAAATATGCAGAGGATAGAAACAGGAAGAAAAGGGTCCTGTTACTGAGCCTGCTTTATCATTAAGATTAGTAGGGTTTAAAAAAGCAGAAGGCTTGGTGGCTGAAGGCAGGGTGTACAGGTCATAGGATTGGCACACACTCTCACCTCAAGCTAAGGGTTTCTTAGAGGAGAAGGTAGACAATAGAAGTAGAAAAACAATGCCTGATTGCTCCAGCTGCTTCACAGCACAATAAAGCAGTGAAGGTGGCTGGCCCAGCTTTAGCAGACCTACTGGGTATGGTAGCAGTACAAATCATAGCAGTAACTTTCAAGAGACTGAGGAGCACCTGTCCCACAGAAGGGAAATAAACAACAACATCATGATTTGGGGAACCACATGAGTAAACAATTCACAGAACAATCATTAGTGTATTTTCAATGTAGAGATAATTGGATAATGGATTTTTTTCAATGCTTGGCTATTTTCTTATTCCCCTTTACTAAATGGTGAATAAGACTGTGCTGAGCTACAGCTTAGAGGAGCTAATTTGGTGGTTGATGTGCCCATAGCTGGTAATTACAGAGTCACCATAGAAATTGACTTCTCGTTCCAAATGTTTAGGTTCAAGTGTTTGGATAGTTTAGAAAGAATGATTCCAAAGATCTGTATTCAAGGGCTGGCTTCATTCTGTACCTTCAATCAGACTACATTGCTTGAATTCAGTTTTCTGGTCTTAAGAATTAGAATAATATTATTTCTGACTGGATCCCATGTGGCTTTGAGACTCAAAGGGAAACTATAAAGTGCTGTGTAGCAGTACTACTTAAAATTAATCATGAAAGTAGAAGGTCATCATATTGGCACACATTAAACTAACTACATTTAAAATTATACTGCTTGGTATTTTGTGTCTTAAAATGACAAACAATATTTAATTTCTACAAGCTAATTTTATTTGTTATAGTTCCTTCCAGAATGACTAATACTCTTGATAAGTTGATTACAACTAAACTAGATAGTGCCTGTACGACAGTGCCCTCGGGATTTGTGCTTAAGCAATTATATAAGAAACATGTACTTGTATGGCTTCTGTTGGATTATGCTGCCTGCTGGATTCTGAGAAGGAATCTTGTTCTATTGATTTTTCTGTTTGTAAAAGGTTGTTATATAACCTGTTTGGAAAGTGTGACTGTAGGAATTAGTAATGTTTATTGTGGGAGGGAGAATGTCTTATTTTATTTTTAAAAATTTAAAAAGCAATTATTCATTGTGTGTCTGTGCATGCGTGTATTGTATGTGCATAGACACCTGTGACGTAGCATGTACATATAGATAAAAGGACAACTTGGGAGGGTCATTTCTGTCTACTAAGTGGGTTCTAAGGATTCAACCCAGGTTATCAGGCTTGGTGGCTATTTTGTCAGCCTCCAAGAACGTTTTTATATAGTATAATAAATACTTTGTAAGAAAGTTTTTATTTGTGTATGTGGTTCCTGTAATCTATCTATCTATCTATCTATCTCTATACATATATACATATATAGATACAGATATATATATATACAGATACATATATAGATATAGATAGATATATGTATAGATATATGTGTATATGTGAAGATATATGTATATATATACACACACATATATAAAATCTATCTATCATCATTATCATATATCATCTGTATGCATATCTGTGGATATGCACACATAAACAGGTGCGTTCATGAATTCACAGAGGCTAGAGGTCAATGTTGGGTATTGTATTAGTCAGGGTTTCTATTCCTGCACAAACATCATGACCAAGATGCAAGTTGGGGAGGAAAGGGTTTATTGAGCTTACACTTCCATGCTGCTGTTCATCACCCAAGGAAGTCAGGACTGGAACTCAAGCAGGTCAGGAAGCAGGAGCTGATGCAGAGGCCATGGAGGGATGTTTCTTACTGGCTTGCTTGCTCCTCCTGGCTTGCTCAGCCTGCTTTCTTATAGAACCCAAGACTACCAGCCCACAGATGATACCACTCACAAGGGACCCTCCTCCCTTGATCACTAATTGAGAAAATGCCTTACTGCTGGATCTCATGGAGGCATTTTCTCAACTGAAGCTCCTTTCTCTGTGATAACTTGAGCTTGTGTCAAGTTGACACACAAAACTACCCAGTACAGGTATCTTCAGCTAGGTCAGCTAAACAATGGGCTCCTGGGATCTACTTATCTCCACCATCAATGCTGGATTACAGATGAATGCAGTTTTAACTGGGTACTAGAGATCCAACGTCAGTATGCATCAGATACTTTGCTGGCTGAGCCATCCATATCACCAATCCCAAAGGTTTTCAGTGGAAAAATATTGTATGAGTCCTAACTAGTGACATTAATTGAATATCCTACAGGGTCTTCAAGTGAATCATTAAAAGTGAGAGAAAGTAAAGCCAAGCCTGATTTTATCATTGACTCTAAACCACATGTATTATCCCTACAGGGATGGTCATATAGAGGTCTGTGGTTTAATATATGCATATTTGTATCCTGAAGGATGGTACTCATTCCGTGTAGAAAATTGTTAACTGAGGTCATACTTTGGCTCTGTTTTCAGTAGGAAACTTAGTCTATGTTTCTTGATGCTCCTTGATAGTCTATTAAAAATATTTCTGGCCTTTTTCAGAGTGAATATTTGAGAAAGATTAGCCAGACTTATAAGCACTTGTTGAGCAATGATTGCCTAATACATGGATGCTGTCTGAAGCAGGAGCCAGAATGCAGCACCACCTCAGTTGTTGGGCTAAAGCATTGGCTGAGGAAGCCCAAGTGAAGTAGGGTACTACTCTAATGTGGCAGAGCTGAGGTGGGAGCAGGAGGAAGCTGTCAGTCAGTTACACTCTCTTCAGGTGGTTCTTTATACAGAAAATCTATGGCATTCCTTCACAGCCACCAGAGTAATTGCAAAGTACTAGGAAGAGAATGGAGTCAAGAAGTATATGCTTGTCAAGCAGTGATAGCGCACACCTTTAATCCCAGCACTCTGGAGGCAGAGGCAGGCGGATTTCTGAATTCGAGGCCAGCCTGGTCCACAGAGTGAGTTCCAAGACAGCCAGTGCTACACAGAGAATCCCTGTCTCAAAAAAAAAAAAAAAAAAAGTATATGCTTGATTGATGGTTTCACTATTATACTATATTTTGGGGATTTGCAAAGGGGAGACCGGGAATGGGGACAACATTTGACATGTAAATAAATAAAATAACCAATAAAACTTCTTTTTTTTAAAAAAAAAACTGTAAAATGAAAGAAAATAAATAAAAACAAAAAAAGAAAACAAAAAATTAATACTATATTACCTTTATGACATAAAACAAGTATAGCAAATATAGTTTTTTTTTGAGATCACAAGACTTTATTATTATTTTTTCTTTTCGATTTATTTATTTATTTTCTTTTTTTTCTATACTGCAGATATTATTCCCCTCACTGTCTACCCTCCGGCTGTTCCACATCCCATACCTCGTCCCTGATCCCTGTCCCTATGAAGATGTCCCTAATACACCCCCACCCCACCAGACCTTTAAACTTCCTGGGGCCTCCAGTCTCTTGAGGGTTATGTGCATCTTCTCTGACTGAACCCAGACCAGGCAGTACTCTGCGGTATATATGTTGTGGGCCTCATATCAGCTGGTGCTCAAGGGGAGGCCCCAAGGGCTGAAACTATTACTCAGGCTATGGAGATCTCAGAAAAAGGGACCTATCATGACTGCCCTCCGAAAGATCCAGCAAGCAGCTGAAAGAGTCAGATATAGATATTTGCACCCAACCAATGGACAGAAGCTGCTGACCCCTGTGGTTGAATTAGGGAAAAGCTGGAAGAAGCTGAGGAGGAGGGGGACTCTGTAGGAGGACCAGCAGTCTCAATTAACCTGGACCCCCCCGCCCCCAAGATCTCTCAGACACTGGATCACCAACCAGGCAGCAAATATATCTTTTTTTTTTAAAAATTTTTTCATACTTTATTCACATTTCAAATGTTTCCCCTTTTCCAGATCTCCCTTTTGGAACCTCCCCATTCCCTCCCTCCTCCCGCTGCCACTATGGGGGTATTCCCCCACCCACCCACCCACCCATCCACTCTCATTTTCCCTTCTTGGCATTCTCCTCTACTGGGGGATCTAACACCCTCAGGCCCAAGGGCCTCTCCTCCCCCTGATGGCTAACAAGACCCTCCTCTGACACATCTGTTGTCAGCACCATGGGTCCCTCCATGTGTATTCTTTGGTTGGTGATTCAGTCTCCAAGAGTATCAAGGGGCCAGGCCAGTTCCCACTGTTGCTGCCTCCCTGGGGCTGCAGACTCCCTCAGCTCCTTCAGTCCGTTTTCCAAGTTCTCCATCTGGGACTTCACACTCAGCCCTACTGTTGCTTCGAAGTGACTCTTGGGTATTTCAAACTTTTGGGCTAATAACCACTTAACAGTGAGTACATACCATGTTCATTCTTTTGTGACTGTGTTACCTCGCTCAGGATGATATTTTCTAGTTCCATCCATTTGTCTGCGAATTTCCCGAAGTCATTGTTTTTAATAGCTGAGTAGTGTTCCATTGTGTACAGCAGTGTAGAGGGGCTGAACTGATTATTGTAGAACAAGGAAATTTGAAGGTTTTCTGATATTTCTCATCTTAATAAAGAAATGCAGGTAGAATGATACTTGAGTGAGCTCAGAAGAAGCTGAAATCTTTTCTGTGGAGGGCTGCATTTTGCTAGCATAGAGTTATGAAGTATGAGGGTCTGGGGTTGCCACACAGGTAGGTGGTATTTGACGCAGAGTGCTTTAATGCTAAGATTCTGTGTGTAGCACAATATATAGGGTGATGCCAGTCTTCCAGATGGGAAACTGTGTATTTACCACCAAGTTTACACTTGGTCCTTATTCTTGATCTTTATTCCAACAATAAATTCTTCCGTTTAACCTGACCACAAGCACTGCAGTGTGCAGGGTATGGACATAAAATGCTTGGATGACTGACATCCCTATGGATAGCTAGAACCTGCCTTCATCCAAAAGAGGTTTTATTTATGCATATTAATTATATAATAGACTTCATTATGACTTCTTACACATATATTATGTTCTTTAATTGTATTCGATCCCTTTATGTCACTTTCTCTTGCCCCTGCTTCCCTTGCCTGATGGTTCCTTTTCTTAGCATAAATAGTACAGTCTCTATGTTTATATTTTTGAAATAATCTAGATTATTTGTGTGGGAGAAAACGTGAATTTTTTTCTCTGATCTTGGCTTATTCTTTTATTTATTCTTCTCTTGGACAATATCCTATCCCATCTATTTTTCTACAAGTCAAACAATTTTGCTCTTTTTAGATGTTTGAGTAAAACTGGGCTGTGCATAAATAACATATTTTCTTTACGCAGTGATCTGCTGATTTTAATGAGTGACTAGCATGAATAGTACTTTCCTAGATAGTGGCATGCAGGTATCTGTGTTGTACGGTAAATAGTATTCTTTTGCGTTGATACTGAGAAGTGGTATAGCTAGATCAAATGACAGTTAAGTAACCTCCATACTGATTGCACATCAGTTCGCATTCCCACAGTGTGTGTGCTCTGCATTTACTGTTTTTTTGTTTTTTGATGATAGCTGTTTTGAGTGGAATGAGATGGATTCTCAGTATGGTTTTCATTTGTTTGCCTTTCATCCACAACTAAAGATACTTTTCAATGTAACTGTCAGCCATTTCCACTTCTGCTTTTGAGAACTGTCTGCTCATGCCGTTTGCCTGTTTCTTGAGTAGATGACTTAGTTGGGAATATGTTGTCTACTGCTTCTCTGCATAATATGGACACCAATTCCCTGCCAAAGAAAGGGCAAAGATTTCTTTCTCCCTTGTAGGCTGTCTCTTTCTTTCATTGTTTTCTTTGCTGTGAGGAAGCTTTTAAAGTCATGTAATATTATTTTCCAAGACTTGTTACTTTTTCTTGAGCTATTGGAATCTTTTTTTCAGATAATTTTTTATCTATTTCTATATCCTGTTTTTATTTTTGTTTTTGTTTTTGTTTGGTTTTTCGAGACAGGGTTTCTCTGTGTAGCCCTGGTTGTCCTGGAACTCATGCTGTAGACCAGGCTGGCCTGGAACTCAGAAATCTGCCTGTCTCTGCCTCCCAAGTGCTAGGATTAAAGGCGTGTACCACCACTGCCTGGCTTCTATTTCTATATCTTGACTGCTTTCTTCCATTAGTCTTATAGTTTTGAGTCTTCTACTAAACTCAAAAGGTGAGCTTTGACATGTACTCAGCAGAGAGCAGCCTCTCCACTCCACCCTATATTACTAGAGGAGGCCTAGAATGTTTTCTCTCTCTCTCTCTCTCTCTCTCTCTCTCTCTTCTTTTTTTTTTTTTTTTGTTGAAAGCATCATAGGAATGAAAATGATGAGAAGCTTAAAGATGGACCCAGACAATGAGTAAGTGATTGAATATTCTTAAACCTTTTAATGGTAATCAAATTCATAAAAGCTCAAGTGAATTAAAGACTTTAAGGAGTATAATTATTATATTTGATGAATTAAAATTAAGTTAACTCACCAGTGGAAAAAAATTTAAAAAATTGCTAGAAAACAGTCACTTGGAGATGGTCTGCAGAAAACATTTGAGAAATGGACTATAAAGTAGACTGGCAATATATTAAGGTTCAATTAGTAATTACTGAATCCAAACAAAGGAATTCAGCCAGAACTCAACAAAATAAAAGAAAATGTGAAAATCATTAAAAACAAAAATCTATGCAGGTTCTTAACTCATTCTATGTGTGGCTGGAGGCAAGGCTCAGTGTCAAATAGCAAGGGCTGCTCTTACAGAGAACCTGGGTCCAGTTCCCAGCATCCACATGCCTGTTTATTTCACCTATAGGAACTGCAATGCTCTCTTCTGGCCTCCTGGGTAAGCACATGGTGCTCTAACATACATTCAGACAAAACACTGATACATATAAAATAAATAAATTAATTAAAATTAAAAAGATTGCTGTATTCTTTAGCAGATTTCCATGCAAAGGAAATATTGTGCGATAGTACCGAAGTTTCTTGATAGCTTCATTAAACGTTTATTAATAATTAAATTAATGCTCAAGTCTAATCGATTCAAAATTGCGTCTTTTGTTTCCATTCATTAGTTGGTAAAATAGTGGGTGCCCTCATAGCATTTCCCTACAGACTTAGTTTTTGTGTGATTTCTCTTTGACACCTCCCACCTCTGTTACTCATTCTGCTTATACCCTTACACTTTGAATATTTTCCCTGTCGGTTTTCTATCAGAGATGCTCTAATATGCTCATTACCATGTTTTTGAGCCTCATTTTCTCTCTCTCATGGGCTCTTGCTAGTTTCCTGGCCTCCACATATACTCACCCCCACCTACAAAAACCTAGAGACATGGGAATTTACAGATAATATCTGCATACTAAAGATAGCATGCAGCATTTGTCTTTATGAGCACACGTTACCCCATCTAGTATAATATTTCCTGGTTATATCCATTTGATGACTAATTTTATAATTCTTTACCAATAAAATTGCTGAACTTTTTCTCATTATTTACCAGTTATTGATAAGCATCTAGACTGATTCTCCGTTCTTGAACTGTGAAGAACGCAGCAGTGAACATGGATGGAAATATGTCTCTGAGGTGGGATGTGCAGCACATTGCTTATATGCCCAGAAGGAGAATAGCTGGGGAAGGTAATAGATCTATCTTTGGAAGAAGACTCCATACCGATTTCGATTATGGCTGCACCAGTTTGTGTCCCCCTACCGACAGCAGATAAAGGCTCCTATTTTTTCACACCCTTTCTGACATTTTATTTTGTCATTTTGTTTGCTTGATGGTTGCGATGGATTGCCAGGAGTGATTTTAAATGTGAATTTATTCGACAGATGTTAAGTTTGAACACCTTTTACTGTGGTATTTTGTGTGTGTGTGTGTGTGTGTGTGTGTGTATAAGAAAGGACAGAGAGAGAGAGAGAGAGAGAGAGAGAGAGAGAGAGAGAGAGAGAGTCTTCTGTACATTTTGGTTCATTTCTAGAATTAAACTTTCTTTAAAGAACCCAACTCCAGTCTTTTTTGTAAACAATTTGTCTCCTATGCTTGGTTACATCAATTTTCTTACAATTTTTATAATTCCTTACCAATGGAATTCTAGAACATTTACTCATTAGCTGTTCATTTGTTGATAAACATCCAGACCAATACTATTGTCTTGAATTTAGAAGTGAAAGATTGTGAAGAATTCAGCAGTGAAAATGGATGAAAAGGCAGTCATTAATGTTCATTTTAATAAAATTTAATATGCAGACAGACCCACATACATCCATATATATCATTGAATACATATGTAAAGATAATATACTTTGTGAATTAATATTAATGTTTTAGATTCTGTTTCCATACAGCTACATTGTTTAACCAGACCATAAATGTATTTATACATTTATGTATTATAAATTTATGCATTTCATCATTTATTTTTCTATCCTGTCTTTATTATATATAAAATAATCAGAATAACAATGCTAATATGATCATCATTGGTATGATTATAGAACAGATGCAATTGCTGCATATACTGTCCTTATCTCAATAGGTGTACTATATTGACAAGATCTGAGTATATAACTGTTACTTTTCTTTTTCCATGTAAACTCTCATTTAGTTATATGTTTAAATGTAACTCATAACTATGTTTATTTTTATATTTTGCCACTCATCTTGCTTGTTAATGTTTTTTATCTACTAGATTCCTAAGAAATTGCTAGTAAGAGTTTTATGATTTCTTTTGTGCTAATAGTAGATTGATTGTGCTATTTGTGTTGAAAATGCAGTTTTGCTGGGTATAAAATTCTTGATATACATATTCTGTCTCTAAAACTCTCATACATGTTATTACATTGCCATCTAATATCAGTATTTTAAAACTCTGATGAGGATCCAATTTTATTTTCTTTTAAGTTGCCTACTCTATATTAAAAATACTGAAGAAGATGTTTTCCCCTTGGAAACCCAGTTATTTCCCAAGAGTAGATCTTAGCAACTAGTATAAACTGTCGAGTACATGTGGGTTTTCAGTTCTATAGTTTCAGGTCTGTTCTTCCAGAAGGCCTCCTTGAATCAGAAAATTTAACATTTGTTATGTTACTTTGCTATTTATTTATTTATTTATTTATTTTTGTTGTGGGGAATCCTGGGATCTATATCTTGAATGATCATTCAAAGATAACATCCCTAGTAGTTTGTTCAAAATTTTTCTTTCCTCCTAATTTATTTCTGTCTTTTATTATTTGAAAATAATAAGTAAAAAGCTTCTCAACTTTAGCATATAGTCCCATGGATGTTAGGACATTTGCAGGGTCTTTTAGCAGCATCACAGAACCAATGGTTTGTTCTCTAAGATCAAGAATCGACAAATGGGACCTCATAAAATTACAAAGCTTCTGAAAGATAAAGGACACTGTAAATAGGACAAAACAGCAACCTACAGATTGGGAAAAGGTCTTTACCAATCCTAAGTCTGATAGAGGAGTAATAATATCCAAGGTATACAAAGAACTCAAGAAGCTAGAGTCCAGAGATCCAAATAACTCTATCAAAAATAAAATGGGGAACAGAGCTAAACAGAGAATTCTCAACTGAGGAAACTTGATTGGCTGAGAAGCACCTAAAGAAATGCTCAACATCCTTAGTCATCAGGGAAATGCAATTCAAAACAACCCTGAGATTCCACCTCACACTAGTCAGAATGGCTAAGATAAAAAAACTCAGGTGACAGCAGATGTTGATGAGGATGTGGAGAAAGAGGAACACTCCTCCCTTGCTGGTGGGAATGCAAACTGATACAACCTCTCTGGAAATCAGTTTGGCAGACCCTCAGAAAAATGAACATAATACTACCTGAGGGCCCAGCTATTCCTGGGCATATACCCAGAAGATGCTCCAACATGTAATAAAGACACATGTTCCACTATGTTCATAGCAGCCATATTTATAATAGCCAGAAGCTGGAAACAACCCAGATGTCCCTCAACAGAGGAATGGATACAGAAAATGTGGTCCATTTACACAATGGGATACTACTCAGCTGTTAAAAACAATGACTTCATGAAATTCGCAGACAAATGGATAGAACTTGAAAATATCATCCTGAGCGAGGTAACTCAGTCACAAAAGAATGAACGTGGTATGTACTCACTGTTAAGTGGTTATTAGCCCAAAAGTTTGAAATACCCAAGAGTCACTTCGAAGCAACAGTAGGGCTGAGTGTGAGATCCCAGATAGAGGACTTGGAGAAGGGACTGAAGGAGCTGAGGGAGTTTGCAGCCCCAGGGAGGGAGCAACAGTGGCAACTGGCCTGACCCCTTGATACTCTTGGAGACTGACCACCAACCAAAGAATACACATGGAGGGACCCATGGTGCTGGCCATATATCTGGCAGAGGAGGGTCTTGTTAGCCATCAGGGGGAGGAGAGGCCCTTGGGCCTGAGGGTGTTAGATCCCCTAGTATAAGAGAGTGCCAAGGAGGGAAAATGAGAGTAGATGGGTGGGTGAGTGGAGGAATAATCCCCCAATTGTCAGGAGGGGGAGGGAATGGGGAGGTTCCAAAGGGGAGATCTGGAAAGGGGGAAACATTCGAAGTGTAAATAAAGTATGAAAAAAAAAAAAAAAGAAGAAGAAGATGAAGACATGGATCAAGACATCCCTCTGACTTGGAGAAGGGACTGAAGGAGCTGAGGGAGTTTGCAGCCCCAGGGAGACAGCAACAGTGGCAACTGGCCTGACCCCTTGATACTCTTGGAGACTGAATCACCAACCAAAGAATACACATGGAGGGACCCATGGTGCTGGCCATATATCTGGCAGAGGAGGGTCTTGTTAGCCATCAGGGGGAGGAGAGGCCCTTGGGCCTGAGGGTGTTAGATCCCCTAGTATAAGAGAATGCCAAGGAAGGAAGATGAGAGTAGATGGGTGGGTGAGTGGGGGAATACCCCATAGTGGCAGGGAGAGGGGGGAAGGAAATTAGGAGGTTCCAGAGGGGAGATCTGGAAAAGGGGAAACATTCGAAATGTAAATAAAGTATGAAATTAAAAAAAAAAAAAAAAAAGACATCCCTCTGAACTCCTTTGCGTCCCCTTGTGGATTTCTTCCACTCAGTTTCTGGCAACCTCTGATTTATGTTCTGTCTTTAGAGGTTTATATTTATGGTAATGCTATCTAGATGATATAATAGAGTATCAAGACTACCGAGTTTCTCTTACTGGTGCAAACCATTCAAGACACATCGTTGTTACATTCATCATGACTTATTTTATTGCTTAGTCCAGCATTTCTTTCCAGAGGTGAAGCGTGCTGGGTTGTTTCTAGTGATAGGACATTATGAATAAACCAGATGCAGTAATTTGTGAATATGAACGTTTGTGTAAAATCCATTTTTATTTTATTTGAATATAAGTAAAACTTCTGTTTGAAGCAGTGCTGAGCAAGGCATTCTGGAGCTTGGGTGGCTGAGGCAGGAAAGAATTTGCATTCAGGAGATGTCTTGCTAATGTTCCCGATCTCCCTTTTTTTAAAAATAAGGTCTGAAAGAGTCTTTCATTGTCACTTAGCTTCATCAAATAAGATGGTTTCCTTTAAATAATCTTATTCTCTCCCCTTAGGCAAATGTAGATAAAGCTCTATTTTATACAACTATGGTCCTCAAAGGGGCTAGGCACTGTTCTCACCCCTTAACATGAATTTTGTAATTTGTAAGTTAAGGTTATCCATCCTTTTCTTTTGGTTGCAATGATGATTTAACATATTATTATAAGAGTGGGAAGGACAGATAAAAACTGAATAGCTATATATGAAACCCAGGTGCTTATTGAAGGGCTATAAATATGCTGCCAAGCACAGCCTATGGATTTCATGTTTTTGAGAAATACACATTTTATTACAAATGACCTTAGTGTTTATTATAGGCATTTAAATGCTGAAAAATAAGGTACAAGCCTATTTTGCATAAAAGAACAAGTCATGTTGCTATGAATTCATACATGCATATGTAAATTACTTCTTTGGTGTATATATTAATAAATAAAATATTCATGAACTAAGGCCTTACAATGAAAGATTTAACACCATGATAGCTAAAGCATTTTGCTCTTTACATTTGTTCTAGCAGTATTGAACTTTGTCATTCCCTTGGGAAGAGATTTTAAAATATAAATGATATGAAAAACCCCTATATATAGTCATGACCTTTATTGAATAATTTCAAATATTCTAATGTCCCTTCTATTTTATGGTGGATGATCTTTTCTTTAGAATCATATTTATAAATCCATATATCACAGGTACTGTGTGAGTGGTCCTGATGCAGTGTGATGCAGGATCCAAGGAGATGCAGATTCAGGTGCTGGATTAGAAAGATAAAGGCATGACAAAGGTGGTATTGGATCTGCACCTTATACATTTTTTGTTCCAAGAGGCCATTGATATTAACAGTTGTCACTTTATAAAATTATGTATGCAATGTACTAAGCTGGCTTTGTATAAAATATTCCTTCCTTAGTTTATTCTGTTTTTGAGAATTTCACACATTTCTCCCTTCCTCCCTCAACCAAGCTCCATGCCCTACTGCTACTCATAAAATTCATAGCCTCTTATTCCTTGTTATGTACAAATAAATATAAATTTATAAGTACAAACTATTGAATTCAGTAGTGTTGCTCATGTGTGTATACATTTAGCGTTGACTACTTGGGGTCAGATAACCTATGGAGACGTCCCTGGAGAAGACTGGTTTTCCCCCATTAATTGCCTGTAGCCTTTCATCTGTGGGAAGGGCATTGTCAAATTTCCCATATCTACATTGTCATGTCAATAGATGTTGACATTGTTTAGTGATTTATTAGGCAACCAACTATATTGTTGGGATTTTGTGAGTGCAGCTTCCCCATCATACATAGAAAACACTGTCTCAAAGTAGATCTCATGGTTGGGTCCTACAAATCATTTTCCCCACATTTCTGCAATGTCCTGTCAGTTTTAGGTGTAAGGGTTGTGTTATAGATCTATCAGTTGGAGCTATGCACCCAGTGGTCAGTTGCTATCTACATTTTGACCGGCTGTGACTTTCTATAATAGGCTTCTGTCACAGAAAGAAACCTATTTGATGAAGCAGAAAAGGTACATTTATCTGTAGGTACAAGGATAAGTATTTCAAAGGTGCTTAGATTATGCTATTTGTTTAGAGAAATGACAGTAGTAAATTTTCACCTAAAATCCATGGTCTGACCAGCCACTGGTAGTGGGTTAGGATTATAGTCAGGTACTCATTAAGTCCTATTAGGCGGACTTTAAGTCCAATTAGAAGGCTGTTGCTTACCCCAGGGATATAAGTGCCACTGTTGCCCCCTCTAGAATATCTTGCAGTTCTGGTCATTGTGATTTGTCGACATTATATGTGGATAAGAGTGCTGATGGCTTTTTTTCCTTTGGTAGCGTATTTAACTCCTTCTGTTCTATGACAGCTAGTACATAGTACAGAACTTCCAGGGCGGAAGTTTCTGGGGTCATTTTAGCTTGATTCCTCTAAGTCCTCAGTAAGAAGTATTTAATGGTAGGGTCTTGGCTTTTATTTCTCTGTGGCAATGAAGGGCAAACCGAATAGTTTAGATTGTTTTGAGAGTCTTTTGGTCTTCCCTGACCAACAATTCAAAAGGCGGTTTCCAGCGCCTGAAACTGTTTTCTTTTTAAAAAGCAGTATACAGCTTTCGTGGTGAGTACTGTTACCTCCAAGTGGTAAAAATAATTAATTAAATAAATATATGTAATTTCAAGCAAACATAAAATGATTCTTTATGGTATTTTTAAAAAATTTTAGTACAATTTATTCTGCCTCCACATCCTTACCTCTGGGTTGCTCTTCCTTTCTCCTCAAGTAAATCCCCCTGCCCTGACTTTTAGAAAGTTTAACATTTCTTTTCATTATTGTTTGAACAAATGATTGAAATAGATAAATACTCCTAGCTTGATTGGTGATGATTGTTTAAAAAAAAAACCCAAAAAATCCTCTTTGATCCTTTTTATGGCCATTGTTATAGAAAATAACATTAAAATATATCTCACATGATATGTTTTTATTGTTTCACCAATATCCTGCATTGTGTCTGTGTTTGCTGTCAACTGGCATATTTCAGCTAGAGAGTTGTTTTAAAATTTAATAATCCCTTTAAAAAACCCTAAGAGGTCATTTAACATGAACATTATTCTCTAGAGATCAAATAACTACTGAGGTTGCTTTGCTGAATATGCTTTTTAAATTTAAGAATTCCAAAATGCCTTTTTTGAGAGTAATAAAAACAGTCCAAACTGTACGAGGAGCACGCTTTTATACAGGAAAAATTATCATGGCATTTCTAAGCAGAAGAAAGCATAGCACATGACCAGTTTGTAATTGATAATAACAGGTCCTCTGGCATTGCTTTACTAAGGGGCTTAGCGATGAAACCACTGCTTAGTAGAGAGTGTAGCAGACTGCTTACAAAACATTTAGAAAATATGCCTCTCCTTGGCCACATCTGTTTTTTTTCCTCTTCAGAACTTATATGAAACTTGCACGTGTATTTAACTTCTGTTGTCTGTATGAATCTTTAGACATTTTCAAAATGTGTTGGTGCTCAGTTAAAGGGGTGTTATGTATGTGGTACCATGTAAAGCACAAGTAGGATGGCTTTGATCCACTGAGTGCAGTGAACGCTCAGCTCTCATTGTTTCACTCAGCATTGATACTCAGCATTCAAATATCCGTGAGGCGTAAGAACCGTAAACATATTGGCCTCATCTCTTTCATAGAGCACCCAATGTGAATTCATATGTGTTTGCCATTTCAATAAAATATTGGGAAGCATTAAAAGCAGCATTTCTTTCTCCTTTTTTTTCCAGATTTCTTAGTGTCTAAACTCCTTTTGTATTATTTCTTCTTTTTTTTTTTTTTGATACTTTATTTACATTTCAAATGTTTCCCCCTTTCCAGATCTCCCCTTTGGAACACCCTATCCCCTTCCCCCTCCTCTGCCTCTATGAGGGTATTCCCCCACCCACCCACCCACTCTCATCTTTCCTCCTTGGCATTCTCCTATACTGGAGCATCTAACACCCTCAGGCCCAAATGCCTCTCCTCCCCCTGATGGCTAAAAAGGCCCTCCTCTGCCACATATGTGGCCAGCACCATGGGTCCCTCCATGTGTATTCTTTGGTTGGTCTGATACATAGAACATACTAGCCTAGAACTAAAAGTGGTTTTAATAGAACTAAAATATTTTATGCTTTTAAATGTATTTAAAACCTAATTTAAAAGATGTATAGTGAAGAGAGATATTCACAAAGTCAGATTTACAATGAATGTTTAAATGAATTTATGATGCATTTCAAGGCCCTATTACCTCTGTAATGCAAAACAATCTTGACACATCAAAGTAGATTTCAGGTTATATCTATATCTTCGGGGTAAACCAAGTCACTATCAACCTTCACTGTGCTTTGTTTCACTGGGGTTTTCTAGGCTCATGATACTTCTGTATTTTCCTGACTTGGCTTGAGAAGTCCAGTGCATATCTTGTCTTAAGAATTGTCCTCATGGTAGGTACCATGCAGCCACTGCTTTGGGAAGCTTATGTTGTATATTAAGGCCTCTACTTTTCTTATCTTCTCTCCTTCAGGGATGCCATGTGAGTCTTAATCAGTGTTCCATTGCTGGTAGGAGACACCATGGCCATGGCAAGTCTTACAAAAAGAATGCATTTAATTGGGATTTGCTTGCAATTCCAGAGGTTTAGTCCATTATCATTATAGCAGGAAGCATGGTGACATGTAGGCAGACATGGTAGCTGAGAGTTCTTCATCTGGATCTGCAGGCAGCAGAAAAAATAAGAGAGAGACATTGGACCTTGATTAGGCTTCTGAAACCTCAGAGGCCACTTCCAACAAGGCCACACCTGCTCCAATAAAGCCACATCTCCTAATTATTCTAAATAACTACATTCAGATGACTAAACATTCAAATTGATGAGCCTATTTGGTTCATTTTCATTCAAACCAAGATAGTAGAGTTTCTTTTAAGCCACCTTATGTTCCTTGTTTGGAGGAACAAGACCTACATTAGCTAAACCTTTAGAAAGGATAGAAAACCTTTCTAGAGGTTTTCTAAACCTAAAGACCTACATTAGCTCAACCTCTAGAAAGGATAGAAAATGGGTCACCTCTCAAGACTCTTGCCTGCTGAGACTTGACCTGCATATTAAAACCAGCTGATGCCAATTGGCACAGTCACTCTGCTGGGATTCAATTTGCAAGAAACTGACATGGGATTGAAGTTTTCTGTCTTTAGATTTTTTTTTAAATAAGTCTTTTTTTTTTTTTAGATTTTATTTATTTTATGTATATGAGTACACTATAGCTGTCTTCAGACACACCAGAAGAGGGCATCGGATCCCATTACAGATGGTTGTGAGCCACCATGTGGTATCTGGGATTTGAACTCAGGACCTCTGGAAGAGCAATCAGTGCTCTTAATCACTGAGCCATCTCTCCAGCCCCTGTCTTTAGATTTTGACTGTTGTGATTCCTATGACCCAACCTTTCTGAATACCAAGGTTTCAGTAGGAGAAAGATAGGCAAGGGGATGGGTTTCATGTACTTTTCATTGCATAGTCTTTCCAAGTTATTTTGTCCAACTCAGAGATGAATATCCACAATTCAAACAAAGATGCTTTCATAAGCATAAGTTTTCTTTAGACCTACTGTTATTTATAGCCTACAGTGGAAGGGTTTTTATTTTCAGATTTTTTTTTTGCTAGAAATCCTCTATGAGAAATATACTTTCTTACTAGCCCTAGAAATCACACACTGATTTTTTTTCTTAATAAGTTCAAGTCATTCTATTTGATTTCCTTAGAAAGAGACCAGTTCTTCTCTAGACCATCCAAACTGATTTTCTGATCTGTGTATGGAAGTTTGAAAGACAATTCCATAAGCTTTTATTTTTGAGTCCTACTTGATACTTATGATAGCACAGGGTTTTAGAAACTTAGTATACCCAATCCCCTCTCAAGTAGCTGGATCTTACAAATGGGAAAGGCTTTGACCTCTAGAGACACTATGTGTGTCCTATGTTCAAAAATATCTTTTCAAAACCTCATTTGAATGATTTTTTGGTTTTGTATACCGTTCTCAGGCCTTGATAATAAATGTCTCCAGATACATAAAATGAGAATAGTAAGAAAAATGAGAGAGAGATTCTACAGGTTTTCATTCTGCTGCATATAAATCAGGACTAAGCTGAACAGAATTGTAAAACAGCACACAGAAAAGAAATAAAAGGGAAAATCAAACACAGGGATTGATTTTTCTCAACTGAGTAGTTCACTGAAGACCGTGCTATGCCTGCAGCTCATCTGACTTGCCCTGGGTCACAAGGTTGTTTGAGCCCAAACCCTTGGTTGTCATGTCACCGTTCCATACATAACATTATCCAGACAATTCTGAAAAGCAGAAAGTGCATATGCTGTACCAAAATACAATATTACTTTAAAAAATACCAATACTGTTTTAAAATACAGTGGGACTGATTAAAGCTAGTTCTTTTTTGTCTTGAGTTTAGAGGGTCTGTGGTTGATGTAATTACAATATTAGATTCAGCCTTTCATTTTCATGTCTTTTACTCTTTCTTTTCCATTATCCTTGGATTGTGAGTGTTGTCTGTACTTCTGTTTGCTTTTGGCCGTAACGAGTCCCATGTATCACATGCTAGAAAAAAAGATCTTCCTTATTCTGGTTATAAGACATTTTTCCCTTTTCCAGCTGCTAGATCTCCCTTTCCCTTGCCCACCAAACTTCATGTTCTCTCCCACCTTCCTCTCTACCTCTTTCTCTTTTCCTCTCTCTAACCCCCCCATCAAAAGAAATAAAAACTGACAACAAAATGAAGATCAAACAAAGCAAAAACCTCATTTGACAGAAGTGCCCAAACAAACCAAATCGACTAAGAAACACATCAAAAACTGTGGAGTTTGTTTCATGTTGGCCAACTACTCAATATGGGGCCAACCCTGCAGTGTGGTTGGTATACCCAGTGACATTCCATTAGAGAAAAATGTTTTTCCCTTTGTCAGCAGGTATCAATTACAAATAACATCTTGGTTAAGCATAGGACCCTCATCCACTTCCTCTTCTCAGTGTTGGCACTTGGATTGACTTGAACTTGGGTTTTGTTTACATTGCCACAGTCTCTGTAAGTACATATGCGCATTAGCTCTGTCATGCCTGCAAGACACTGTTTTCTTGGAGTCATCTATCACCTCTGGATCTTGAAATCTTTCTGTATCTTCTGAAGATCCCTGAACCTTGAAAGGAAGGGTTTGGTAAAGATATACCATTAGGACTGCATTCTTCAAAGTTTCTCATTGGGTGTAAGTTATTCAATTGTAGGTCTCTGTGTTAATTCCTCTCTACACTTTTGACAATTAAATCAATTTTTATATTGCTCATTGGCTAATTTACTGTTATATAGAACCATTATTTTTCAACTTCTCTTAGATAAAACTGAGTTTGTACACTGGCACCAAGGTTAATGGACAGTTGTGATTGTTTACATCAGGGGTGGGTACAAAAGGAGACTAATTTGAGAAAATATATATTGTAAGAAAAAAATCCCACCGAACTCTTTTAAAAAGTTATCCATACATGTGAAAGACTTTTGAAGTGTGTAGTAGTTTTTATATCTGAATTATGTATAAAAACCAAAATACTATATTGAGTATAATTTAAATAAAAGCAGTAGTAAAATGATCATGCAACTTGTACAAAATAAGTTAAGATATTATGCAAAAAATACTATTAGTCATTGACATTAGAGAATAAGGGTCATTATGTGCTTTAAATTCTTTATGGGTGACATAATATTGTATCTTCATTGTATAAATGATTTCATGGAAAATATTAGGAGATATAGATCAAAATATACCTGTGCTTGGCATTGGCAGAAGGATGGATATTATCCATAGATTTTTTTTTGTCTTCTGAATTTTAGTTTTCATTTTCATTATAAATAAATTTTCATTTATTACACATTCTCTGGATTAATACACTAATTTAAATAAGCAATATAGAAAATAAGAATCATTCTTAAGACTTAGATTGTTTTTGAGTGCAATGTTCAAAGGAACTTTTTGAATTAGGGCATTAATAATAATATTTTTAGTTGTGTGACATCTCAGCCACTTGTAGTAACACAAAATAAGAAAAAAAAGATATTAACTAGAAAGATCATCAATCTTTAAATAGTGGAGTGATTTCTTAGCATTTTGAGTGGGGCAGGATGTTTGTGTGTCTCCTGCTGCTATTTACAATTGAGCACCACTGTTATTAGTTTCAGAATGGAGGACACCATAGGTTGAAAGAGAAGAGGCGATGAATAGCTCTCCCAGTTCCTCTCATAGAAGCTCCCTGCAATCAATCCTGCTAGAATGAGCCGCAGATACAAACAGATCTGCTTTCTTGAATTCTCTGGCTGCACCCAGAGTCCACAACACACTAGCTGAAGCAATCTTCCTTTCAAAGTATCGATTTCCTATGGAATTGCCATTTGAAATGATGGATCTGCAGTTGGGCTGGGACCTAGTGGAAGCCAATGGCTGTGTTTGTGTTGCAGGCATGAATCCTGATAGGCTTTGTCCTCTACACAAAGGACAAAAGGGAAGGAAAGAAGTTTAAATAGAGTTGGGAGAAAGAGGAACAAAAATATTTTAATGATCTTCCCATTTTACAAAGCAATTTCAAATATATTAGCACAAATCTATGCACCAATTAGTTCATGGTTGAAGGTTTGTTGTTATTATTTCGAAAGCCAAAGTACTTTAACTTATAATTATTTTATTTTCAACACAGATTCTGGACACTTTGGCTTATTGGATAGAATATTATTTATTACAATTTTTTATGTCCCAGAAGAGATGTGAAGGTTGATGCTTGGATCAGGTGGTTCACAGTATCTTCTTTGTTCTCCAGATGTTCTCCATAGCTTTGCATTTCAGATGGATGTGATATCTGGTTGTTTCCCTCCATCTTTCTTTCTCTCTTTTGTTTTAACTGTGTGGTATGTGGTGCATGTAGATGCATTCAGTATATGCCTGAGTGTGCTTGTCCATGTGTGTATACACATGAGTAGGCTAGGATTTGATGGGGCATTGGTTTTCACTCCACTTTATTATTATTATTATTATTATTATTATTATTATTATTATTAATTTATTTTTGGTTTTTCATGATGGGGTTTCTCTGTGTAGTCCTGGCTGTCCTGGAACTCACTCTGTAGACCAGGCTGGCCTCGAACTCAGAAATCCACCTGCCTCTGCCTCCCGAGTACTGGGATTAAAGGCGTGCGCCACCACTGCCCGGCTTATTATTATTATTTTTTGAGTGGAAGTTTTCATTGATGCTGAGTATCATCCTTTTAGGTATATTATTTTAGCTTGCCAGTGGCAACCTGTTTCAGCTTCTCAAGCCCTAGGTTACAGATGCACTGTACTCCCAGATTTTTATGTTCATCCTAGAGTATAAACTCAAGTGCTAATAATTGCTCAGCAAGGTTACTGCCCACTAAGCCATCTCCAAGCTACCGCTCTTTCTGCTCTAATGTCATAGATGCTAGAGACCTTTCTATCCCCTGCAGTATGGATTTCATCTGATGTGAATCTTCCTTTTGTAGCACCTCTTGGTTATCTTCTACTCCTTTTACATCATTTATTTCATCTTTCTTTTAATTTTCATAGAATTTCTCTTTTTGCTCTCTATTTAATCCCAGAATCAGCCCACTGTCATTAGCTTGGGGTGCATTAATCAGATTGATTAATATTTTTGTATTATCTCCTTTTATTATCCTGGATGAACATAAAGGTTTTAATATTTCCTCTTTCCTTTAGTATTTGACAGGCAGTGTTGCTCATATACTTAAATATGTGGTATCAAGATACACTGAGTGTAAGCACTACTTAATATATGATTATCACTAGTGAATTCATTACTATTTATGTATATATGTATATATAATTATACATGACTTTGTTATCAAACTGTAGATTTTAAGCTACTTTGCAGGGAAATGTATATCTAAAGTCATTAATTTTTTATATATATCAAGTATAATGATTTCAATTAAGCCAGCACTATGTAATGTAATTTAGTTAATGGATAATATATTCTAGATGATGTGAGTAACTTCATCTGATACATGGAAAAATAAAATTGCTCATATGAATTAGGTACTATCATGTTTTGTTACACACACACACACACACACACACACAGTACTATATCAAAATCAGATTAAAATTTATTCCTCAGACATAGCATTTTTATGGCTTCTCAAGAACTTTAGTCAGAATGACCATTTTGGTTTTCTGAGACCATTTGACTATTAACTATCAATTTCTTTCCTTCTCTGTCTTCTCTTTATTCCTTCGGCACTCTCTAGTTTTATGTATTAATATAATATGGATCTCAGGAATCACATGTAAACTTTTCAGAATTTTTCCCAAAGTAGGATTACATAATAACTGCATGATTTTTTTAAAAGGATGCATTTCACTGTAGGAACCTAAAGTTCTGTTTTGTTTGTTTGTTTGTTTCTCACTTTGACTTCTGTTTTGCTTTCTTCTAATTTTTAACATAAAACATTTGTTTTTGCTCTTCGTAAGATTCTGAGATATTAATCTCCAGGATGACTGTGAGGCAGAAGTATTTATTTGTAAATAATGCCAATAGTGAATGTATAGAATAACTTTCATAATGTTGTAATAATTAAAATGATCCTGTAATAAAGCATTTGATACATGATGATGCCAGGAGATCAATTGATCAATCGATCGATAGATAGTTAAATAGATAGATGATAGATAGATGGTAGATAGATGATAGATAGATAGATAAAGACAGAAAGAGGAGGGAGAGGGAAACAGAGTAAAGAGACAGAAGGGAGACAAGATGAAGAGACACAGAGATAGACATTAAAATGGAATGAAAGTTGGCCCAAAATTCTGGTCATTTCTACACACTTCCTGAAGAGTCATTATAGTCTTCAATGTCAGTGTCAGACATGCACAATCTTGCCTTCATTTTGTTTTATGGTATACTTTGTTTAGTTTTTATATTTATTTTAGAGATAGTGGTATATATAAATTTTAGGGGATATATATATATATATATATATATATATATATATATATATATATATA
>JADRCH010000215.1:794131-871157 GCA_019843965.1 Rhynchomys soricoides | reverse complement strand
ATATATATATATATATATATATATATATATATATATATATATATATATCTATTATATATGACTTTGATTCCATCAGTCCACTGAGTTTGTAGAAGAATGCAGAAAGGAGTGTTCATTTGGCAGATGGTTTTACATCAAAGCGCATTTTGAATAATTAAAACTACCTTCCAACAGGAAGAGCTATCACTCTGGACATGAATACATGCGGCAGGATTCAGGGGCTCATTTATGTGACTAGTTATCAAAATATTAATTAGATATCTTTATATTAAAATCATGAGTCACGTTGATATCAAAAGTAACGTAATTTGACTCTTAAATAATGAAGCAGGCAAGTACTTTAAAATATCTGTCAATATTGTGTTAATACAAAGGATAAATACATGTTTTCTAGGTAACTTTCAGTTAGACATCTTTCATCTTCACACCTTATGCTGTAGCATTTTTAATTGAACTTGCTTACCAAACCAACAGTATTTTTAAAGAATAAATCTGTCCTTTTCTTGAGAACAGCTTTGTTTGACCATATAAAATTACCTTGCAAATAAAAACTGATTAGACATAAATGTCGAAATGTGTTTGACAGACATTTTATGTTTATAAACAGATTTTTGTATGTCATTTTTATGCTTTTGCGATGTTGGCAGGAATCAGTGTCATTTGAAGAACCTCTTGCTTAGATCATTGCATTGCTAATGAAGCAAGCAAGTTCTGTTTGGTATTAAGTGAAGCAAGCTACAGTTTGTTCCTTGGTTCTTATCGTAAATATGTACCATTTCTTGAACATCTTTCTTTTCAGTTACCATGAATTTCTGATATTTATCTATCCTATTTACTAGTCACTGATATTTGTATTAGTAAGCGATGCTATTTCCTGCCCAACTTTTGTATGATCACCATGCAAGTACACTTTTGAGCTCAACTATTTACACACTCTTATGCAGCAAACAAGACATTTTTTTCTAGAGAAAAATCTATCAAGGGAGTGAAGTAATAGCTTATGCGCGGCATTTGCCAGTTCTAAGTCTAATTCAGATTTAAATTAGATTTCTGAAAATGGTTAGACTGCATAAGTCCTGAAAATATCTCCTGGAAGGCTTATAATTGAGATGCTAGGGAGACTGAAAGGACGATTACTGATAACTCTTGGATCTAAGCCTTCAGCTTATAGGTATTGAAATTGTGCTAATATCTATTGATGTTTAGTCATGAACTCTTGGATAGTGATATATCCAAGGAGATTATTGAATATATAATAAACTAATGGGAATTAAAATGTTGATTTACTATCTTATGAAATTTTGATATGTGGAATCTCTTTACTGTTAATTATTTGGAAAGGAAGTAGTATACAGGTGGGCCAAAATTCAGAAGTTACGAATTAAATTTCATAGGAAGTTTCTGAGCGACTGTGGCGCACCATGCATTGGAGATTTGTGAGAGCCATGCTTGGCCCTGTAACAGCCTTATATTGTCTTCTAGCTCATAGCCAGCATGAAATTTAGAGAATGGATTCAGTAAAGTGTCAGGTGAACATTGTTTTAGTGAGTTACCAAAGACTGGATGAAACTTCCTGTGTCAAGTGTTTCATCTTGTATGGAGCAATGGGAAATGTGTGTAAAGAATAACTTAATCTGGGTATGTTGACAACTGTTCTGGTCAACTCAGTACAAATTATAGTTATGTAGGAAGAAGAAAGCTTAATTGAGAAAATGCTTCCAAAATACTGGCCTATGGGCCAGTTTTGTAGGGTGTTTTTTAGACTGATTATCGACATGGGAGAGCCCAGCCCATTGTGAGTGATGCCACCCCAGGACAGGTAGTCATGGGTATTTAAGAAAGCAAGCTAAGGAAACCAGGAGTGAGCAAGTTTATGTAAGCAGCACACTTTCATCTGCCCCTCCTGAATCAAGGCCCCTGGCATGTGTGAGTTCCTGCTCTGAATGTCTTCAGGGATGTGTTTAGCTGTGGAACTGGAAGACAGAATAGAGCTTTGCTTCCAAAGCTGCTTTGGCTCATGTCGTCTTATAATAGTAATTAAAACCAAGACAGCACCTTCCCAGGTGATTTGGAAGGCTGAGTCAGGGGAATTTCAAGCTTGAGGTCCTGGGTAGCATATTCAGAACCTATCTCACAAGAAAAGTAAATACAACAAAAATATTAAATGCTAAGGGGTGGTTTAGCATTTGCTAGCTTGTAGAAATCTTGTGTTCAATTGTTAGTAACACACAATATTATTATTATAATTAATAATAATAATAATAATAATAATAATAAATAATTTAACTTGTGAAGATGAAGTATTGCAAGTAGCATCTTGAGATAAAGATTCATCTTTTCTGAATTAGAAACAACCAGGAAGAATAAACAAGGAAGAGTTGATCTTCAGTAAAGTTGTTTATACATTTTTCTTCAATAAAAATCACCATTTTATACTAATTTTTATGATGCTGATAAGCTTTTGGTTATGGAACAAAAGTTTCAGCCAAGGTTTTGCTTTTGTATCTTTGAAGAGAATTCTATTCTCTGAGTCCTAGTTCCTAACAATATGGGTAATCAGAAATTTGGAGGGGAGAAGAAAAGAAAAGCCTAGTCTTTCAGGATGTCAGGAAAGGGCATGAGGAAGCGTTAGACAAAAAGAAAACACACACAAAGGACCCCGAATGGGATGAATATCCAGCTTGTCACAAAAATGCTTAATGATGGAGTGAAGACAAATTTGCCCGATTCTCATGTTGAATATTCATCATACAGTCGATGCAGCTGTATCTTAGAATGCCATTCCCCCTTTTAAGCATAAAGCAGATTCCTAGTTTATTCTTAGGCAGTGTATTACGCACCTTACATGCCGAAATGGGCTATTGATAAGCAGTAATTTAAATGGCTATTTTGCTGCTCTCACTTGTTTTCTTACTGTGAGATCATATTTATGGTACACAGTTTGCCTAAGTTTTTTTTTAAAGTAATGTTAGAGATTGTGCAAGAATACTTATGGCAGTCTGAGTAACTCAGTGTTAAAAAAAAATCTAGAGCATATTCAGAACATACATTTAATATATGGCTGTGCCTGAACATTGTCCATGTTCATTTGCTAGTAATTACTCATTGTAGTTACTTCTGTAGCAGGGTACATAGCTAAACACAGCATCATAGATACAACAACTTATGTGATTCAAAGTTTACAGAGCTATGGATTTGAAATAGCATTGATATCATGATATTAGACTTCGTAATTATATGTCTCAATGTAATTTAAATGTCCCTTTCACAGAATTAAGGTAATGTTTAAAAACAAAATTTCACATTCCATATCTATGTACTAATGATTGATCCATTGGCCCATTCATAAGTAAATAGTTTAATATTTTACTTTTAACAGAAATTTCAACATATAACTTGCTCATGGTCAAGCTTCAAGTCATCTTAGGTGCTTAGGGTTCTAAAATGCTCAAGGTATTTTTCTCTTGGGATACAGGGGGAAAAGCACAAGAGTTAAGCTGTAGCTGGTAGTCATGGGCAACGGATGGAGCTGGGCTGCAAGGCTATCCATATCTCTCGGTCCTCACTGAAATCCTGGTCCTGATGGATTCCAGTGAAGGTGTAGATACTGCCATATTGGCCTCTCAGTGAGAAGGAGCTGAGCAAATGCTTGCATGGAACAGAGAGCTCTAAATGTTCCTGTTTGTAGTTTGATGCGAAATCTTTCCTGAAAGTAAACATTTGTACTCATTTTAATACCTATTTCTTACTCATCATTTTGTATTACTAAAAATGGGGTCTAAGCAACATAAAATGGTTTCTCCTTCCTAGCACATGGTCGCTATTTAAAGCATTAGATTCCGATCAGTGTTCACTAGATGTTCACAAATATATAGCTCTGTCAACTTTGCTCCCAGCTGCTTATTATACAACTGTTGTTGGTTAAAAAAATTCCCAACCCCCTTTTTGTGCTGCCTAGAAAATGTGCAGGTGTAAAGATAGAACAGAAATTAGAGGAATGGCCAAGAAATGACTGGCCCAGCTTGAGACCCATGCTATGAGAGAGAGTCCACTCCTGATACTAGTAATGATATTCTGCTTTACTAGCAGACAGGTACACCTGAGAGGTGTCACCCAGCAACTGCTGGAAACAAATGCAGAGACCCACAGCTAAACATTAGGTGGAGCTTGGAGAATCTTGTGGAAGAGGAGGAAGAAGTGAAGGTAAAGAGAGCCAGAGAGGTCAAGGTCACCACAAGAAAACCTATAGAATTAACTGTATGAGGGGGGAGGAAGAGGTCTAAAGAGAAAGCGTTTGAAGGAAACGAGGGTAATGGAAAATGTTTGTTATGAAGGCAGAAAGAGAGGAATGAGAGGTGAAAGGACCCAGGCAGAGGGAGAGAGCAGGGTTGGGGGGGGGTGATGGAGCATGAATAAGGGCAATAATAGAGAAATAAATACATGACATGTAATAAAAATAGGTTACAACAGCTAATTAATATGTAAGCTTTAACGTTTTATGCATCAGTCTAAATATGAATTTGAGAAGTGCCTTTCTTTAAACCTTAGTCAAGAAATATCTGTAGAGCTTTGGTTGTTAAATCGTCTCGACCATCTCCCTACTCAGGGTGAGCTTCTTTACTTTGTGCACATTTATGTATGTTGTCTCTCTATTAAGAGTTTCTTATGCTTGCTGGTTTCTACTTAGAAACTGCAGAGTCCAGAACACTGTAGCAATGTGGTAGATTGTTCAGTGAATGAATGTATGATATATTACTCAAAGGTCAAGGTTATTTCTTAGAACCTGATCACAATGAAAAGGAACGTTGTCCCTTCTGGGCTCATTATCTGCTTTAGGTGGTGTTCTCCTTCCTGGGTTTTCTAGCTTTGTCTTTCATTACAAGTTCACTAACTATTCTCCAGCTCTTGTTTCCTCTGTCCTCTGTTCTCTTTCCAAACGTGATTATTTAGCATCCTAATGACAGAGGCCTGTAAGTGAATACATCTTTTCTGAAATATTCATTTACGTTGCTATACTAATAAGATGCAATACAATTTGCAGGAGTCAGTTATTTTCTTCTATCGTGTGGGTTTTGAGGACAGAACTCAGGTCATCAGTCATGGCAGCAAATGACCTTATCCATGGTTCCATCTTTCAGACCCATTAAAAAATGTTTTCATTAAACAGAATCTTAAATTTCTATATTTTCAAAGAGCTTTGCTCACAAATACTTAGAGATAGTGTCATTCCAGGCAAGCGACAGTGCCTGCTGTGTTTGGACTTGTAAATACTAAACTCTTTTCTTTTAAGGATCAGGATGAGATATTAGACACCATCCTAGACAATCAGAACCCTATAAATGAGAATATCAGAGGAATTAATTGCCTTTTTGTTTATAGAGATGTAAATGATAAGCCATGTTTTGATGTCTGCTTCTTAGTCTGTCCTTTACACAAGTGGATCCCTTGGTGTCTGAGAGTAACAAACTGGGTGAGCTGTATTAGAGAATTCTTAGGTTTAGAATTCTTTGGCTAGTAGAGAAATGAAGCAAACTTGGGTTACTGATTTTAAGAATTTGGTTAAGAAGTGCTGGTTTGTAAGTCCTGAAAAATATAAAATTATATGATTGTAATGTAAGGCCCAAGCTAATATATATTTATAAGAAAAATTATTTACAAGCACAAAACTATACTATTTTTAGTTGCAATTGGATCATTAGCATTGGATAACATTAAAAAAACCAGCATTATACAGAAATCCATGGAGCTCCATCTGAAGCATGGTCGAATGCCAAAATAATCATATGGTTTCATTAGGTTTATTTTCCAGTGAGGATATAGATAACAGTGGGGGATAGTTACAAACACAGCATAGGCAGAATACAAGGTATTGTGGAGGTATTTAGCACTGGTAAGCCATCTAGACATATGGAATCTGGGAAGCTTGGCCAGTAAAAAAGACATCTAAGCCAAGTGTTCAAGAATAAAGAAAGAAAGAAAAAAAAAAGCCAACCCAGTGAAATTGGAAGTTCTTGGAATAGACAGGTTTTGCAGTTAGAAGCTAAAAGTGCAACAGTCGGAGGGTGGACCGGGAAGGGAATAAAAACTGGAGTGTAAATAAAAGAAAAGAAGTAATAAGAATAAAAAAGAAAAAATATTTAAATAATGAAAAATGAAGCTAAAAGTGGAAGGTTCCCTAATGAAAGAAGAGATAGTATTCTAGCAACTTGAGTTCAGACTAGCTTAGATATGCCTCATGTAATGTGTGAGAGTGTGTGTGTGTGTGTGTGTGCAAGCACACATGCATGCATGTGCTTCTGTGTTTGGACCAATTGTAAACATCCAAGGGTGTGTGTGTGTGTGTGTGTGTGTATGTGTGTGTGTGTTTGTGTATCATAGATTTTTGTCCCTTTTCTCCCCCAGCTTCTCCCAGATCCTCTCTAGCTTCACATATCCGAATGCTTTCTTGCTATCTCTCTTTAGAATGCAGTAATTTAAAAAAAAAAAAAAAGAAAAAAGGGAAAGTAAAAACACACAAACATGAATAGAATAACAACAGCAAGAACAACAACAACCACAACAACAACCACCAGCTTCTAATGGGACTCCAGCTGTTATTTGACAATTCCTTTTAAATCACTCTCATGTATATATGTGGAAAATTCTGCTGTCTTAGGTTTCCCTGCGCCCCTTCAAATGGCCCTTAATTATAACTGTCGTTCATCATAATTCATCCCTCCTTCTCTTTTCCCATCTCCTTCCCATTCAGTCCTCCTGCTCAATCCTCCCCATCCACCCGTAACTATTTAAGAAGTGTCTAACATCTTTAGTCATCAGGGAAATGCAAATCAGAACTACTTTGAGATTTCATCTTACACCCATCAGAATGGAGAAGATCAATGATTGAAAAGTGACAGATCATGCTAGGAAGGATGTAGAGTAAGGGCTCATCTATTGCTGGTGAGAGTGCAAACTTACAGAGTCACTGTGGAAATAAGTGTGGCAGTTCCTCAGAAAGATGAGAAGCAATCTATCTCTAGATCCATCTATCCCAGTCTTAGGCATATACCCAAAGAAGTCTACATTTTACTAGAGACACTCTGCCATGTTCACTGTTGCTCCATTCATCATAACCAGACATGGAAACACACTAAATACCCATCAAGGAATGACTAGATGAGGACAAAGTGGTCCATTTACACAATGGAGTATCACTCGCTGTTTAAAAATGAAATGAAATTCACAGATGAATGAATGGAACTCGGAAATAAACTCTCCTGGTTGAGGCAACCAGACCCCAAAAGACAAATGTGGTATGCATTTGCTTATATGTGGATGCTCGTTGTTCCAGGTCCAAAAAGTAAGTTATAACCCATAGAACTGCAGAGGTTTGGTATAGACTAAGGGACTGGGGAGAGCATTCAATCACCCCAGGCTATTTTTAGAAATGGGCACCAGATCTGGGTTTATTTATTTTCTTGTTTATTTTATTTTCTAAAGAACAAATAGAATACTGATCTGCAGACAATTCTTAAAATCTTTTCGCCAAGGTTTTAGATTGCATATGAACATGTTGATCCTAAGGGGGAATAGCATGATTTTCTATCAGTTAAAACCTGTGCAAAACATGACGAATTGAGTCTGCTGAGGGAATTGTTGACTGTTGTTGGTAAACTAAAATGTATCACTGTGCTCAAAACCTCCTACAGTTTGCCATATATGGCTATTATCATGTTTCTGGCTTGTTAAATTTCATTTCTTTCTTGTACCTGAAACTTCTTTAATGAATGCAAGTGAGAGAATTTTCCACACTGGACAGTTATACACACTAACTAAAACATGTAGGAAATGACTATATCTCTCATGTGTGTTGAAAGCAAAGTCACAATTAAATTTTATTCTGCATAAGGTCTTTTATTCTGGAATGTTGATATTTATATAGTAGATCATGCAATAGTAATATTATTATGAAAGTTATTAATGCACAAGCATGTTCTAAAAATGTGTAATTATTAGCTATGGTAATTTTCATTATTCCCCTATAATTGCGAACAGTTGAGTCACATTACTATGGATAATACATTGCATAAATGTTTCTGTACATTAGTTCATTTAATTGGCACAATTTTCTTAAGAAACAATCATTCCTTATCTGACAATTCAAGAAAATGAGGTATAATGAACTTGTATCCATTATTCAAAGTCATAGAACTAATACTATACAGGGAAAAGGAATGTGAATTGAGGATGTCTGATTTGAAAACTAGCCTAGCCTGTATGCCAGATGGACCCTATAGTTAATGGTAGTACTATCACAAAAGACTACAGAAGGCCTAAGCTTGAAGCATGCCACCAGAAATAGGTAGAAAATGACAGGAATTCAGAGCATCAGTTTCTTTGGTATTGTGGAATATATCCTTGTGAGTATTTTCAGGATATTTATTAGGTTAAAATTAACTTGAAGTTCTTGCATATGTTAATTAAGCTGCCCTATTTACTTTTAAACTGAACTTTACAGATGGTCTTGTACCTTTATAACCTTGACATTTATTCGGGCTTGAAAAGTGCTGTTCACTCCTTGAAAGAAGAGCATAAATGCACTCCCAGTTAGAGTACAGTAAAAAAGAACCACAGCTCCGTCTGCTAAGTGTTTGAGCGGTTCCTTATGGCATAGTAAGCATCTTGCCATTATTTTATTTTCTTCTTAAAGTCCTTCATGAGAAGCAGTCTGGGTATTTTTGACCCCACAATTCTAATACAAAAATTGATGTTCAGTGAATAAAAAAGATGAACTAAAACAGAGAAGGCACCATTAGCAGTCTTCTACAGATTCTTTCTCTTATCCTGTTCTTCAAAAATATATATTTAAAAATGAGATTATAACATAGCTATATCATTCCTCCTTCCATTGCTCCAAATCCTCCCATGTACCTTTCTATGCTCTCTTTCAAATTCATGACATTTATTGTCTAATTCTTAAGAAATAAAGGTTGAAGGAATGTACAGGAAAAATTTGAGACTGGCCCTTCTCTGTTTAAGCATGTTTACTAAGTATGACTTGTTTGATCATGTCACTTTAGATAGAGAAATCTCCCATTGCCATAACTAATTATGTTACATGGCATTGTTCTAGTCCCTTGTTAGTAAGAAATACAGATTCATAAACTTCAGTTTTTTACCCACACTGCCGTCCATGCAGAGGAAGAGCAGGTGCTTGCAATAAGCTACCTGATAAAATTCTCAGGAAAATTTGTGAAGTGTCTTCAGAGAGATTTCCATCAAAGACTTTAAGTTGATTTTCTTTTTTACTAAATACAACTATAGTAAAATGATTCTTGAACCCGTGCTCACATGAGAAGAGTCCATTTGATCAACTTCTGAATGTACTTGGTTTGTTGCTTAAATGTATCTTCCAAGAGTCTATACTGTTTTAGAAAAGCCATCTTTCAATAGTTCTACAATTGTGTTGAAGAAGTTATATATATTTCAATATATACATCTATATTGAAGAAGTTAATATAATTAAAAAATAAGAGTAAAGAAGGAAAACAATTCAGTTGGTAAATCATGAGAACAGAGGAATGCAGATGGAGCTATTGTTATCAGAACCCGACAAAGTATTAGGTTAAAGTAAGTACCAGAAATGTGAAGTGCCCATAGATATATGAAGATAAGTTCCATCAAATAAAAAGGGGCAGGAAGGATCATTATATTAAGTGATCAGATGCAGTGGTAGTTAGTTTTATGTTGACTTGACACAAACTAGTTTTATATGGGAAAAGCAATCTCAATTGAGAAGATGCCCCCGCCAGATTGGTCTGTGGGGGTGCTTTATTTATTATTGATATGGGTGGATGCAGATCTCTACTGATAGTACTACCTCTGGTCTGATGGTCCCAGGTCTACAAGAAATCATGCTGGGCAGGCCATGAGTATCAAACAAGTAAGCAGCACCTCTCAATTTTCTCTGCGTCAGTTTCTGCCTTTGAGTTCATACCCTGTTTGAGTTCCTGTTCTGACTTTGTTGGATTATAGACTACTAGCTGTAAAATGAAAGGAACCCTTTCTGCCCCAAGATGCTTTGGCCATGGTGTTTAATCATAACAGTAGAAACCCTAACTAGGATGGATGCTAACTTCATATATTGATAGCATACATTTACAAGTACCACACTCTAAGGAGAGTCTGTAGGCTTTACTATTGTCATAAAAGCGTGTTTTCCTGTGATTAAGGAACCACTGCACTGCTAGACAATCCTTGTATTCAGAATCCCAGGGAGCAGAACTGTCCATTGTCTTGGCCAAACCTCCAGTTCTATGCAGACCTGAAAGGCAGCGACTTGAAGAAAGTAAATGACACAGGTCTGACTTGCTGATTGAAGGCACTTTTACAAAGAGAGATTGGGGTCTCTCAGGGCAAACACTTCATGACTGTGGCAAGGAGGTGCAGGCCCTCTGCCTCACAGAAAGGGCCTTTAATCACATTTGTTATAGGTAGGCTGAGTTCAACTCCAGTTTATTTAGTTACCCTTAGAGGTATCTATCAAGGATCTGCCACAGACTAGCTTTGTGACCTCGAACTAATACTTAACCTCACTGAGTTTTTCTCTACAGAGCGATCAATATACTTCCTGTTCTTTTTGGGTCTTAACAGAGGTGCCTGGGAACAAACAGCATAGTTAATGGGAAGTTATTTCAAGCTACTCAGAAGAAGGACACATTAGATAATGAAGATTATCGCTGTTATTAAAGCCAGTGATTATTATTAGCCGTGTTTTGAAATGAACATTGCCAGTCAGGGTTTAAATAACTCATCCAAAAATCAACAAAGAATTTGGCTTAAATGCTAATAATGATTGTAATGGAGTAGATACAATGTTCTGGTATAATAATCTTTTTTTAAATTTCCCTAGAAATGGCCTCAAACATGCAGGTTGATTCATCACAAACAAAAATAAATGTTTCATTATTTTTAAAAGTTGGAATTGAGAGTACTAAAACCACCACATTCTGTCAGAGACTGGCTTAACTCAATGGCAGATTTACTACCTGGAGATTTTCCTTTTCTTTCCTCAAATAGCCACCATCTCCCTACCTTTGTTTAACCCCCACATCAATATGAAATAATTGTACAATGTATACTGAACAACACAACTCAGCAACAGGTAAACATGTAACATTCAAGTTTTTTTCCAATACCTTATTGATATTGTTTGATCGTCAAGTTGCCCATAAAGCTGAAGAAACCACAGCAATAACTTCTCTGACAAATAACTTTCAGACAAATTGGGGAATGTCACAATCAATATTTGATATGATAAATGTCTACTTCCAGTCAAGAGGCACTGGTTTGCCTTCTCATTCAGTTGTGTGTGGTAAATTAAAGCCTGAGGTTTGGGCACAGCCCTGCTTCTCCTGTGAGAGACTGTATGCTCGTTGTGTAGAGTTTAGATGCTTCTATGATAGAGCACTGGCTTCACATACCACACAGTATAGCTAGTCTCTAAATGCTGGCTCTCTCCTAAAGCACTTGAGATGGGCCATTGTACCTTGAGGGTATGTTCTACAGCTCTCTAACTTCAGAAAGCCTATGAGAACAGTCCTGGTCTGTTCTCACTATGTCTTTCCTTTTATTTGGATCACATAAAATCCTCTTTTCTCTACCACCACACTTAAAAGTTTTGATTTCCTTGGAAACTACTAATACTAGGTGATTGGCAGAGAAATGAGAAAATTCTTCGGTATTTCACTTCTCTATGTTACTGTTGAAAAGATCTGAATTTTTTTAAATAAATAAGCATTAAGAGTTGTTTTTCTTACCCTCTGTAACTGATTAAAATAATATATGAATATTTTATTGTAAATAAAATTTCTCATATAGGTACCAAGTAGAGATGATAGAAGAAAAAAAAGTTCAAATGTAATCAATTACAAACAATAGCTGTTGTTCTTTGAATTTATATATTCCAGAAAATTCTTATATTTTAAAATATATAGACTATTCATAGATTTATTTTCCTCTCACGAATCAAATTATAGGTATTGTTTCCATCATTTAATTAATCTAGAATCTGCATGTAAGAGAAGATGCCACATACATAATAAAAGGTCAAGGAAGTGGGAGATGTTTAATTCTATCCTCAAATTATTTTGTTTGCTGCATGAGGTCGTCTCATTGCTTGGCATTCCTCTTTCATGGTTGGCATCTCAACCTTGTTTTCAAGTGTAGAAATTTCCTTTGCTTTACGAGCTTTGGATGGGGAACATTAACTTCCCCTTTTACAAACAGAAATATTAGAAACTCCCTTTCCTAGTGTCCCTTGGTGTTAGGATCTAGTTATATGGACTAGCAATTCCCCAGTCTGATGCTGTGACCACAGCAAAGGTATTGGAGGATTTGTCTCTGTCTCCTTATCAGCTTAAGAAGTGGTGAAGTTCACAGTAGGAACTTGTTGCCAACAGCTGCACCAATGTTTTTGGGCTAGCAGTACTAGTATAGTAGTAAGAGCCCTGCTTTCACTGCCCTGAGATAGCAGCCTTGGGGACCTGGTCAGTCAAGTTGCAGGTCATTAAAATTAGGAAGCTAGCCAACTGTTTGGTGTTAAATTTTTCCTACACATCTTAGATTTCCCGTATGTGCTTACGATAATTTTCCCATTCAAACTTAACAGTCATTCCACCACTGTAAGCATATTTTCTTCTAACTTGGAAGCATATTTTCTGGGTCTGGAGTCTTTGTGTTTTAACAGAGAACTAGTTAATTCTTGCACAGGTTATCTTTTACAAAGAATTGCATATAACGATGCTTTAGGAACTCATAACTCACATGCACACATACCGGATTATGCATTTATTCTAGTGTAGACAAGGGTACCATGTGCAGCGTTCTCTCCTAAGTCACGCTCACAGCCTGGTGCTGAGGAGGAAGTGGATATTTTATTTGAAGAACTTAAGAGAATGATACAATTTTATATAGCACTTCCCTTCATTGTTGCTCAAGTCAAAAATTCCAGAGACGTTTCCCTGCATGATTTACATAATTTCTCATTAACCTTTCAGTATTTACTTGGCTTCTTACAAAGCCTCAGGTTCCCTATTAATTCCACCATTCCCACGTTTCTCCACCTGTCCCTAAGCACCGTCACATAAAACTGCATATAACCCATTTGCCCTACACAAGGAAATGGCCCAGATTCTATTATTGATTTACCTTTAAAATATTCTTTGAAAAGCCCTAGTATTAATATCTGTAAATTAAAACTGCTTTATACTCCCCCCACCCTGGAACACAATTGAAGCTACATCCGCGTCATTGATATAGGGGATATTTTTTGATTGGTCAGAGACTGGTGCTTTCTGTTTAACATTTTCAATATAATTTAAGGAAGAGAAGCTTAGATTGGCTTTGGATGTGCCTTTAACTTTCCATGCTTAGAGCCTGCCTCCCGAAGTTCTGAGGTACAGTCATTATGCGAGTCTGTCATGTGAAACTCTATTTGTGTTATCTGTCTCAGAATTCTGAATGTCAAGCTGTGAAATATGGGGGTTCTATTTTGTCCTACTCCCTTTCTAGAACCTACTCTTTATTTTCAAAGAGAACAAGGGCTGTAGAGGAAGAAAAGAATGTGGATAATAATGGCTCCATTTTTACAAGCACCCTGTCAGGTTTTTGTGATGTAACCTCTGTAAATCTAAGTAAAGGCAGGTGAGAAAGACCCAGGGGCTCCATCCACACAAGCCTGCCCTACATGTACCCACTGTTCTGTCTAACCCTAACTCTCTCCCAGTCTTTTAAAGGAGAAAAGGAAAGGACATGAATAGTTCCTGTCTGTTGTACTGCAGACTGGAGAGAATAAATCAGAGAGGAAATTATACATCTCGGATTTGGAAAACACTCATTACAACTGATCATAGAACAAATTGCCATGAACCCATGCAATACACTGGCCTTACAGTGATTTAAATATTTAGAAAGAGCCAAGGACTGGCAGGAGGGTGGCCTTCATTTCCTGTCAATTTCTTTAAACCTCTTTTTATGATTTTTAAATACATTTTGAATACTTTTTAAGGGAAATAGACAACCAACATTTCTTCCCTCAGGAAAGTGACCATATTAAATAATCACAGTGCATGAAGAGATACCTTTAAGTCACATGTAGTTTAGTGGGAGAGAAGCATGGCAAATTCTAATGCAGTGTGAGGTTTTGTAATCTTCAGTAGCTTATATTGTTATCTTTCTGTGACACAAATAATTGTAAGTGATTAACAGTAGGCCTTCTTTTAACTTCAGGGTGATCCTATTATCTGGATTTTATGAAGAAGACAACTGAGGCCAGGGGCAGTTGGACTACATGCCTAAGGCTAGACCGCTAGTAAAAAGTAGATAAAATCTAACCATTTAGTCTGATTTGTAGCATGTGTACTACATTCACTTACTATATTAGACAGAAATGAGAGAGAGAGAGAAAGGGTACTTCATGATAAATCCATTTGTAATTTCAGAAGAAATTTTGGCCTGGGATTAATCTCTTCCTCAGATGTTGACAGTATATCAACTTTCCTGCATGTATTCAGATGGTGGCTGTCTATTTAAACTTTTAAGATCAACTGCCAGAAGTTAAAATCATATATATACAGGAATGTGAAATTTAATAAGAAAAGCCTAGTGGTCAGTTGTACAAATGCAGATTTATTGGTGAAACTAGCATTGCTTAAGATTTGCTTTGTGGTGATTTTGGAGCTCAGAGGTCTAACTGTACATCGTGTAGATCGTGCTTAGGACTGAAGGAGCTGAGGGGTTTGCAACCCCATAGGAAGAACAACAATATCAACCAACCAGACCCCACAGAGTTCCCAGGGACTAAACCACCAACCAAGGAGTATACATGGAGGGACCCATGGCTCCAGCTGGATATGTAGCAGAGGATGGCCTTGTCAGGCATCAATGAGAGGAGAGGTCCTTGGTCCTGTGAAGGCTCAATGGATGCCCCAGTGTAGGGGAATGTCAGGGCAGGGAGGGGGGAGTGGGTGGATAGGTGGGAGAGTACCCTCATAAAAGCAGAGGGAGGGGGAATGGGATAGGGGGTTTTTGGAGGGGAAACCTGGAAAGGGGATAACATTTGAAATGTAAATAAATAAAATATCCAATAAAAGAAAAAAAAAAGTGTGTGGTTGTTGACATAGCAATGCTGATCATAGTCCCTTTCCTCTGCACCTTGTTTCACAGACACAGATACACATACACAGATGTACAGTGCTTCTCAATATGATCACACACATGTAAGGATTAACACATAGAAAGATACATGTGGACACACACACACACATACACACACACAGAGAGAGAGAGAGAGAGAGAGAGAGAGAGGTACACAGACTTTCCCTTTACATTGTTTCATCCTTTAGAAGACAGAGGGAGACATAGGGTTGCCACTCCTGCAGCAGTATTAAATTGTTAGGTCATAATTATGCCAAAAAATACATGTAACAATGTCAGAGAGCTATATTTCCTTCAGGAAGACACCCGGGGCATCCAAAGGGTTTTAGGCACATTGAGGAATGAAGGAGAGGCCATGGATGCTTAAAGATAGAAAATTACATCTCTGATCCCCAGCCATTTAGTGATCCTACTTTCTAAGTTTCTTGGCCTACAGCTTGGTCTCCAGCAAAGTCTCCTGTTTTTATCCATTTTGTTTAGCTCTGAGTCCTGCCTTCCATGGCCCCTACTCCAGATGGGGGAGATATGGTATTAAAGGATATCTTTTTGAGTAGGTTATTAAGCAGGCATCTTTCAGAATAATAAAGGACAATTTTGGAACTGTACACGACTGAACTTGACCGCATCATCTTCATGTCCAGTGCTCCTCACTGAGCATGCTTGTCACTCTCTATTTATCCTGAGATAGTTTCCAATTGGACAATGCATTGCCATTTATTTTATGCCAGGTACATGACTACTTTCTTGGCACTAGAGACAAGTTTTTTTTTTTTTTCTTTTAAAGATTTATTCATTTATTTAATGTATGTGAATACACTGTACCTGTCTTCAGACACACCAGAAGAGGGCATCAGATCCCATTACAAATGGTTGTGAGCCACCATGTGGTTGCTGGGAATTGAACTCAGGACCTCTGGAAGAGCAGTCAGTGCTCTTAACCGCTGAGCCAACTCTCCAGCCCTAGAGGCAAGTTTTATCTTCCGTATGTATTCTAGCCTGAAAGTATCACACTCTAACAAGAAGCAAAGATTGAAGACTCCCTCCCATTCCTCCCTATTCCTATCTTTAAAGATCAGATATCAGAACAAAGTAATCTGAAGTGAGTAAGTGAATCTTTATGATTTACCATGAGCAAGTCCTTCAATGCATAAAATATATGCTGGAAGCAAAATAGAGATTTCGTAGGTGTGGATCTATTTTTCTCTCCTCAGATATAACTGCTGACTTTAAATGTGTAGATATAGGACCCATGCCCAATAAAATTACTGTCCTGCAGCTGTATAAAAATAAATAAACATGAAAGTTGGAAAGTACACAAGGCACATGTGAAAAAAGCACCATCACTTTTAGAACTGTGAGGTGTAGCATTGGTTTTGTTTGAAAGGCATTGATCTATGGAGATGTTATGTTGGAGCCAATCATTTCGATATCTTGGGCACCTCTTCTCTTTCTCTCCCATTCCCTCAGTCTTCCTTTGTAAATTGAGTACCTACTGTGTGCTAGTTATAGAAGCAGATGCTTCAGGGACAAACAGTTTACTTCTTTACCAGTTTGTCACAGAAAAATACCTAAGACTGTGCAGATTAAACAACCCAGGCTTACTTTTCACAGTTGTAAGGGGTCTGAGTCAATTTGCATGTCACCTGGCTTGGCTATTCTGAGGCTGCTACTCTTCTTGCCTTTGAGGTAGCTGCCTCATTCCTATGTGCTGTAATGTCCTTTCTTCTGAACACACACACCTTGGTATCTCTTCTTCTAGAACATTAATCACACTGTACTTGAGACTACCCATTTAACGAATATCAGGTTCTTTATCCAGTCCAAGATCCTAGTTCCAAAGACAGTCATGTTTTAAAAAGTTAAGGTTTGAGATTTAAGCAAATAACATTTCTTGGTGGGGGCATAATTTAGTGCAGAGTACAGCCATAGATAAGGAATTCATCTTGGAGAAGCTTGTAATGTAATGACAGGAGAGAGAAACAAAACAGAAAATAGAGGTCAATTGATCAAGGTTGCTGCTTTACTTCTTAGCTTAATTTCTCAGTGGTTTTTATTTTTTTGCTGTTTTTTGTTTTGTTTTGTTTTGTTTTGTTTGTTTTTTTCCCTGCAGGGAATGAAGTGTGGAGTATCTGGTATCTGAAGTGCTTACGAATTCGACAGTCTGTGATTTCTCACTGTATGTCTAAAATCAGGCTTTATGTACATAGCGGAACATGTGGTGGATAAAAAGAGAAAGTTTGACTGGGCAAGTGGATGGCAACCCCTTCAATCCTGGGTTGCCAATATCACTTCTGTTATTTTCTTTATTTTCATAATGATAAGTCTTTGGATCAAACAAGTTTTAAGTTTCTGTTCTGAAGGAATGAATTAAAAAATAATCAAAATTTCTAAAAGGAAAAACATATTCTTAAACATGGATTTGTGCAGACATTTTGGCGATTGAATCTAAGTAATCTTTCTAAAAACACTTCCAAAAATGTACTACCACACAAATAACAGAATTTTCTAATATAAAATAAACTCAAAATGAACCCTTATATTGCACATTCAGCATAAGATATATAAAGTTGGTTCTCGCCAGTTGTGATTCTTTTCTCTGGAAATGAATTTCCCTTTTCCCTTTCACCTTTTATCCAGTGTAAAGTAATTTAAAAATCCATTAACACATATTGCCATGTTAATTGGATGATATTCTTCAAGGTCAAGAAACTATCAATAGATATTGAGTAGTGCCTATAAATAAACTCATCACAGTAATTAGATTTGTCAATTAAAATTGAGAATGGCTAACTCTTTATGACTGGATGAAAGGTGGATCACTTTGGGAAAACAATTTTGCTCAACTTAATAGATGAGGTCTGAATGATAATTTCATATGTGAGTTTGACAGTGAATGAAAGAAACCTCTGACTTTACAAATACTAAAAGATTCAAAATAATCTTGGAAATATTGACTATGATAGATTTTTCTCCAGAAGTATGAAAACAATACAACTCCAATGTGATATTTATCAAGAAAGTACAGGATTCTTAATACCAGACACTTCTGAAAGAATTTGGTCTGTGCTGGGCTGTACACTGAAACTCCAAACACACCATGTCTTTCATACCTCATGAAAACTGCATGAGGTATATAATTATCTTCTTTTTCAGGTAAAACTTTGCCAAGGTCACTCAGACTACTAATAAGTGCTGAGGCTAGATTAAATTTAGGTCCATCTGACTCCAAGCCTAATGCTCTCTGCACCTCTCTGCATGTGCATGACTAAATAAATATTTTAATTAGTTTCACTTTGTCCACTGTTCTTTCAGGTGAGAAAGTTCCTGGTGCAGAAGACTATAACCCTTGGTTTTAGTTTTTGTGCATTTGGAAAGATCATTTCCTGACTGCAAGCATATCACCCTGTCTTCCATTTATTTTAAAATCTGGAGGTTGTATGGTGTATACAATTATGTAAACACTGTGTTCACTAGTTTGTTGGTTGGACAGAGCTATATATTTTCCCACGTTTCCACTTAGAAAGGTTAAATATTCTATAGCATCCTAAGAATTTGGTACAGCATCCTTAGCATCACTCCTATGGTAAAGAGTATGTAGTATTTAGTAGAAATAGGGAACAGCTCAGTATATGAAGCTGGAGTCTGTAAGACCATATTTTCCTCGAGTGTGTTGAGGGAAAAAGCAAATGACTCCTGAATTAAAAATAATGAGCATAGCTCAATTATGAAGAATTGAAGACCAACATGTACTTCTCATTTTCATATCCTTGTTGAAATAGTAAGTACAGAAGAGAGTTAACATAAATACAGAGATGACCAATCTTTACTGACTGACTATCCAAGGAAGGGAGCCTTAGCAGTTGTCTGTTCATCCTCCAGGCTCTATATTCTTCCTCCCACATGATTGGCTTTCAGAGATATAGGTCAGTTGCCTTGACTGTGAGTTTGTTAGACACAGGATGATATGGTGAGTGATCTTGTGCCTGACTTCCTTCAGTTAACTTATTTGAGAAGTCAGGAGTATCTGAGGATTGCAGTGTAAGCTATTTCCATTGTATATGGTTCATAAAAATGGTTTATATGAATGTGCTTTTTATTTATAAATTCTTCATTTCCCACCACTTAAGTACCTTGAAATTATATCATTATGAACTGTTATGAAAAGTTGTATTTTCATAAGTACATGTATATATTTTTGAGAATTTTACTCTAGCTTAGTTCTCCAAAATGATTGTATAGTTTGCATCCATGATAACAGTGTGCTTAATTATAGCTGTTTTACCATCTTTCCAACTTTTAATTATTAATTTTAAATATTAGTTATTAAACATTAGGTGGGTATTTTGTAATGACTGCTTATAATTTTTATTTGTATTTTCAAATAGAAAGTTTTTCCTTTTGCATTTTTTGGTATTTTTTTTGTTTTTGTTTTTGAGTTGTATTTCTCATGATATACTTCAGACTAGCTTTAAACTCATTATGTAGACTATGTTAGCGTCTGTCATTGTTCCTCTTACTTCTGCCTACTGAGTGGAGATAGTAGGGATGGGCTAGTAGTATGCCCAACTACAAGGTGATAATTTTCATATTTTTATAACTTACATATTCTTTTTTGCTTATGTGTTTGCCCATGTTTGATTTTTTTTCATTTTGTCTCTATGGATTTGTAGACGTTCATTATTCACACTGATACTAGTCCTATGCCAATTGCCTTTATTGAAATGTCTGTTTTTTGATTGTGTTGTCACATGCACGTTCTTGCTTACGTAAAAACCGATTCTTGAGATTCTGCTCAAGGCAGACCACTTTGTTCCAACCAAGAATGATGGCCTTGTGTTGATACAACTTACATAATGCCACAAATTCTGTCTTTTCCTGAAAAATGGAGGTAGGTGAGGGTTAAGGGATGCAGTAGATGATGACTATATAAAAATAGTTTGTTTGAAATTCTCAAAGAATCAATAGAACGTATTACAACAAAAGAATGGAAAATATTTAAGAAGCAATGGACTAGTCAAATACCTAGGATTTGTTAAAATACACTATAGACTCAGAAATACAAGGTTTTGGATACAAAAGTACTTTATTGATATGAAAGATTAAGAGTCGTGTCTATAGGAAAGGAATGCATGTGTAATGAACTGATGAGAATCCTTTGAGATAGTTTGGTAGGTTCCACAGGAAGAAGTGATCTCTAGAATACTGCCCTTAGAAGCTACTAGTTTCATGTCTCAAGTTCAGGATGGAAAAGTCCACTCAGTCATATAGTTCTTCGTGATCACAGGAATTTTTTCCTTTGACAGATTACTGCCTTCAGTGTGGGACCTTTTATTCCTAGGTGACTGTGACTTGCAGGTCACAAGATGGCTTCAGTTCATACCAAATTTATTCTGATGAGATATTTACAGTATAGAATAACGAATAAGACACAGATATGTAAGGGTCATCCTAAGAATGGTCAAGAAAAGACCCTTTTGTTATTTAAGTTCATCTGACCCTAGCTTTTAGGATGTTGTTAAACTTAACAGATTTTTCAAGCAAATTTGTTCTTATTTTTATTATTTTCTATGTGGGGACTATGTTGACCTATGTAAAATATGACTTGTTTCTCGAATATTCCCTATTTCTATGGCCCACTGGCGATATAAGTTTCCTCTTGTTAAGGTAAACATTTTGCCCATAGGAGAGTAAGCTTAGTGGTATCAGGTATGTCTGAGAGCTCCTCACCCCTGCTGGTTTCACTTTCCCTTTCCATTCAGATATATAATGCTTTGTAGGGGATTAAAAGACCTATGGTATGAAAGGCATTGAATTATACCCTAACATTATACAATGAAAGCAACAATGAGCTGTGGCATAGCTACCTGCTTTATCTTGTGATTCCCTTGCATTTTCTTAATGTTTGTCCTCTTGGCATAGCTACGAGAACACACGAGCAGATAGTGACTAAGGGATGGAAGAGATAAATATGAGATTGAAGCACAGAAGGTGAGAAGGCTACAGTCAGAGACTCTTCTTGATTCACAAGTAAATGCATCTGCAAGGAGCTCTGTGCCAGCTTTAGGGGGATGCTTTTGTCTAAACTGAAGTCCGAGAGAGTGCTGAAATAATGTTCGTGCAATAATGAGGGTGTGAGGATGACATACCAGGAAAGTATGTGTGCACTGAGCAACTTTGGAGAACTATTTTCAAGGTGAAACTAATAAGACAACCCTTTGCCAATTTTTCTGGAACACGAAGTCACCTCTTGATTATGTAGGGAAGCAGTGGCGTGGATAATTAACACAGTGGGTAGTTTTCTACACTTTTCTATTAACACAGGCAAGGGCAGAGGTTGGTCATGTTGTGCAGTAGACAGAGAAGATGGCTTTCCCCTCCCTTTCCCCTCAAACCTTCAATGGTTCTTTCTTCTCTTTGTTTTGCATTTCACAAAATAGAAGTAATCAGAAAAGAAATTTTGGTCTTCTCATCTTTCAGCCTCTTGTACCTACCGCCATAAGTTCTCTCCTCAGTCACTGTGGGGGCAATGGGTTGCTTAGATACAATCATAACCAAACCTCCTCTATTATTACCGACTCTTAGTATCAAGACTGTAACCTCTGGTGTATTCAAGGGCATTATGCTGGCAAGATGTTGCCTCTCTTTCTTCATTTCCTGCTTTTATTAGAGTGTTTCCAGGATTGCCCCGCTTACAAACAACAATAAAATACTTTAAAATCCGCCTTGCATTATTTTTATATCCTTTATTGTAACTCTCCTAGAAAAGGGTCTTCTATATGCGCCACAGACTATCTTTTCCAATTTAACTTATAGCTTAGTGACAATCTTGAAACAATCTTTTAATGGGAATACATTGGGTGACCAGTTCTAAATCTTTCTCTCATTCTGGGTATCATTTTCCAGGAGTAAGCCTACTCTCATTCTTAGAACACATTTATACTGATTTCTAGGATATTTCTTTGTCTTGTTCTATGATGCTACCACATCCCACATTAGTCAGCCCTCCCCACCTTGCCTTTAAGTTTGGAATTCAACTTCTATCACTGTTTTCATTCTCATGAATTTAAATAGTGCTTTCAAACTAAGGAACTCTTTGCCCGGACACTGCCTCTCCATCATTTCTTCAGTGTCTCTGATCCCAGCCTTTCCCCACAGTGGGATTTTCAGTTGCATTGTGTTACATGAAGACCAAGGAGGGAAACATGCATCCCCTTCAGACTTTCCTCCATTTGGATAATCCTAAAACTCTGATCTCTGGGGGTAATCTTTCTTCACATTGTATGAAGGTCTATTTTCTTTCCTTCTTTCTTTGCTTTTCTTTTCTTTCTTTCTTTCTTTTTTGATATTTACTTTATTTACATTTCAAATGTTTTCCCCTTTCCAGGTCTCCCATTCAGAAACCCCCTATCCCATTCCCCCTCCCCCTGCCTCTATGAGGGTGCTTCCCCACCCACCCACCCACTCTTCCCTTCCCACCCTAGCATTCCCCTACACTGGGGCATCTAACACCCTCAGGCCCAAGAGCCTCTCCTCCCCCTTATGTCCAACAAGGCCTTCCTCTGCCACATATGTGGCCAGCACCATGGGTCCCTCCATGTGTATTCTTCGGTTGGTGGTCCAGTCTCTGGGAGCTCCAGGGGTCCGGCCAGTTGACACTGTTGCTCTCTCCATGGGGATGCAAACCCCCTCAGCTCCTTTAGTTTGTTCTCCAATTCCTCCATCCGGGACCCCACACTCAGTCCAATGGTTGACTGAAAGCATCCACCTCTGCATTTGTCAGGCTCTACCTGAGCCTCTCCCGAGACAGCTTATCATGCTTCCATCAGGAAGTACTTCCTGCATCCACAATAACACCTGGGTTCCGGGTTTAGTGGCTGTATATGGGATGTGTCCCCAGGTGGGGCAGTCTCTGGATGGCCTTACCTTCAGTCTCTGCTCCACATTTTGTCTCCATATTTCCTTCTGTGATTATTTTATTCACCCTTCTAAGAAACACTGAAGCACTGACATTTGGTCTTCCTTCTTCTTAGGCTTCATATGGTTTGTGAATTGAATCTTGGTATTCGGAACTTTTGAGCTAATATCCACTTATCAGTGAGTACGTAGCATATTTGTTCTTTTGTGACTGAGTTACCTCACTCAGGATGATATTATCAAGTTCCATCCATTTGCCTGAGAATTCCATGAAGTCATTGTTGTTAATAGCTGAGCAGTATTCCATTGTGTAAATGTACCACATTTTCTGTATCCATTCCTCTGTTGAGGGACATCTGGGTTGTTTCTAGCTTCTGGCTATTAAAAATATGGCTGTTATGAACATAGTGGAGCTTGTCTTCTTATTACATGTTGGAGCATCTTCTGGGTATATGTTCAGGAGTGGTATAGCTGGGTCCTTAGTCATCAGGGAAATGCAAATCAAAACAACCCCGAGATTCCACCTCATGCCAGTCAGAATGTTTAAGATCAAAAACTCAGGTGACAGCAGATGCTGGCAAATATGCGGAGAAAGAGGAACACTCCTCCATTGCTGGTTTGATTGCAAGCTGGTACAACCTCTCTGGAAATCAATTTGGCAGAGCCTCAGAAATTTGGACATAGTACTACCTGAAGGTGTATTTTCGATTGTTGATTCTGTACTGACAGAAAACTAAGCATTGGCAGGATTTTAGTACTGTCATTTCTGTGGCCCATCACCAGTTTTTTTTTGTTTTGTAAATGCTTGTCCTTTCTCATGGCTGTCTAGAGCCGGATCACAGGTCGTTTCACTGATGATTGGTTGTAATGAAAAGCTAATGGCCAATTGCTGGGCAGGAAGTAGGGGCGGAACTTCCATGCAGAGGGGTGACACCCAGAGGAGAAAGCAGATGGAGAATGCAGAGCTGACACAGAGGAGGGGAGCAGACATGAATCAGAGTGGGACAGAGATGTGTAGCTAGCCAAGTGATAGACCTTAGGCCAAATAGTGAGGTCAAGTTAGATGAGGTAGCTTGGGGACGCCCCAGCAGAAGGCCTTAGCTTTAAACTTTATTAGCAACCTTCAAGCCTTATCTATACCTCAGGCTGCTCCAAGAAAGTAGCACTATACAGATCTACACTGGCATGTCAATTGGTGATATCATAAGAAGGACTTATTTAGGCAACCTTATTGTTTGGGTTTTATGGGTGCAGCTTCCTTGTCACATATAGAAGGTTCGACTGTGTGTTTTTGTTTTTGTTTTTGTTTTTGTTTTAAAGTTTTCCTTGTAAGTCAATAAAGAAAAAAAAAAATACTCTACCAGCAACCCTTATGCTGCAGGCCTCTTTATTCGTATCCTCAGCTCTGATCAATATCTGACACACTGTGTATTTACTTGTAAAAACTGAAATGAGAAAATAACTTTCTGGTGTCAGCCTTTTTACTTGACTCATTAATTGCAGCACCTCACATAGCACCTGCCACTTGAAAAGTGCTGAGTTTGTTTACTCGATGGATGATTGACTGGAATGAACACAGATAACTTTTTACTTTGCTTTACAGGTTTTGGAAGTTGGTTTTGCATCATATTTGGATGGCATAACAGCAAAGGGGAGAGGGAACAGGGAGGACCTCAATGCAGGATGGCGGCCAGAGGCCAAGTTGATTGGGATCAAACCAAAGTCTTTGGAAAGGAATCTGTGCCCCACAAAATGAAGACAAGTGTTAGGTACTCCAGGCAGCAGAATAACAAATGGGAAATTCTCATGACGAAGTGGATAGCCCCAGAATTTTTTTTTTTTTTGTCAGTAGGAGACAAACCTCAAGTATGTTTGGTAGGGAAGCTATTTTTAGGCTGCAGTATTTAGCGTTGTCATGAACTGTAACTTCATCAATAATGGGTATATTTTTAAAAAGATTTGGGACTGATTTTTTTTTTAAAGTATTTCTGTCTTACAAAGAGAGGCAGGGAAAAAATAACCACGCATTATGTATATGAGAATCAGCAGCTGCAATGTGGTGAAAATCAAGCAGTGGGGTTTTTAATTAAAATATTCTAAGTTCAAAACCTCCTGTCTTTTCCTTTGGAAGGAGTTTTAAATATAAGATATAGCTGTAAAAGCCCAAAGTAAGCTTTAAATACTACTGTAAAACTTATGAAATAGTAAATTGGAGTATCATTCACCACCCTATTAGTTCAGTTTTGGTATTTGTATATTAAGGCTACTGGACTGGTATAAAGTCAACAAATACGTTTCTTTTTAGATTAATAAAGGCAGCCACGATGGCTTTATGTATTGGCCTTTAAGGATACTGTGAATCTCAGAAGTAAAGAGACCAAGACTTAAAGGTACTGTTTTCTTTGGGTTTAGGAAAGACAAATGTCAACAGTTTGTGTTCTGTTTTGTTATATTTCAGTTTTAAAATTCTGAGACTGGACATGTTTATTATATTAAATATAGCCTTTGCAAAAATGATAATACTTATATGAACTACATTGATAGATATTTTAGCATATTTTTAGAGAATTTGAAGGCTTAGACACTATTTCCCCAGAGTGTACTGGGGCTTGCCTATCACAATATTTGACCTTGTGTGCTAAGCAAGAGCAATATAATAAGAATATGCAGGCTACTTGCAGAAACATTAGTAATATTTACCACACATGTGCACAAACCCCCTGACCCAGCAGCAATTAGTAGATATTGTATAACCGAAGGTTTGATTTAACTAAAAATATTCTTGTAGTTTTGTTCATTGGTGTTGTCTCCTAAAATGTCTTTAGAAAATATTTTCATGTCAGAAATATGAAGTGTTGAAACCATAATTTTTCCAACTAACAATTGAACCACTTAGAATTGCGTGACAGAAACCAGCTGATGTTGATTATAATCTAACTTCCTGAATAGACAGCTTAAAGATGATTTATAAGGTAGATATGTAAGAACGTTACATGAGGGGATATAGAGAGATAGCTTTAGATGATTCAGCTTTAAAGAGGAAGTTAGCGTATGGTAACATAATCTGCTCCAACTTCATTTTTTATTGTAATTATTTCTTATTCTCTATCTAAAATATATGTGTATGTATTTGGTATGTTGACACATATTTTTCCAGGAAAGTATAATGCAGTCTTGCAAACTACATGGATTATTTTTGAAGCACCTTTAGTGTCTGAAAATAAACCCAGGAAAGGAATATTAGCTTATGGAAAGAAACATGCCTTTCATGTAACTGGGAAGGTCGGTTTACCACCTTTCTTACACAATTTTAAACCTCCCTAAATTTTCACCTAAGTTTTTATACTCTTCAAGTGGAAGACATTGAGTATGCTTTGAAAGGTAGTGTCCCGAGGATGATTCTGCAGTTACCTGGAGTGTTTGGTGATCCCAACTCATTTTCTTTGATTTTGATGATCTTGGATTTTATTCTGTTTTTTTTTTCTTTTGTTTTATAATCGTAGATTTAATCAAAGAATTCTCAATTAATCTTGAATAGGATATTTCAAAAATAAGTGAAATCTTTTCATTAATCCCCTAGCCCTTCATCTTGCTTACTGGCCCATGCTGGATTTGAACTCACAATTGCTTGCCTCTGTCTCCCAGGTGCTAGGAATCCAGTCTAGGGATATGCTGCCATGCCCAGCCCTTTATTTTGTTTTTCTGGATAGTTTATGTGATATCTGTAATGATCTTTGTCGTCCATTTGTTGTTATGTTTCCTACTTTGGTGTCACTCTTGTTATTCTAGAACAAACAAAGAGAGACAAGCCAAACTACGTGTTCTAGACAAAGTTTGCTTGGAAGTAGAGTTGCCTATCGAATTTGCAGAGAATTGGGTTGTGTTCGCACCCTGACCATGTTGTCTGACACTGGTCTGGTATAGGCTGAGAGTTTTCCACTTATACTCATTTATTTTAGACTTTAGATTGAGTGACAGATTTATTTTCATTTCCATCTCTTTATGGTTACTAATATGAGGGTAACTGAGGCATGTTCCCAGCACTGGGGCTCAAGTGTTGTTTCATTTCTTGCTCCTTTGATGAAGACGGGCACAGTTCAATCATCTTTCTTTCAATTCAAGGTTTTGTACCTTTTTTTTTCTTTTGTACTAGTAGGTTCCTACTTGAGATTTATGTTCTAATATGAATCACTCTGGTATGTTCTAACATGAATTACTCTGGTATGTTCTAACATGAATTACTCTGGTATGTTCTAATATGAATTACTCTTATGTTCTCATATGAATTACTCTAGTATGTTCTAATATGAATTACTCTGGTATGTTCTCATATGAATTACTCTGGTATGTTCTCATATGAATTACTCTGGTATGTTCTAACATGAATTACTCTGGTATGTTCTAACATGAACTACACTGGTAGCGTAGTTGCATTACTTTGGATACTCTTAATCACTTCATAGTCCTCCAAAACTTCAAACTATTTTTTTATACCTCATATTATAAGGGCTCCATTTAGCAGTTGAGAGGTTTCTCAACTTCTTTTCTGGCAACTTTTTCTGGTTGCTTTTCTGGCAACTTCGAAAATACCTTGTGTGCTAGGATCATCATTTTCCTTTGCATTTAGATTTATTAAAATATTTAACTTGCTTTTTATTGGTTATTACTCTTAGAGATTAGTATTTCTAAATGAAGGATCTCTCAGATGAATTGAGATAACAAAAACCTAAATCTGGGCTGGTGAGATAGCTCAGTAGGTAAAGGCCCTTTCTGTGAAGCCTGGACAACTGAATCAGATCCTAGAAATCACATGAAAGCAGAAAGAGATGACTGACTCAACAGACTTGTCGTTTGACCTCTGCACAGGTCCTGTGAACAGTGGTGCTGAGCTGTCACTGGTGAGATGTGGGATGATGGACCGTAACCACTGAACAGTCTTTCATGGTTCCACTGAACCATGGAAGACTGTATACTGTACGTGCATGGAAACTTTTCAAAGTTTTAGAGACAAACTTCAACACACTCCACAGGTTGCCGGAGGAACCGTTCTCATAACTATCAACACTCTGTAGCAATTGTCTTCTCCTTTATCCTGTTATACAGGAGTGCATTCCAATTTAGGGTACTTTAACTGTCAGAAATATCAAAAAGAGCTTGTGCACTTAGGCAATCTTTCTGAACCCCTGTCCAGAAAACACAGGGAGAACAATTTTGAAGCAATCTTTGTTTTGCCTTCCCAATGCCCTTTCACCCAAGATATAGCTTTCAGCTAATTAGCTTGTCCTGGCATTACAACGAGAGTTATACTGTGCTCTAACCAGAGAGGTAGATTGGGCAAGGTCACGCAACTGCAGCCTGGCTGGGATTTATTTGTAAAAGCCATATTTTGTTTAGCTCCTTGACACCTCACATTTCATTTGTCCAAGAGCGCAGGATTTCAAGTTTCCAATGAACTGAAACTTAGTGTTTTAACTTCAGGTCATCATCTTTACTGTGTCTGCCTCTTGTAGTTTGGAAGTACCTTTTCCAGGTTGTAATGAAATCTATTAATAATCTTGGCTTTATTAATGCTGGACTGGGAATTAATTATCGGCTTGGAATCTCCTTGACTTATGTATATAGGTACTTTACCTAAAGATTGAAGAGACAGTGAAGGAACAAGACCTACTCACCATTTTATCATGAAGTGTGCTTTGGTGACAGCAAATCAGAGGGCATGCTCTATTAGATCTTCAGAGTTGAATGGCGCCAATTAATTCACAATTACTGGCAACAGGGCTGCACTTGAAGGGTCGTTTACAATGAAACTTTTAAACAGGGTTATTTGTAGACATCTGCTTCAGGGTACCTTTGCCATGACAGAGCCAGTGCTTGCTAAGATCTTCTGAGCTTTTACAGTTTTACACAAAGGGACATGTTGGCAATTCTGTTTTCCTGTATAATAGGCAGAGTGTAAAATTCTAAGCTAGAATTCGGCATTGTTATAGAAATGTTCAATGTCACCAGAGCGATTGACTTGTTCCACCTGGCTCTCAGACATTTGTAGATGCTAAACATATGTACCTTAATTGCAAAAACGTAGGCTTAATGAACACGCGGGCGTTATGTTATTCCAACTGCAACAATCAACATGATGGCAAGCTACTTAAGAGCATGTCACAGTGTTTGGCTTTGAAGACATGTGCCTTTGGCAGTGTTTTAGAGAAGAATGTGTTCTTTGCATTTGCCGTCCTGTGAGCCAATAATAAAGTGTGCAGCATATGAGGCTGGTATTTATTTTAAATTGCTATGTCAATATTTTTGTTTAAAAGCAAGCTTGATTCCTTGTGTGGACTTTGTTGAAGCTTTCTATCACTGCTTTTTATTTGAGTTTGATTTAGCTGCTTTTTCTCCCTGATTTTGTGTTTTGCAGAGTGGCTGCCTTGAAAGCCTTCTGATTGGGAAGGGGAGGGGATGGTGAAGTTGCCGTGTGAATTTCAAAGCCCAGAATGTATAAAAAGGAGCACACAGTTGCTGAGAGAATCAGAGAAGTGACTACAATTAAACTCTGTGTATCTTGTGACCTTGAAGCTTCTCAAAATAGCCACCATGTTTGGAATAATAGAAGCTCTGGATTCAAATGACTCAGGATGACTTTACCAGCAAAGCCCCATGCTCCTTTGGAGATATCTCCAGGTCCAATGCCTGTGTTTAGTTGGCATGGAAAATTCTAGAGTATTATGCTCTTGTTTTTCAAAGACATGAATGGAATTAAACTATTATGGGATGTTGTCCAAGCAATTTAGTCATGATCTGATGTCAAAGCTAATTTTCTCAGCAGTCGAGGGATGCTTTACTTAATGCAGATGCAATTGTTTTAGAGATGGCGCAGACACTTCCAACAGATTGTGGGCAGTTTTGCTCCTGAACTTTTAAATTATGTCTCTATCTAAGGCATATTTCTGTGGGGGTAATAAAAATGGTCTTTTCATAAGACAAGAGAAAACAGTATGCATCATCTGTACACAGTGAGCGAACAATACAGTATTTGTAAATTAAATTGGACACTTTGAGATGTTAACTCAAAAAGCTACTTTGCTTTGGTAATCAATAAGGAAACAAGGACTTTAGGTAATTAAAATCTGTGAAGTGAACATTTCTCATTTGGAACCTAGTAATATAATAGAGAGAGGCAAGAGATAAATACCAAAAATAAGTGATTAAAATATTCTTTTTTATGATGTCAGGGTATATAATGACATATATTCTGAGGTCTGAGACAATATAAAGTATTATTGCACCTAGTATGATATCTAAATTGCACCAAGTATAGGTATTATGGAATCAGGACCTAAGTATTAGTCAGTAGTTTTGAAACCTGTCTGTTCTTTAGGACAAATTTCATTTGATGGATTGTTTGGCTCTTTCCTTCTGCAGTGTGGCCTGGGAACCAGCATGAAGCATGAATGCTTACTTGATGCAGAAATTTTCCTTGATTCCAGAGACTCTGGATCAGAATCTATCCTGTAATAAGATTTGTAGTGGTTTAAAGCACATCATACGTAGAGGAGCTTGGGTCTGGGTTACTGCCTTATAGGAAGCTGATTTTAGTCTCAAAAAGCGATGTGGTCTTGGAAAGACCCAAATATGTGTTTTCGTGAACACATATGAGGGAAATGATGGATGCCACAGAGGCTGTAAGAACCAGCGTGTATTCTAGAACATGGCGGGGTACAATGCAGCAGTGGCGGGGAACAGCCACAGTGGGGTTGGAGTCCTGCTCAGCACTGCTTCACCTCAGATGACTTCTCCGCACCTTCCATTCACCACACAGTGCTAGTCTTCTGTCTTGTCTATTTGTCTATCTACTTTGTTCTCTGCTTCTCGTATGCAGCATTCTTCCTCCTGCCCCCTTCCTTGAATAAACCTTTAAAGTTTTGACATGAGCTTTAAACTTTGCTTCAGTGTGATTATTTTCAGTGTGATCTTTGGAATTAGCTCCTTAGCATTTTTTCTAAAAACCCAAGCTTGTCTATAGATACAAGACTTGAAGCATGTGACTAATTGCTCTCTCTGTCACAAACATTCCTGGTATTTTTGGGACCATCTAGCTGATGGGTGGTGCTTGGAAAGACATTGAGAACCAGATTCTCTTTTCATTCAAATTGTCAGCTAAAGACATCAGGACAAAAATGGAGAAGAGATTGAGGGAAAGGAGGCCCAGTGACAGGCCCAAATTGGGATCCAGCTCAAGGAGAGGCTCCAAGGCCTGACACTATTACTCATGCTATGGTGTGCTTACAGACAGGAGCCTAGCATGGTTGTCCTCTGAGAGGCCCAACAAGCAGCTGAAAGAGTCAGATGCAGATACTTACACCCAACCAATGGGCAGAAGCCAGGAACCCCTGTGGTTGAATTAGGGGAAAGCTAGAAGAAGCTTAGGAGGACTGCAGCCCTCTAGGAAGACCAGAAGTCTCAATAACCTGGACCCCTGAGATCTCTCAGACACTGAGCCACCAACCAGACAGCAAACACCAGATGATATGAGGTCCCTTACACATACACAGCAGAAGATTGCCTGATCCGACCTTAGTGAGGGAAGATGTATCTAACCCTCAAGAGACTTGAGTCCCCATGGAGTGGGGAGGTATAGTGGGGTAGGGGTGAGGAGACATCCTCTTGGAGATGAGGAAGGAGGTCTGGGATAAGGAACAGTCAGAGGGCAGACTGAGAAGAGGATAATGACTGTAAAATAAGACAACAACAACAACAACAAATAATAATAATAATAATATCGAATTGAAAAAAGTACCTTAATCCAGCTCTAATGTGCAATAGATAGTTTACTGGGTTCCTAGCCAATAATTGATTGATGCAGTCATTTAAAAAGTGAAATCATCACCACAAGATGCCCTGTTGTAACACTGCTTTGTGGAGCTGTAAACCAAAGTTGCATGTGCCCCTTTGCAGGTGAGTGCAGACATGGCTTTCTGATGATCCATACTTCTCTCATCTAACATCTAACTCTCAAACATCCATTTTCAGCCAGCTAAAGCAAAGTGGAATTCTCAAATCCATTTGTTCTCTTCAGTTTTCATATAATACTTATGACATCAAAGTAACATCTATTTGTCTCTAGTGTTAACACACTGATAACTAGACACACTGGTTCATGGTAGAAGAAGCATTGTTTTGCTAAGCATTCAAATAAATGGTATCTGGACAATAAACGTCAACTTCATATTTATACTAGTATTTCCCAGCAAAGGATAAAGACTTATGCAGTGTGTAGTCTGAGCATGAATGAGTAAACACATGGTTCCAGCGAAGGATAAAGACTTATGCAGTGTGTAGTCTGAGCATGAATGAGTAAACACATGGTCTGGTGCATCTGGTAAAATAACGGTAGTGTAGGAAGGAGTGTTTGTAACTTCTGTGAAGCATTAAATGGAAGGAAGGCCTCTGAGAGCTCAGAGTAGGACTAAACTATATCTGGTTGTTATTTGTGAACAGGTCCGAAGGATCAGGCACATATGAGAGGAACAGACACAGCATTGTGAAATGATATTCCCATACTGAAGCATAGTGGGGATATGATATGATAAATTTATGTATGATGTTTGCAGACCATAATTCACATGTAAGTGAAATGAAATGCACATAATGTGGGAGACAGAAGGACACTTCCTTAGTGGGCTGAGAGTACTATGAACTGTGTCTCTGAGGAGCATAACCATTAGTGATGGAGACAGAGGAATCATGGCACAGGATGTAAAACTCAGGATACCAAACTCCTGACTTCTGGAATCTGACCATGACAATAAGTAATGCATGTATATTAAATTGTTTTTTGTCTTTTAGAGCAAGATTTGTTTTTCATCCAGAGTAGAAGAGATGTACCAGAAACTGATGGCACCAGGCTTATCTTTGAATCATGAGGTTCTGAGATCTGAGCTATCTATGGGCTTAGAAGCCAGCAAACTTTTCTATTAGGCTTTGCTACAAATGGAGTAAACTAAAGAGAGTGTTTTTTGTGATGGAGAAGCAAGAAAGTACAGCAAGGGTAAATGGTGAAGAAGACCAAGCCAGGACGTGGAACAGGGAAATCCAACTCCAATCAATTCAGAGTGTGAGTTTAACATATTGTCACCTTCCTCGATGTACTGGCTGGTTTTGTGTCAACTTGACACAAGCTGGAGTTATCACAGAGAAAGGAGTTTCAGTTGAGAAAATGTCTCTATGAGATCCAGCTGTAAGGTGTTTTCTCAATTAGTGATCAAGGGGGGAGGGCCCCTTGTGGGTGGTACCATCTGTGGGCTGGTAGTCTTGGGCTCTGTAAGAAAGCCAGCTGAGCAAGCTAGTAAGAAACATCCCTCCATGGCTTGTGCATCAGCTCCTGCTTCCTGACCTGCATGAGTTCCAGTCCTGACTTCCTTTCATGATGAACAGTGATGTGGAAGAGTAAACTGAATAAACCCTTTCCTACCCAACTTGCTTCTTGGTCATGATGTTTGTGTAGGAATAGAAACTCCAACTAAGACACTCGACAAGGTAAAATGAAGGTGGCTTCTTAACTCTCTTCCCAGGTGATTCCTGAGGAAACTCCTGGTTCATGCTGGTATATTTTCACCTCATTTTTGACCTCTTTTGAAAATAATAATGAAGATACAAATTTTGAATGGAAGACCCTGTCAACTAATGGAATAAAGCCAACAGTTCACGTTTCTCTCCGAATATAAGGTGACAGAACTTTGTGTTGACTTTGTCCGTTTGCTTTTCCAGGAAGCACTCATTGCTAGTTGCACACGTGGTGATGTCTAGCTGCTTACATTATATTAGTAGAGGCATAAGGCAGAGTTTTGGAAGAGCCAGTTGGTCTACAATTGATATTCTCTGCTCTTTGGCCTCATTAATTTGTGAGAGGAAGAGGGAAGTGAATGTGGTAAAAAATATGACATCTCAGGTGATTCAGGATAACAGGACATGAAGTTGGTCATAAAAAGAAAGGAACAGAAGGATATAAAATTAAGACTTGTGTTGGAAGAGGTTCCTAGGGACAGTTTGTGTGAGAGAGCTGCGGTATATGGACATGATCAAAAGACATTGCATACAGTAATGAAACTTTCAAAGAATATATACAAACACACACACACACACACACACACACACACACACACACACTCTACTTCCAGTCTCTATCTGAGGCCAGAATGTTCAGACTTCACACCAGAGGTGACTGAGTTGGTATTGTGGAAGATCTTTAAGTACCTTGTGATGGAGACGTCTGTAGCTATTGCTACAGATAAATTATATACACAGAAATTAAAGCCTTTCAAACAATGCATTTCAGTAGAGTGGACATGAAAATCCTAGGGGCTACAATCACCTCTAAGTACAATTTTCTGCACAATTTATTCCAGAAAGATAAGTGGAAAAAATGGGAAAATAGGAAAAGTTGTATTTTCATAAAGATCATCACAGTTAATGCCACTCGAGTGAGATTCCTACATGTTTAAATGTCAAGGTGAAGACAATGCTAATTTGACCTTCAGTTTTCATGTCCAGGCTTGTGAAGTTTGGGTAGATAAAGAGAAAAGCACCTTTTATTCCCATCGGCTTTTAAGCTTGCCTTTAGTAGGCACTGTGTGTCTTCTTTTTTGTGATCTGGGTTTTACAGTCTCCTTTATCAATTGTAGGAGGTGTGTGGAGGGCTAGTTTATATCTTTCAGAAGGGACATCTGGGTCAACAGGTTGAAAGAACTTTGAAAGTTATTTGTATCTTTGCCAGTCACTTCATTGTGTGAGAATCGCCGGAGCTTGTGTGTAAACTACCTTTGAATAAGAGGTAGAAAATGGAATTTATCAGGGGACAATGCCCTTTGTTTAGAAGGAGCAACAAAAGATGAATAAAGGGGCACAGCTAGTCTTCTGTGTTTAGTGCCCTATTTTTCCCCCCTAACAAGGGGGATAATATTCAATCTTGATTGTGCACAGAGCCCTTGATTACTTAAAGAAGATGGAGGAAGAGGAGCCATAAAAAGGAAATAAAGCAACCAATATGTTTCTGAACTGTGACTTTTCACAGCTGTATTTAGAGAGTAACCAGCACATTTATTTTTTTGTGGCTGTATGTGTGAAGCTTATCTGTTGCATGTGCAAACACAATCTGATTAGTATTTGTTATAAGCTCGTCCTGTCTGCTTTTATTACAGACATCACCTTCAGATGTGGGGCCACTGCAGCTATTAAATCAGGAATATTTAGCTATTATTTGTAATAAATGTCAGCAGGGCTGAACTGAAGCCAGCAGGAAATGTTCAGGGCAGAAAACACACTGACATTCATTCATGCAAATTTGTGCCACTGGTAGAATTAATCACGAAAAGGGAGGGCAGTGCCTACAATACATTTATGTCACTGGTGTGGCCAATTCCCTTCTTCCTGAATATGAGAGTTATGATGAACAGAAAGCAATCTGCTGACAAATAGTCCCACGTGAAGTGCAGTCAGCAAGATTAACTTCCAAGCAGGGATATCTGGTTCAGTGTGGACTACACCTCCTTCATCTACACTGGCTCTGGCCTTCTGAGGCTGCCTGGTGTTGTCCTTTTTCCCCATTAAAAGACACCTGGATCTAGGATGCTCATAATTCTTTCCTCTTAAAAACCACAGGAATACTGTAAAGTCTGGTCCATGCATCTTGCTAAAGGTGGGACTAGGCCTGTCCTATATAAATCAGGGTGTTTAGTCTATACTGAAGAGATATTGCAATGGGAACTGGGCTGTTGACCACTAAGTTATTGTCATTTACCAAGACAAGAAGAGTTTAATCCTTTTCAATTTGCCTGCTTGTAAAGTGAGACAAAATGATCCATACCACTGAATAATTTAGTAGTTTCAGAAAAACTGTAATCCCCAATATCAATCATGCCTATAACAATGACTGCCAAGGAGTATCACCTAAAAGTAGTGAAAGCTAGTAGGGCTAAGAATGTGGTTCAGTGAGTAAGATGGTTGCCGGGCAAGCATGAGGACCTGAGTTTTATTCCCAGGACCCTGTGATAAGCTTGACATTCTGTCAAATGCCTACTGCCCCTGTGCTCAAAGCCCAAGTCAGGAAAATCCCAGGAGCTTGCTGGCCAGCAATCATGCAGATTCATGAGTATAGAGAGATGATGTCTCAAAAAACTAAGATGCTAAGATATGGAGGAATTCACCTGGCTTTGAGCTCTGGCATTCAAAAGCATACCACACACGCACACTTGCACACACACACACACACACACATCACATGTATACACCACAAATAAGTTAATACCAGAAAAGTAATAGTGTATTTTTGAAATGTTTTAGAAAGGTGTGAAAGATGCAAAGCGAATTCATATCTTTTATTTTTGCTCATTTTCTCATTGCATGAGATTATTCACCAGAAAACAGAAGCCGATGAAAGGAGCTGACAGAAAAATTATAGGGAACTGCAAATATATTAATTATCCTTGTATTTTATTCCTGTGGATTAGGAAAAATATGGAGAACATGCATTAAGAATAATCTTCAAGAAGTTAATGCACAGATGCTTTCTGAAATCATATACTAATATTTACAAAAATTAAGGAAAATATTCTAAAATGTTTTGTATATTGTCGAAGTCAGTTTGAAGCAATGCTTTTCCTAAGTAGTGTCATTTTTTCGTTCACTGCTTTGACTCATGCACCTATTTACAGGGTACATGTTACCAGCTGAAACCCTTTCTTTTCCTAATGCTGTTTCTGACGGGGTTGTACTTCACACATTAAGTTATGTAGCGTAGGGGTTAGGAGTGTGCTTTTTCACGTTACTTGAAAAGGGGCATTTCTGTTGATTAAATGACAGTTGTTCTCTCTTTGTATAGAAAATGAGTTGAAAGACTTATTCTATAATTAGAGAAATAAGTAGTGGCATCAAGGTAAAGGGTGGGAGCCTGTTTTTATCTCCAGGATATCTGAAAGTCAAATAGAAAATTAGAGAAGCCAAAACAGCTTTGGGGATTCTCAGCTTTCCAAAGAGGAGCAGCTGTCTTTTAAAATGATCTCCTTAGTCATCGACTCCAGGTCTCAATCCATAAAGTGTTTACAGCAATTACAGTGACAGATTTAAAAACAGATAAGATGATATTAGTCAATGATGATAGCAAACATCTAATAATATGGAATATTGAACAGGATAGTATTTTCACTGCAGCTGTATAGGCAATTTGGACTTGTAGAGTTTTGTTTTGTTTTTGGTTTCTTTTGGTGGTTAGTTTTAAGACTTTCTTACTTTGTATCTCTGGCTATTCTGGAACAATTTTATAGACCAGGATGGCTTTGGACACAAAAGATTCTTTTACTTTTAATTTCTCCTGAGTGCTAAAATTAAAGGCTTGTGTCACCAAGCCTGGCTCAAGGTAGGCTTTAGCTTCCTAGTGATCAAGGAGAGAGAACTATATAATTCCTAGACAGTTAGACATCTTAGAAGAAGTGGTGATAGTGACGTAGTGGTGGGAATAACAGTGGCGGTAATAAGAATACAGGTAGAAGAAGCTGTTACAAGTCTTGACTGTATTCAAGGTTTAGGGTTTACACAAAGAAACATTAGATCATAGGACTACCACCACACAGTTTGCTTATCTCCAATGATGGCTGCAGTTCCCTTTTATCTAGAATACAGTTCCAAGTGACTTTTTTTTTCCAGTCTTAACTTTAAAAAAATAAATAGAAATTTAAAACTTCATTGAATTATGAATTAGTCTTCATGACATTTTCAAACAAGACTTATTTTTGTTTTTTTTTTTCCTCTTCTGCTTCTTTCCTACACCCCTTGCTCTCCTGTGGCCTCTCATCCCAGTAGCCGCATGTCCCTGTCCATGTCACATGTGACATGTTGCCCCTCCTGCCCTTTCACAACATCTCCTGTTCACATTGCACCATCTCTTATCTAGTGTCATGCTTCATATCCACTCTCACAAGCCCTCATTTGCATATTTACAAACATTAAATATTAGGATCCACATATGAGAGAGAAGCAATGGTACTTATCTTTCTGAGACCAGGCCACATGCATCACTTAATATATTACCACAGTCACCATGGCTATCCAAAAACAAATGACAGCAAATGTTGAGGAGGCTCTGTGGAGTATGGTGGTTTGAATATGCTTGGCCCAGGGAGTGGCACTATTTGGAGGTGTGGCCTTGTTGGAGTAGGTGTGGCCTTGTTGGAGGAAGTGTATCACCATGGGATGGTGGGCTTTGAGACTCTCCTAGCTACCTGGAAGCTAGTCTTCTCCTGTTTGCCTTTGGAACAAGATGTTGAACTCTCAGCTCCTGCTGCATGCCTGCCTGAGTGATGCCATACTCCCACCTTGATGGTAGTGGACCAAGCTCTCAACCTATAAGCTAGCCCCTTAAATGGCATCCATATAAGAGTAGCCTTGGTCATGGTGTCTGTTCACAGCAGTCAAACCCTATCTAAGACAAGGAAACACACGAGACTATTTCATTGTTCTCATGTAAGTATAATTTTATGTGGTAGATAATGAGTCAACCTTCGGTTATGAAGAAGATTCAAACGGCTGTGTTTGAAGTCACATTGGTGTCTGAGGTGATCACATGGCTCAGCTCTTTTTATTAGGAGGCTCATTTCACAATTCATTTTATCTATTTGAATGTTTAAGAATATGCATTTTCTTTCAAGTTGATTACTCCCCTGAACCCAATGATTCAGAACATATAACGAACCAGTATGTCTCTCAGAACAACAGATCACTATTAGTTTGAAGTAGATTTCCCTCTATTCCCACTTTTTATTCCTTCAGCATGAGTTTTCTAAAGGATAATTGTTTAATTTATGTGTTTGCAGGGTTGGACTATGATGTAAAGATTTCAAGAGAGATTATGTTAAATTTTTTTGTCTGAGAGTGTTTTGAGTGAAATCAACATTTCAAGGTCTGAAATTTGTGTATAGCACATTACCCTTTTGGGTGGAGGTTTTCCAATTAGTTGAAGACCTGGGTATAACAGAGGACTGACCTCTGCAAGAAGCATCCTGCTGCTAGATAATTTTGGTTCTTGAACAGCAATAATAGCATTGGCTCTTCTTCAGTCTCTAACGTCCTCCCATTAGACTTTGAACTTGGCAAATGCTTTGATCCTATAAACCATTGCTTAAACTACATCTCTTTCTTTGTAAACCACAAACACATACCTTGCTGATTTTTCTGCTTTGCTGGAGAAACCGGACTAAAAAATATGTAATGTGTTTTCTGCAGCCTGGTTCTTTCTGGCATGAACATGAGCTGTGAGGGGAATTGAACTTGAGACATTTGAGGAAAGATTTTTTTTTTTTTTTTTTTTTGGTCACTGATAACCGGAGACATGGAAGAGATGATCCCCTCTTTCCTCTGAGTGTGGCTGGGTTTTTCTGACACCTGTACAAGTTGATGCTATACAATTCAAGTAATGGGAGAAGGTATTAGAAGGAGTTATGGCTAAGCAGAAGGCTTGAGCAATGATGAACTGATGAGCTACTCGATGAGGCCAACCGAGAACCTTGAGTTTGAAACCTCTTGACATAAAAGACAACACATAACTGTACAGCTCAAATTAATTCCAGTTAGGTGTTAATTTTATTTGCTGTGAACATTCCTAATGGATGTTGCTAACTGTAATAGATGTCACCAAGGAGTTGAATTAATGTGTGGTTAGTTGATACTGATGATTAGGTGAGGTTGCAGTGTCACAGAATCATAAATCCTGATGTTTAACATTTTGGAGTAAACAGGGAATCCTGGATATGATAGGGTACCTGAAGAGGGTGGAATTGGTCCAAAAAAGCAAATAGTCAGCTCCTATTGATTGTCCCATCCAAAATTAAACCACAATACTATATATATTTAAAAATAATAATTCTGGATTTTTCTGTTAAACTTCATGTTTTTTAAACATTAATGTGGCATATGATTTTATTTTTCCCTCAATATGAAAGTTTAAAATAAATGAAAACTACTACAATATGTACATGAATCCTGATAGGTAGGACTTACTATGCTACCTGAGGAATATTTTTATTTGCAGCTAAAAATAGTTCACAAAACTAGTAAAAGTATGATAAACTAGATATGCTCATGCTAAATTACCATTCTAGTGATATTCAATAAATATCAATAACAACCCAGGCCAGCACACTGTTGTTTTTCTGAGTATGCCTAGGGTTTTTTCCTAGGCCACATGACAAAGTTATTTTGATATATATATGTTTTTTGATTTTTGTGTATCACATTTTGGGCTCTTGTTTGATTACGTCAAATTCTATGAGTCAGTGTTCTATGTTAGAACAAATATGTGTAAAGGAAAATGGAAGCTCCTTGTAAAATGCATCCATAGAATTCAGCATCTAACAGGTGTGTCCAAACTCAGTATTAAAGAGAAGCAGTGATCCAAGTGCTGAGTGTTGATGCTGGACTAAGAAATGGAAACAGTCCAGTTTTCGGAAAACTTTCTGCTCAAGAAGGTTTTGATCTCTTCCTCTTTACCCTGTAGGTGTTTAATGACCCTTTGTGCAAAATGTTTTAAATGAAACACCCCTTCAAATGGACTTATCTAAAGCTGGAATATTTAAGAGTATTATCTTGACTGGAAGTCAATTTTTTTTTTTTTTTATTTATGGTTAGGGAATTTTTAGAGGGCCTAGAATCAGTATGGGTGGAAAATTTGAGCATAATTAAATCCAAGTTAAAAATTCTGACACAGACTTCCTCAGCTGACAGTTTCAAACCAGAGCTTTGGGGCTTGTTAAAAATCGATTTTTACGTAGCTAAGAAGTTGATTTATTTTTTGTTACCCTCAACCCCTCTTTCAAAATGAAATGAAAATGAAGTGTTTTGTGACATTCATACAGTACATCAATTCTATTTTTTGACAACTTAATTTCTCTGGTTACTTGAATATCATGATAGAGTGATCCTATATTGCTGTGGTTTCAGAAAGGTAACTGTCTTCTGTTTAAGAAGTAAAACATGTTAGAACTCATTAACAGGGTCCCTCCATGCCATATTGATTTTATAAATTGCTTCTTAAATTAAGGTTTGGCATGAAACACATACCACTAAGGCTGGCTATTGTTTGGATCAAATCAATGTGTTTTCCTAGTGGATGTAGACACAGCTATTCTTTGATACTAAGCCACAAGTATCTATTTAAAAAAATCATAAAATACAGACAGTTTTGTTGTCATCAAAGTTATATCTAGAATATAATTTACTTATTTTTAAATGTGATTTGTTTATATATTATGTTTATGAGCATTTGCCTGTTTGCATGCTTGTGGACTGCACGTATGCAGTGCTGGCAGTGGCCAGAAGAGGGAATAGGATCCAGTGGGAGTGGGGTCACAGAGAGCTGAGAGCCATCATGTGGGGTGCTGTAAGAACAGTATGTGCACTTAACCTCTGAAGCATTCCTGCAGCCCCCAACTGCTTTCTTATGAAGTCAGTCCTGCTGCAATAACGATAACAACAACAATAATAATATTCTTCTCAACTCAATATTCTGTCTAAAGCCATTGACAGGTGGGACTCTAGACTCTATTCAGCTGGTGGCACCAAGGAAATACCAGACGTCAGCAGGCATTTGAAGTCTGATTGGGAATTAGGCTTGAGAATTGAGAAATTATGGTTAAGAAGGGTTTTAAGACTGAAAAAATGCTAGGAGAAAGAATTAGAATAAGAGTCTTCACACAGCAAAGTCTGAGGAGGCAAACTTCTGAGCAATTGGATATTTGAAGGTATTCCGCAGCTGTACAAATAGGCATAGGTGTGCAGTCAGCAGTTACTAGAGTTAAGATAGCATCAGAACACAGTTGAAAACATCCTGTCATATGTCATTTTGGCCCTTCTAGGCACCAAGATATACTAGCTATACATCTTCTTAGCGTCTCAGTAGAAGGCTCAGAGTTTACTTCTTTATTTGTAGGGGGACTTAATATTTTTCAAAGAATGTAACTAATTCTTAAGAAAAAAGTTATTTTTTCTGTTTATTTTAAAGTGAACATTATATTGTATACTGTCCATAATGATTAGAGGTATCTTAGAATATTCCCTTTACTATGCCTGACAAGTATCATCCAATGATATTGATACAATACTATAGACTCTTGCTTCATTTGCATAACATAAAAATTACTAATGGAAAATAAAGAACTGCATTATCCATAAATACATGATAAAGGAAGACCCAGGCACAGTGAACCTTTTGTTTTCTCTTGTTGGATTTGGGTTATTATGTCACCATGATCTCTTTGGTCATGGGACCTCATTCTTGTCCACTTACATTCTGCTCCCATGTTTTTGCCAACAGTTCCAGCATACAGACTTTTGTCTAAACTTCAGAATCCTGTGCTGAGTTGCTTACCAACCATTCTGTTTAGGTAGTTTGTATAGGCATCTGGTGAATTACTAAGGAACAAAAAGTATGTCTTAAAGAGGTTGCATAGCTGATCTGAACTCATGATCAACTGTGTTCTAGCAGTAGCAGCATAATGAGTGATCTACCAGTGTCCACATCCCTAAGGGACAGTGACTCTCCATCAGTAGCCATCAGCTGCTCCTCCAACAGGGGTGAGAGTAGCTGTTCCTCCCCATCATGTTGGAATACTGATGAGCTTGATCTCATGCTGCTCTTTGCATGCAATCTTATGAGACAGTGTCAGTCACCATAGTCTCAAAATATGTTGATTTGCTGAGAAAACATATTAAGTGGCAGCTGGATCTTCCTTGAGATTAAATGTATTTGCTGACCACAAGTTGGCTTACTTCTCCTCCTCCTTTCTTCTATAATAATTGTTTCCAGGCAAAGGAATTGAGATTCTAGGAATTTTTATTTTTTATTGGTTATTATATTTATTTGCATTTCAAATGTTGTCCCCCTTCCTAGTTTCCCCTCTAAAAACCCCTATCCTATCCCCCCTCCCATTTGCCTTTCCCTCATTCCCACCTCACCACTCTAGCATACCCCTACACTGGGTCATCGAGCCTCCACAGGACCGAGGGGCTTCCCACCCAGTGATGCCAGATAAGGCAATCCTCTGCTACATACGTAGCTGGAGCCATGGGTGCCTCCATGTGTACTCTTTGGTTGGTGGTTTAGTCCTTGGGAGCTCTTGGTGGTCCGGCTAGTTGATATTATTGTTCTCCTATGGGGTTGAAATCCCCCTCAGCTCTTTTAGTCCTTCTCCTAGCTCTTCCATTGGGTTCCCTGTGCTCAGACATGATGGTTGGCTATATCTGCATCTGTATTGGTCAGGTGCTGGCAACTCCTCTGAGGGGACAGCTACACCAGGCTCCTGTCATTAAGCACTTCTTGACATCAGCAATAAATAATGTAACAAATAGTGCAAGTGACAATGAAAATGAAACTTCCTGTACTTACTACTGTCCAAATCACCAGCAAAATTAAGAAAATAACCCCTAGAACTCCACTCACGAGAAAGAAGTATTTCTGATGTTAAACTTGAAAGTGTGAAAATGTTGTTTATGGACAGATAAGATTTCTTACTCAGTATATGCTTGTAATCAGCTCCAAGATCTATGTAATTACTGTTGTGGAGCCAATAAAACAGAGATCTCCAGTTGTTAAGTAATGTTTTCTGGGAGAGACAGTGTATAGTTGCAAGTGTAGCTTCGAGTGTGTAGTTCGTCTGTTCTCATCCTCACGTTATTGCTATCATAGGCAACTCATAAAAAAAATCAGACGATGGAAATGGGACCCTGCCCGTTTAGTAAAGCATTAGGCCTCTAGTTGTGCAAACAAATTCTCATGTTGATTCCTATATCTCACCTTTAGACTTCACTTTTTCAATATAACTATAAAGAAGAATACAAGTTCATATTTGCAGTTTCCAAGGTATCAAAACAAGTTGTATAATTATTTTTTAGTTGTAGTTTTTAAGAGTATTCTTGTTGACAGTGGACACTAGCTCACTTGAGGAGATGGCTCTGGCAGGCCTTGCCCTTCTCTCTGATTCCCTTGCTACAACCCATTAGAGTATAGTTCTAAAGCTAGTGGCAGAAGTCTATTCCCTTATTTGATAACTTGCTACTCCTGAGGCTATCAGAGTCTGCTTATCAGATTATTGAAATCTAGCAATCAAAAACCACCTTGGCTCACCTAATTAACATCCCCAATTAAAATTAAACACCTATCCTAACACTGGGTCTCCTCTTTTACCTTTATAGACAGCCAATTTCTCCTACGGGCCAACTCTGTCTCCTCTCTATCCTTTGTCCCACTCAGGGAAAAATATTCCTGTGCCTTCTCCCTTGTTCCCTTTCCTCTTTCCTGCTTCCTCTACCTTCTATTTTTGTCCCTTATTCTTGCCCTGTTGGGGCAAATAAATCTCCTTCATGCTGAGAACTTGGTCTTGCTGAGGTCTGTTTCTTATAACATCATTATTTCATCTTAAGTGAAACTTCTTCTTGAGAGTAAGAACAAGAGTAAGGGTAAGCCAATAGGCTAGGAACCTGACAAAGCTTAAAAGTCTAACAAGTTTATGAAACATGCCAAGCCCTGGTAACCTCCAAAACTACCTACATGGTTCACAGAGCTCCTCCATGGTTTTATGAGCAGTAAACAGCTGCTTAGAAGAAAGCTGCCTACAAACTGCAGAGATTTCCAGGCATATGCTTTCCCTGGGTCCTCACTAATGCTGGGATGGACTTCTTCAGAAAAGGAAGTGCCTTCGAGTCATTTCTGCTTCTGTAAATGGCCTCTTACTTAGACTCCTGTAAGTAATCCCAATATTCAAATTGGCTTGCCAAACTAGATTTAGGTGAAATTGCTGTTTTGGGGGATACTGTTTGTACTCTGTCTGGGTTGATTAGATATTTGTTTTATATATTCACAGGAAAATCATGCAACAACTATACCAACTACCCCAAGCCACTCCAAATTAGATAACCAGTCAGTCCTCATAAGTGAGTTCTGCTAAAGTATCTGTAACAATGTATTTAGCATGCACATTTTTTTTTTTTTGCTGTGATTTCTGACCTAATAGTTGACTTGGATACTTTAATACTTGTTCACTAAATTGGAGAGGGTTTGGTTGTTGTTGTTATTATTTTGTTTTGTTTCTATGCTGTATATCAGTGAGTCCTGCTGGGTTCTTCCTTCACTTCTTCAAGTTTTGGTACTTGATTCCATTAGATCGTAGCTATCAGTACTAAAAATCTATTCAGATATTTAGTTTTATGACCATACCCCCTTAACTGAGCAATATCACAGAGAATGTGATGATATATCTAAATTAAGAAATGGTAATTTCTCTTTCCACAACTGCCCTCCAGAAACCCATGGTCAAATTCATTCTGCATCCATTATAACTAATACCTGTTCCTGCTAAAAGGAATTTTTAAAAAACTTTACAAGTTTTTAGTTTCTCTTTTTATTTTTATTGTTTTTATTCAAATGTTGTGTTTTGATAATATGCCTATATTTTAGACTGTCACCAAGTCTTCTTAAAATGATTATATTTTTTCTATTGCTTAACACATTACTACATTGTGCCAAATAAAAGCAAAGGGTTGTTTCGTTCTTAAATATTTATAAAATTTGAAGTTATGACTAGAAGAAACACTTCATTGAACAAATTAGGAACATTTATTGTGCTCTTATGATACTTTATATGTAATAATATTATCTTTCAAAAATTAACTTGAGAAAAGATTGTTTTTGTAGACTTTTCATGTCATATTAGCTGCTTGGAAATGTGAAAAAGCAAGCCATAAGTTATAGATGTGTTTAAAGGTTGATCTGTACAGCTAAGAAGGAATGATGGCTTTTAGCTTCCTTCTTTCTTACACAGGGCAGGAGAAAGAGTGGCTATCGTTGAACACCACGAGCTGGTGAGATTTGCTTTAATCACACAGACAAACTGGCTTAAGCCTTAGAAATGACCTTTCAAAGGGCAGGCATTCAATTTTGACAAATATGATCAACAGCAGGCTTGATGGGAAAATGTAAAAATTCAAAACCCAGTAATTATATAGCTTATTTTAACAATAGGCCACAAGAACACAGGTGGCTTATACATTAAAACTCAGGCAGAGGAGCAGAATGAGTTAAAACTCAACAATTGCACAAACCCAGGTGCTTTCACAGGATGGCCCTAAGTCAGCCTCTTCTGTTCATTCAGCATTTGTTGGGAATGTCCACTCAAGTCATAAGCAACCAATGTACTGAGAAGTGACTTTTGCTTCTTGTAGTAGTCATCACATTTGACTCTCAGACTAACAATGTATTCATGCAAATATCTATGGTGTAGGGTATTGCTTTTTCTTGAACTAATTCTCCTAATTTTAAAAATTGTATGCATGAATACAATGTATTTGATCATATTCATCTTCCATTACCTCTACTCTTCCATATCTCCTTTCTGACCGTCCTGATCTCTTCTCCCTGCAAACTCAACCACCCTGTGACCTTCAGTTCTTTCTTCCTATTTTGGGTGTAGGTGTGTGCATGTAGCTATTGAACACTCACAATTGCAGTTATATGCAAAAGGCAATGTGTCACAGCACTTCTGGATTCACCAGTCTTAGAGTCTTTCTACTTCCTCTTCCCTGGTGTTCCCTGGATCTCAAATGATGTGATAGAGATGTCCAAGTCAGGGCTGAGCACTGACACTTTTAGTGCTTTGACTAGGAACAAGTCTCTTTATTAAATTTCGCCAACTATGAAAAGCACCAGTCTATGTGTATAATCATATACACTTCAAAGGCTATTTAACTGCATGGCCATGTAACAGGATAACAGTAGGTTGTTTTGTCCTGGTAGGGCTTATGAATTTCCCAGTTGTATGCACTTGAGCAGAGTTCTACTCCCAGATATGTCTTCTTTCTTGTGGAGAGGAGAGCAAGTTCATTCAGTGAGTCATTGGTTATCTCCAAAACTGGTGTGCCACTAAAAGCTGTGTGTGCTTGTGAGGATGACACCATTGCGGAAGGAGTGGTCATGAGAAGACACGTGATATTTTCCTTATGAGTATGATGGTTTGAGATCACAGCTGAGGAAAAGTGGAAATGTGTGAAATTTAGTTTGGGTTCCTTAAAATATCCGTCATGCCCCACAGATGCTGTGTTTCTAGACTGGTTACTCTTTCCTCCGTTTTTTTCTTCTTCTGAGATTTTTCTTGCCCTGATGCTTAAGCATTGAGTCAAATGTTATTATAGAAACAAAAAGTGTGTGTGTGTGTGTGTGTGTGTGTGTGTGTGTGTGTGTGTGTGAAAGGAGCATGTATATGCCATGGCTGGAATGTGGAGCTCAGAGGACACGTGGGACTAATTTCTTTCCCTTTCTGTGATATAGTTCAGAAGATCAAACTTGGGCCTTTAGGCTTGGAGATGAGTACCTTTACTTACCGAGCCATTCTAACGATTCATACCTCAATTATTTGCTTGCTTCTTGGTAACTTTGGATTCTTTGAATGACTCTTTTCTTCTAAATATGCGTACTATTTTGCTTATTTGAAAGGTTGGATCCTTTGATCCTTCCTTATTAAAAAAAAAAAAATCCCAATTTTCCCAAGCAAAAATAGAGAGGAGGATACCTCCTCAAATACCTATCAACAACAAATTTGGGTTTTATGAATGTCCTAGGCTTCTGGTTGTTGTCCTTCATAGATAGATACTTTCTGTGCTAGCATGTGAAGCTGTCAATAGGAAGCTAATCCATTTGATCTCTTAAAGTGAATGGTTTCAAGGACACCTGCTTATGTGGAACACTATTCTATATCAAATTGCTTTTATTAACTTATTTCATAAATTGAAAGACTCAGTAGCATAGAAAGTTTAACGACTTTCAAATACTGCTCAGCGAGTCATTGTCAAGATAAAGTAGACTTCTGAAATTGAATGGAAAGCCTAACAATCAGGTAATTGTGTCTGTGCATTTTATGCTCTGGCCTCTTATGGGCTCCATTATATTTTGTGCGGTTGCTTGCTTCTTTTAGCCACACTTCAAAAGCACCAGCACTCAGAAGCAGTAGCACTGGGAGTGGCACCATCAACAGCATTTGGCTCATCATTGACCTGGATACCCTGGCTCTGGACAGCAGTCCATCCTTACAAATGTGCCTGTGATTGACCCAGAAAATGCACTCCCTCCATGACAGCTGATATTCAGTTGATTGAATGAGTTAAATGGCCAGAGGTAGTACCGTGTGTCTAGAAATCTCACTATATTTTTCTTTTTCTCAAAACGATGAACTCTACTTGTCAGAATAAAGAATTTTCTTTCCATTTGCAAGATTTCTCACTCTGAGTTCCCCATGTCTCCTTTCTGCTACATTAACCTTGGATGAGCTGTGAATTGGATAATATGGAACATAGGGGCATATGATATAATGTGCAAAGGAGAAACAGGGAGGCTGATCCTCTCCACAGCCTTCCTTTAATGGCTTGTGCAGTCTTCCAGGTGGCAAGCCCAGCCATGAGAACTACCAGCTTAGCTCTTGTACTCTTCCAGCTGTTTGTATCTCTTCCATACCTGCTGTTGCATGTAACAACTGTCTGACAGGGGCTGTATTGACAGAATTTTTCTTAGCTTAGAAGTAAAAGCAAGCAAAAACAGTTACATGATGAATGGATCGGGGCCACTTCTTATCTCTCTTTGAAAGGAAATGCTTTTCTGCCCCTATTCCTTCAGACAAATGAGGGTGAAATGAGACAGGCAGGACATGGCTGGAAGAGAGACGAATTGAAGGATTTCCTTACGTTTCAATCAATACTAAGTGCTGCTTTGACATATGTTATCCACTGGGAGAGCAGAACTGGAGTTGTCATAACGTAATTAGAGGCTGGTTCCGGGAGCATTGTGCATGGCCTTCAACCAAATGCCACAGGTAGTTAAGCTTCTTTTGTATGCCTTTGTGGCAGGGATCCTCCTTCCTGGTGGTGATGGAGATGTGGCATCTACAGATGTTTTCTGCAGCTGCCTCACAGCAGGGGCTCTTCTTACAGTCTGCTTCCTCTTGCTGTCTGTCTCCTTCATTAGTTTTCCTAGATATCCTATTGGTTTCCTCCCAGTGAACTTTTCTGTGCTCTTAAGCCTCCCACACGAGCTTCAGAGGTCCTCTGGCTCTGCGTGAACTTTGTTCCTTCTTCCTCCTTACATTTTCCATATGACAAAACAAGATAAAGCAAAGCAACACCAAACCCACCTCTTCTTCTCAGATTTCTTCTTTAAAAAACTCTTTTGGAAAATATTTTCAGTGTCTCACCACATAAGCATATCATTGAAAATTAACAGTTGGGTATTTACAAGAAATAACATACAAACATATACAAAGATATGGGGGTCCCATCTCTAAGTTAATTTACCTATTAAATGATAACAACATGCTGTACCTTATGTATTTATTTAATTTCTAAATACTCCAGAAATTATGTGCTAATCTTGAATTAATAATAATTATTCTGATCTGTAGTAAATCAATGAACAAAATATGACACAATATTGTCACATGAAGTCAAATTAGGTCACTCAGCACTGAAAATACATTTTAGGTGTGGGTGTGCTGTTCTCCTGTAGGCACAGTGATAATATATAAATTACAAGAAAGTCTAGGAAAAATTAATGGACTAGATTCTGCATCTTGTCAACATGTAAGGCACTGAGGTTTCTGTGGAAACATACAATGTCTGGTGTCTCAAGTTTATTCTTTATCCTTAAACATTGTTTGGTGTTGCTTCTATACACGTCAATTCTTCCTCTTATCAGCTTTCCTTACGCCTTTCCTTCCCTGCCTCAATATCTTCCCCACTCTCTTCCTTCCCTTCTCTCTCTCTCTCTCTTTTTGTGACAGGGTATTGCTTGGTAACCCAGGCTTACCTGTAACTGAATATATTGTTTACTCTAGACTTAGATTCATTGGCAATTTTCTTACCTCACCTTTCCCCAGTTCTAGAAATACACGCATGAAAGACTAAGTCTAACTGCATCTAACTGTGTCTAACTGTGTCTGCCATCACTGTTTTCGTCTACTTGTTTGTTTGGTTTTTGAAAGTTTGTGCTTTCCTGCTTTATTATACATACATATACACATATATGTGTGTATGAATATATATGAATATTTGTCATATATACATACTTTTATTTTGATTTATTTTTTGAAGTATTAAGGCTTTTAAGATAAATGTTCTTAAAATGATAATTTGTTATATTATTATATAATGTTTTTAGTCCTATAGTATATAATATATATTTACAAAAGATGAGAAAACTCTTAGGATACCTCTGTTGTTATTATTTACCTTTCTTTCTTTTCTTCCTCTCTGCACAGAAGGACAGAAGTAGCATACACCTTGCTAAAGACAAGAGACATGCAACTTATGCTGTGGGCACCCCACAGACCCTTAGTCACTATAATTTTGACCAGTTGTGGATGTCTGTATGGGTCACTATCTTTTGCAAAAAAGAATTCTTTGATAAGAGGTGAGGGCTACAGTAATCTCTGGACATAAAGTATTTAAAATAAAGAAACATTTCTGAGGAACTACCAGATTGGTTTCCAGCGTGGTTGTACCAGATTGCAATCCTACCAGCAATGGAGGAGGGTTTTGTGGAAGGGAAACCAGGAAGGGGGATAAAATTTAAAATGTAAATAAATAAGATAACCAATAAAAAATAAAAGAGCCAATTAAAATATAGACTGTGGATATGAACCGAGAGTTCTCAGAAGAGTTAAAAATGGCTAAGAAATCTCTTTAAAAGTGTTCAATACTCTGAGCAGTTAAGAAAATGAAATAAGAACTGTTTTGAACTTTCATCTTATTTCAATCTGAATGGCTGAGGTGGACAAAACATCTGACAACAAACACTGGTGAGATGTGTGGAAAGGAACACTTGTTGATTTTTGGTGGCATTACATATTGATGTAGGCACGATGGGGGTCAATTTGGAGAAGTCTCAAAACCACAAAAGTAGATCTACCACATGACCCAGCTACACCACTCTTGTGTGTGTCCACAGGGGTTGACAACATACTCTAGAGACACTTTCTCAGCTCTGTTCCTTGTCACTCTATTCACAATAGCTAGAAAAAGTAAACAACCTAAATCCTCTTCAACTGAATGATGAAAATGTAGTATGTATGCATATAGAATAGAATTCTATTCTATCTATTCTATATATGGAACACCACACACACACACACACACACACACACACACACATATATGTGTATACACACACACATATATCTATATACACACACACACACACACACACACACACACACATATATTGCTCACATCAAGTGCCTTGGACTGTTGTAATAACCCCAGTGACAGTTATAGGAAACCTTCCCTTAGGCTGTTGTCTTGAGGAATATGAGTCTTTCCAAACAATATGGGCTATTGCCACTGATCTTAGTTCCCTTCTGAATTTGAAGGTAAAACCATGCTGCTAGAAATACAATATAGTTCAGACACAGAGCTTGGAGGAATTGAGCTAGAACTGACATAGAAGCTCATCCCTAAGGACTGGCCCTCACACTTTCAGAAAGTGTTACTCAGACTGACAAGGCTAGGAAGCAATCAGTCTAACCTAGTTATGAATCCCACAAACCACAATAATGACTGAATTGGGATGGTGTGCACAACCGTGCAGTAGTGACATCCTCATCTCATGGTAAACGAGTCATCTAACTGAACTTAAGTTTGAGTAAGTACTCAATAAAAGAAATTTCATTCCTGATACTGCAAACCTAGCCAACTGCCCATGGCTGGTGTGATCATAGACCTGAAGGGTGAATCTACAGTCATATTCCTAAACTATTATATTTTTAATGGTGCTCTAAACTTATTTTTATATATACAGATAAGTGTAGCTTTCATTCTTCCTAAAAGAATCGTCTTTTTCCCCCCATGAGACAGGAACTATTTCAGAGACCTACAATGGTCAAAATGCAGAAAATAAAGAACTATGGGAGTCCAACCCCAACTTAGACATCTTCAGTTGAATACTGACACGTTAGACTTAGGCACCATTGCATAAGAGAGGCTAGAAAGCTCATGAGAGCTGGGGGACTGGGATATCAGTGTTGCAACAAATAATAAGAAAGGAGAACCGGCACGGTCATGCACTAGTGCCGGTGGTCTGCAGGGCTCCCGCTGGGTGATCTCAGCTCAGCCGGCTCTCTGTGCCAGAGCTGAGTCCCTTGGTAGATCTCTGCCACCAGGCCCACACAATAACTGTCCACTCCATAGTCAGCTATCTCAACATCCAATTACCCGATAGAATTAAAACTCTTAAGCATATAGTTAACCAATCAGATTTAATCAATAAAATCATGATTTACAAGATGCCAATACAATAATTTCAGAGCCAATTGATAATGATAAAAGCTGCCCTCCTAGATTAGACAAATTATCCAAAAGTTCTAACCTTTAAGATATCATAACAACTTGTGGCTGGTCACAGCTGTGCTGATTCACGTCTGCTGCCATCTTCCTCCTCTCTCCCGGAGACCTCCTGTTTCTGCCACTCTTAGCTCCGCCTCCCTGTTCCCTGTCCAATCACAGGACTCTTATTGTCCTAATGTAATTGGACAGGGAAAATCCTCCGACTTATCAGTGATTAGACAGTGTCTCTTGGGCATGACAAAAACAATGCACCCATTAAATCCCCAAAATAGGGTGGCTTGAACAAGTTCAGCATAATGATAACAAAAGCTGGCATGCCCACATGGGGATCAGTGGCTTTTAGCCTGTATGTTGTAACCCTTTGGAATACCCTCATTCTCAAAAAAATATTTACATTATGATTCATCACAGTAGCAAAATCACAGTCATGAAGTAGGAATGAAAGTAAATTTTTGATTGGGAGACACCACAACATGAGAAACTGCATTAAAGTGTTGCAGAATTAGGAAAGTTGAGAATTACTGTTCTATGTCAAGGACTACAGTCGTCAAAGAATGTTAAGAGGGAGATTATCTTCTTCCAGTAATGTGTTTCCACATAGGATATCCAAGTTCAACTGTTTAGCCCTGATATATGTACATATGAACCACATTAAGTAGACTAATTAGGTTATATATTTATCATGCACACATATGATATATGTATATACACATAAGCACATATGTATATATATATACACACATATAATCTATGTATATGTAATGTTTATAATGCACACATCTATGTGTATATATGAATAGATATGTAATTATGATAATTAAAGAAGAAACCTTGAAGGAAGCAGACATTTGAGGTAGAGTAGGAATTGGAGAGATATAAAGTGGAGTTTACAAAGTTCTCAAGGAAAGACAAGAAAAAAAATTAGGAAAAAGAAAGGGGTGAAAGTATCTGATACTTCTGGGGATACCGATTCTGACGTCATTTATTTTTGGATTAGTTTTAACTTTTCATCAGTACATTTTGTCTTGTCAACAATGATTTGGTTGACTTCTCAGTTGTAATTTATATTCTAGGAGAAAGTCATAACTATGAATGAAAATTAGAATTGTTTTAAAAATCTTCCAAATGATGGACAAGTTTTTTGGAAAGTTACATTTTTGTATTCAAACATATTTGGGGAAAGCCTGTATTGTAATCTTGATGGTTATATTTTTTTTTGTCATGACTTTGGGCAATGTGTGGCTGCAAACATTTGTAAACCAGTAAAAAAGATCTGATCTTTATTTTGATGTCAAGGACTGAAGAGAGTAAGAGATAATTTATCATAATGTTTTCCATCTAGAAATCTTATTACAAACACACCTTTAACCACTTAATTGGGTGACTTAATTTAGGGAAGAGAAATTAGTACACTTTGTAAAAAATATAAGACCATTTCAAGGGCAGACAAAATTTAATGAAAATTCATTAAAATATTTTAAAGTCCTTGAGAAAGCATTTATGTGAAAAGGTCCTTTAGAAGTACTTGTGTGGAAATGTGTGCAGTTCCAGGTATGGGCCCCTGACTGGCATCATTTCACAGAGACTAAAGGACCATCAGAACCACTCATCCACGGAGGGCATGAGAGACTTGAATGGAGTGAAGTGAGCAACTCTCTCCTAGCTAAAGGATTTTTTTTCCCCCTTTTCATCAGACTTTATCTAATCTGTAAGGTTATAAAGCAAACTTTCAAAGTTTGTTTCTCCTCAAAGTTCTTTTTTGTACTTATTTCCTTCTGAATGGGCAGCATGGACGGTTTCCAACAATGATAGTCTCATGAGATTAGGTCTCCTAATGAGCTCTTGCCCATCTTTGTAAGCACAAGCCATGATGCTTGCCTCATGAAAACTTTGCTTAGCAACATCTTTCTCGGAAGTCTCCCTGTCATTAAGTGACACAAATTAATTATGTATTATCAATCCAGTAGCTTTCTACACTTACACTACAAAAATTGCATATGATTTCCCCTTATATATTAATATATTTCTAAATATACATTAACATATGATTAATATTTAGGATATAAAACAAATACCTTTTTGTTGCTAGAAATATTTTCTTAACCATATTTTATGAGAAAATTCCAAAAGACTTCTTAGTGAAAAGGTAGGGAAAAGATATGAGATGCACAAATGGACTTGTTCTGGAGTGAATACTCAGGACAGTTTTGTTTATCAATTACTTACAGTTCAGTAATGATTGAAAAACATAATGCCATGAGGTTTGAGCACATGGAACACAACTTATCTCTCTTCAAATAAACACCTTGTACCACATCAATTTGATCTTCTGTAATGAAGGAAGGAAGAACTCATTCGATGTCATTGCAAAGATGCTGTAATTCTTTCCTGGTCTTGCTGGCTTGAGAACCCTCCTGTATGGGTTGTTCCTAGGAAGTGTCTGTCATGAAAAGATGCCCCACGCTGTATGTGATTAGACATTGCATGTTAAAACAAAACCATGATGTAGCACTGTAAACCTCCCAAACGACCCACATCTAAATCACTGGCACCAACCATCAGATGTGAGTATGTATGGAGAGCAATAGGATCTTTCATTTGTGGCTGATGGAATAGTTGCCTTGGTAAACTGGTTGGTGCTTTCTGACAAAATTAAATCGACCTGCATAATTTAGCAGTCACACAATTTGATGCTCACTCAAGTCAATTGAAAATACATGTGCACGCCATTATTTATAGTATTTGTTTTCACAATACTTGGAAGTAACCAAGGTGCTTTTCAGAAGGTGAAGGGCAAATAATAAATCCCAGCCCATCTAGACAGTAGATTAATATTCAGTGCTGAAAGTAAATGAACTATTTCAAATTCATAACCTCTTTGTTTCTCCACCAACATTTTGTTTAACTGTTGTGCTAGAGAACAATATTAGCCTTGATATTTACTTTGTCTAACTTGGGAAATACTTTTTTTGTTTGTTTGTTTGTTTTTTTTTTTTTGCTTTTCGAAACAGGGTTTCTCTGTGCAGCCCTGGCTGTCCTGGAACTCACTCTGTAGACCAGGCTGGCCTCGAACTCAGAAATCAGCCTGCCTCTGCCTCCTGAGTGCTGGGATTAAAGGCGTGCGCCACTACTGCCCGGCTGGGAAATGCATTTTTAATATACAAAAAGAAAAAATTCTTTGTTCCTAATTGTCTTGCTGCATTTTGCATTTTCCTCCTTGATGTTTTGACATTAATATCTCTGGTACAGTCACCTCCTAAAGTTACATTTTCACTCCATATGTACTCTTTTCAGGACAGCACTGAGGTACTTTCTTATGTACGGATAGGTTCACAGTCTATCCTCACATCATTTATGAGTTTTGAGACATTGGATAAATTGCAATCACCTTAGTTTTAATTTTTGGTATTTTCATTTGGAAAATGGATTATGATTAGTAATATGTCATGTGACCATGATGACAAAATTAGGAAATTTGGATGCACACTGTTTGATGTCAGCTGATGGTTTTCCTGACGTTGTCATTCCTCAGCAATGTCAGAGGAAAAGTACCATATTATCTGCTAAAACCACATTTTTTTTTCCCTCATGTTGACATGAGGCCATCAACCTTTATCTCACAATTATTATGATATTGCAAAAGAGACCTCTCTTTTGGGGTGATATTTTAAACCAATTATGCATTAAGCAATAATCTTCATGCAACTGATTTTCAGAGAATTTATCCATATTTCCTTGGGGTCAGGCCAAATGGCTTAATTGATTTCTCTATGGCCTCCTAAGGTCAGCTGGTTAATGACAGTAAACCACTTAATCATTGTAGAGCCATGGGTCATGTTTCTCAGCACACATCTATTTTACTGAAGGTTTGACCTCTTTTTTTTTGTTCTTTTGACCTTGTTCTCTGTTGAGTCAGGTCTCAGATGACTGCTTCTTAGTCACCCTGACAACACTTCCTGCGTATGTCCAGTAGAGTGCATGGAAATGTTCTGTTTCTTTTTCATGGTACATTGCTATAGCTGTTTCCATTGTGTATGACAAGTGAATCAATTTGTAAATATTTGGATTGAGAAGAAGAATCTGACAAGAGTCAGAATTAATTCTCTATTGTAAATTCAACTGCTAGTGAACATGTTTATTTTCTTGACTTTTCAAGGCTGTGAATACATCTTTGATGAGTTTCTGAAAAATTACATACTTTATTTTTGTCCTTTCTTCATATGAACACCGTGGCTACTTGATGATAAACTTTGAAGTCTTCCCTTTCATGGAATGTACTAAATCATTCATCTAACTATGAAAGCAGAAGAAGGTGGATATATAGGGAGATTTCACCAAGGAATTTGGCTTCAATCCATATTGACCAGCCCATTTTGATACCTACTTGCTTTGCTTTAGTATACCATTGAACATTATTGTTTAGAGATTTATATAACTTTGCTTGCATACATTCTTTTTAACAGACACGATAGAAAGGAAGGGGGTGGGCTTTAAAAGCTTTATCCACTGGTCATTTGCTCTCCAGGGTCAGTAGTAGACAAATTTCAGAATCATCTGAAAGGATCAGAGGCATTTGGGTGTCTTAAGCTTCATCCCAGACTCGGAGATTTCCAAAATGAGGCAAGGAGGAGAAGAATTACAGAAGTTTAACAATTTCTTTAGGTACTGGTAAATTTTTTGAGTTTGACAATCATCACTTAGCCAAAGGTTTGGCTTAAGACAAAAAGCAGAAGTCAGTTTTCAAATTTTCTTTTTTTTATTAAAAACACAGATTAGAAACTGATACAATATCCAGGTATCCCTGAACACGTTGTTCTATGGCAAGGATTCCACATAGAACTTGACAGCTCAAGTGAAGGAGAATAAAGCCTAACAGAGGCTTTCCACATTCTTGAGGTTTTGGTTAGAGGATGCTCAGGGGAGAGCACTGCCCTTAGAGGAAGGACATCTAGAGAACTACATCTGCATTGCATTTCCATAGTGACTTTTGACAAGCAGTTGAACTATTTTAGGCTTTATTTCCTTCCTTTATTGACTTGTGATTAAAAAAAAAAAAAAAAGAAGAAGAAAGTGATTGGAATTTTGGGACAATGTAAGCATTCTATGTATAATATATTATAGATATTCCAAAGCTTAAGATTGAATAATAAAATATTAGTGACATTAAGCTTGCCCCAAATTGAAAATTTCTAGGGGGACGTTTCTGTGTGTTGCTCACAGCTCTGTATGTAGATAATTGATTCATTCACCATCGTGTCTAGTCATTCAGTATCTAACACAGTCCTTGATACATTAAAAAGCTCAACTACCATCTATTAAGTGAAAAGATTTTCTGAACTTTGAGTGTTTACTTTTTGCATGCTATAAATACATAATTTGATATATATTTCTTTGAGAATTAATCCATTTGCTGTGCCTAAAAACAAAACCACGGATGGATAAATCTGTCATCCTGACTCCTTTCCCACCTCACATGACAGTAGTTCTCTGCACTACAGTTTTAAGATGTGACCTTGAGGTGTTAACTATTTTGCATTAAAAGGCTGCAGCAATTGTTTAAAGTAATAATTCAGGACCCTGCTCTTCACACTAGTGTATGTTTGTAAATGTGGAGTTCAGGTTTAGGGAGGTGGCTTTGATAGAGACCAAACCAGTGTTCATTTTGGGCTATGGTCTATGGGAGGTGACTTCTTATTCTTAATCATGTCCAGATTTTTTTTATCTATCTATCTATCTATCTATCTATCTACCTACCTACCTACCTACCTACCTACCTATTTTACATCCCAATTACTTCCTCCCCTCCCATGGTCCTTCTCCCATCCCTGTAGCAAGAACAATTTAAGCTTATCCCCGAGTAGCTTACAAATAAATGAGACTCAGACTCTGGTTATTTTATTTGGCTTTGACAATTACTGGGGGTCACCTCTAATCTGCTCTTCTAACTGCATGTCTGACTACCTCCCCAGTGGTGTACCCCTGATACTTGCTGTTTCTCCTGACCATTTTCTCTTCATTCCTCTCCCCTAATGGCAGCTGGCTTCCCCCTCCTCCTTCCCTTCTCCTCCTCCTCCTTTCTCCTCACCCGGCCTGGTCACTCCTAACCCACCTACCCCCAATCCCTCCAGTAATTGGCTCTAGGCAATTTCATTTAACCAATTGTTTAAATCAAGAGCAAGGTTTGCACAGCAAAAGCTTATATACATGAGAAGCCAGTCCTAGCCCTAGATATAGAATTTTGCATTACAATACGTAGTAATAGACCAAACCTCAACACATCTCACCTTCCCTTCACCTCTGAGAGGGTGGAGGCCCTCCCTTTGTATCCCCCCACCTTGGCATTTCAAGTCTCTGCAGGGCTAGGTGTAGCCTTTCCCACTGGGCCAGACAAGGCAGCCCAGCTAGAAGAACACATTCCACAGACAGGCAACCGCTTTACGAATAGCCTTTACTCCATTTGTTCAGGACCCATATGAAGACTGAGCCGAATATCTGTTACATGAGTGTTGGGGGCTGAGCTATGAGCCCGTGTATGCTATTTAGTTAGTAGTTCTGTCTCTGAGAGCCCTTAAGGATCCAGGTTAGTTGACTCTGTTGGTCTTTCTCTTCCTATCACCTTCAGGGCCCTAAACCTTCCCCTCAACTCTTCTTCTGTAAGAGTCCCCAAGCTCCATACAATGTTTGGCTATGGGTCTCACTATCAGTCTGAGTCAGCTGCTGGGTAGAGCCTCTCAGAGAACAGCAATGCTAGGCTTCTGTCGGTAAGCATAACAGAGTATCATTAATAGTGTCAGGATTACTGTTTGCCCATGGTATGTGTCTCTAGTTTGGCTGGTTGTTGCTTAGCCATTCCTTCAGTCTTTGCTCTATCCTCTACCCCTGCATTTCTTGTAGACAGGGTAAATTTTGGGTTGGAAGTTTTGTGGTGGACTGGTACCCCTGTCACTCCACTGGGGTTCCTTCCTGGCAACAGAAGGGGCCTCTTCAGGTGTAACTTCAAAAATGTTTATATTATTTCTCTTTATCTTACATTTTCTTTTTACTATAGCAGCCATAACCCCCAACTCACTGAAGTTAATGTAAATGTGGTTAATATTTTCATAATTTATTTTCATTAAATTAAGAAAATAGACAATGAATACAATGAATTTACCATTGATCAAAACATAATACTTTTGAGTTGATTTTACTGCTGTCCTGTTTTCTAGTGTGTGGGACAACTTGATCATTGTTCAAGTTGAATTTTGATTTCAATCTGACCAAATAGTAACTTGACTCTATGACAAGTAGATCATATTCAGGGGTATCCTTTATAGGAACTCTCCTGGGTTATGATGATATGAGTAGCTAGTTCATTAGAAAGATCACATAAGACCATACACATGGAAAATCCAGACAGTCTGGTTCTCGAGGGAAGTCTATGCCTTTGAACCAGTCTCCACATTTGCCCTTTTCTTGGTGCATGACTACATCAGCGGTGCTTCTGTAAGTGTGTGGTTGCTCTTAGTTCCTTTACTGGCCAGATGCCTATGTCATAAAACCACGATCACCACCCCTACTTCTGGTTCTAATTAGCACCCAGTTCGTCAGCTTCAGTCCTTGGTGAGGACTTGAGAGGTTATAAATCCTGTAATACCTTCTAACTTGTGAACAGAGGGCTTCCAAAGACAAAGAAGAAAACCCAGCATGTGGGAAGCCTGCATTATTGCCACCTGAGCTAGCATTTTCTCTGGGTAGCTTCAAGCTTCAACATCTGCTCAGAAGACTACACTTATTAAACTGAATAACAAAATACATTCATCTGTATATAATAGTCTTCCCATGGGATACAGGATAGGATTTCTTTTTCTTTTATAAAGAAAGTGAGACCGAGTTGACAGAGTCTTGTGTCTGCTTAATGTCAAGTAAAGTAACCTGGGAAATGAGAAAGGAACTTATCAGGAAAGATTTCCCCCTTTGACCGTGGTGTGACTGTTGCTGTGGATATGCTTATGTGTACTCTCCTACAATTTTTAATTACTGGGTTTAATTGTTGGCAGGTGGGTAAGAGTTCTGTTACATGTAATGCTTAATTGTTTATCCTTTGCTCTTTGTTAGAAATTGAATGCATTTTGGAATGCATTAGTTTGAAAATGACACTCCAGAGGTCTGTTGTGGTAATGTGTCCTTCTCCCTGCTAGAGGACAAAATAAACTCATAGTAAAGTTTTAATTCTTGCAAGGTCAAAACTTTCCCTGGCAGGCAGGAATCACATGACTTCCAATGAATATCCAGGTCATCTGTTTAACAAGTTTAATAAATGCAAAGCATAGTAGGAAAGTGTAGCTATTTTAGATGTATATAAAAGTCCTCTGAAATCAATATCGAGAAAGAGCAATATTAAAAATTCTAGTTACTCTCTAACTTTAAAATAATTATAATTATGGTCAAAAGGTATTGTTCTTTTCCTCATTTGACCTTCCTGCTCTCCTACTCTTGTCTCAATTTCATATATACTTTGATAATACATTTATTTCCATTCTCAAGTCTCTACAAGGTTGTATAGAGCTCCATACTTTGACATTAGAAGATCAGAAAGAACACTGATAAAGTCTACTTAATGAATGAAGAGTAAGGTGTATACAGCTATATAAAATCCCATCAAACATTTAACTCTGGGGTTGAAAAATGGAGTGTTCAAAGTAGTGGAGATAACATCAAACAGGAGACAAAAGCTAGTGAAAAAGTCTGAAGAGTCTTTTGAAGACTCATTGGAAACAAGGGGAAGGCAATGAGCAGGTCTGGATTTTACTGGTTTGTACCCACGTTAGTGGTGCATGGTTGTAACATGCCTCAGGAGACATGCTGCTTGTCATTGGGAACCACATATAATGGCACATTTGTACAACATGCATGATAACTAGCTAACCTGTTCAGGCTCTAAGAGAAGAATGTTGCATGATCCTCTGCAAAAACACCAAGTCTTGCAAAATGCCACAAATGTTGAGTGAGATATTTTTATCATATTTCACTTTGACAAAAATGTCTTTTATTTGGCCAAGTAACACAAGAAGTAAAATATTTTACTTGCAAAGAATATATAATTCTGAATTTTATGAACCCAGAGGGAAAGTCATGTTTGTTTGTACTATGCCATTTAGATTGATGATTTGGATTGCTAAGGTGGTTTGCAGTTGTTCGTCCTTCGCCTAACCTGTTCCTCTATTTTTTCCATTAGTCACATTCCTAGATAGCTTGTTCCATTCAGTGTCAAGTTACTCAGACCTATTCTTTTGATATTTATTCCTTAGTTCACACTCTAAAATTTTATAATTATGTTATTATAGGTCAATATTAAGTATGATGAGCTAAATCCTATTCTAAAATTAACCATCCAAAACGACTTTAGAAATGTAAGAGACAATTACTACATATGAGATATTGTCTTAGGTAGGCTTTTGTTGATGCAAAGAGACACCATGACTACTGCAACCCCTATACAGGAAAACATTTAATCAGGGCTAGCTTCTAGTTCAGAGCTTTGATCCATTATTGTGATGGTGGGAAGCATGGTGACGTGAAGGCAGACAGGGTGGAGGAGAGGTAACTGAGAGTTCTCCATCTTGATGCACCGGCAGTGAAGAAAGACAGCCAAACTGGGCGTGGCTTGAGCATCTGAGACTTCCAAGCCTGTCGACAGTGACCACTTACTCTAACAAGGCCACACCTACTCCAACAAGGTCATATCTCTTAATAGTGCCACCTACAGTCCTATGGGGACATTTTCTTTCAAACCACAAGAGATGTCTAAGATGTTTTTACATGACTTGCTTGCGTGTTGATTGTTGATTGTTGCATATTGTGATGATATGTTGTGTGGTGATTGTCACACATTGGCACAGCCATTGCCACACATACTGTGCCTTAGAACCACAGGGTGTTATTTTATAACTGCAACTTTGTGACATTTAAGCAGTATTTTCTCAGTTTTCTAATTCTCCAACTCCTGGTATCTCCTGTTTTACTCTATGCTTGATGAATCTGAGTTTTTAGAACCCACATATAATTGAGATAATATAGACTTAGTTTATTTTATTTAGCATGTGTTCTCCAGGTTCATTTATATTCTTGCAAGTGGTAGAATGTATTTTTCCAAGGACAAACATTATTATATTGTTTGTATTTGTATCTGCATCCATGCATGTCTCTGTTTATATATGTGCATGTATGTACCTGCGTGTGCATACATGTGTCCATCATCTCTCAGTGAATGGTTATATCTTGTTCTTAGTCATTGCTCATAGTGTTGCAGATAAACGTACATCTCTGTGCTTGAATTTAAGTTATTTTGCATATATGGCATACTTATTTTCTTTCAAAAGTAGAAGGGAGAAAGATCTAGCTGAGAATATTTAATATTTACTGAATAGCACTCCTAACTTCCTGAAAGGGCTTGGAATTCAGAATTAAAAAGAAATGTTCCTGGAAAATTGAAAGGTATTGTCCTACTAAAATTGCTTCTTATTTACTTATAGGCGTCTGAAGCAATTTAGATACTTACCCTACTTTATACGTTGCTTTCCCTCTTTCTGTAAATCCAGGAATCCTCTTTCTTTCCTGTGCTCTGAGCTTTGACTGTGGTTTGTTTCTTTACAGCAGGTGTTCAGAGTCCTATTCAACTAAAAATTAATGTAGTTCAGTTCTGTAAGAACAGAAGTATTTCTTTAATTTTCTGTTCCCCCTTTTCTTTCTCTCTGTAACTTCTATTATTTGTGTATGAATTACAGAGCTTCCTCTTCCCCTTGCACCCCACCCTTCCTTCATCCATTTAAAAATTTTCATTAATTTGTGTGGTCTATATTGTTCAAATTGATTTAACACATATAATTTTACTCTTCTTCCTAAGATGATTGCCAATACCTACTAGACACCAACATGCTGGCTGGAAACTCTAAACATAGGCACGAGTTTGTATTCCATGTTCCTTACTCTGGATGTATCTGGCTGTACTGTTCCTTCTGCTATGGATATCTTAAGTGTTTTATTGTGCAATGTACTACAGACTTCCAAGACAAGGCTCATGAGCACGGCTTTAGGTATTTAGGATCCAGGGTTATGAGAACCAGGGGTGGGTTGATGTGTTCACTCCCTGCTTCTGTTTCTGTGTGTTCAAAGCCTAGAGATTCTCATTTTCCTCTTGTTAGAATTTCCAGACTTCAGAGTTGCTTCCCATTTAGATTTTTCAAAGACTCTTCATTTCTTACATCCTATGTTCTCCTCTTTCCAGTGGCTACAAAGAGGGTTTCAGTTGCAGATGCTTCCTGGGTTCTGAATGACTGCTTTCCTGCAGTGCTGCTCTTCCCCTTCAAAATCTACACTTTTTATTTTTCATCCATTTTCATGATGTTATTTTTAGAAATTAAGATAGCCTTTGTTTCCTGTATTAGATAAAAAGGAATATAAAAACTTACAAAAGTGTACAAAATATATATCATAGTTTGGTTATATAGTATCGACCTAATGTTATACATTGACTCTATCTATTTATCTGTATCTGTATTATCTATCTATCTATCTATCTAATCTATCATCTATCTGCCTATCTAATCCATAACATATGTTTGTATCTGTGTCTATCTATCTATCTATCTATCTTTATCTATCTAGCATTATCTATGTTTCTATTATCTATCATCTATCCATCCATTCAACTATGCATCTATCAATCTATGTGTCTATATATGTGTTGTCTATCTATCTATCTATCTTCTATGTATGTATGTATGTATGCATGTATGTATCTATCTACCTACATTCTAGCTATGTATCTATGTATCTATCTATGTATCTATGTATCTATCTATGTATCTATGTATCTATCTATCTACCTAATCTATCATATATGTTTGTATCTGTGTATCTATGTCTGTCATCTATCTGTCTATTTGTCTGTCTGTCTATCTATCATCTATCTTGTATCTATGTATCTATAATTTATTATTTATCCATGTATCTTCCCCCCCTCTCTATCTATCTAATTTGTATTAACTGCAAAATGTTACTCATATCTGGAGTCTAAAACAATTTCTTTCATAGAAGCTAAGACTGTTTGATAGTGACTAGACAAAAGAAATAGAGGAGCTAGTGAAGTTGATGAATGTGTTCTAAATTACAGTTAGATAGGAATAAAATGTTCGAGAGTTTAATTGCACAATGGAGAGCAATTAACATACTTGAAATAAAAAAAACAGCTTTGAAGTGACAAATCTTAAAAGAAATGCAACTGATATACTTACCATAGAATGCATACATGCAGGAAACATTATATTATACTTCACTAATATTTACAGTTTTTATATATTCAGTAAATATTAGTTTAGACATAGAGGCCTGTATAGATGGCACCATTCCTCAGGGTGATTCTGGGTTGGATAAAATAATTTGAATAAAGGCATGAGCTGGTGAGTGAGTCATCAAAGAGCATTCTTCCATTGTTCCTGCATTCAGGTTCCTGCCGAGCTTTCCCTCAATGATAGAATATTATCTGGAAATATAACCTAAGTAAACCATTTCCTTCCCTGACCCACAAAAGGAAAACAGGCAACCCAAGTTGGTTTTAAAACACCTTTGACAAAGGTATAAAATCTTTTTGGTTCATCTAGCATAGACCAACACCCTGACTTGACATTTTGCAATAACTCCAAAGAAAATAGCTTTTATCTCCAGCATTCAGCATAAAAGTTGTCCAATGTACATACAAATTGTTAAGAGCACGCCTTTTTTGAATAATCGTTTGCCAACAGGTCTTACTCTTTGTATTTAACTGGAAAAATCTATTTAAATAGTATGTTTTTAATTTTACTTCTGAATTTAAGGTGCTAAAAAAATTTCTCAGCCTTGTGACTTTTCCTAATGTTACAAGCAATGACATCTAAAAATTAGAATTGTAGTAGAAGAAAAATGAATAAACATCTAGGAAATCTCAAATTGCTGAAACAGGAAGTCTTCATCTTGTAGGACTTTATTAGGTGACATCTAAAACTATCATCTGTATTATACATTGGAGAAAGATTTGAGCAGAGAAATCAAGTCATTGCTTGTCTTGTCCAGGGCATTTTCTGTCATGAATATCTTATTAAAGTATATGTGTTGAATCATGTGTGTGTGTGTGTGTGTGTGTGTGTGTGTGTGCGCGTGCGCGCGCGTGTATTAGTCAGGGTTCTCTAGAGTCACAGAACTTATAGGTAGTCTCTATATAGTCTCTATATAGTATCTATTTGTTAATGACTTACAGTCTGTAGTCAAACTCCCCAACAATGGTCAGCAGTAGCTGTGAATGAAAACCTGAGGATCTAGCAGTCGCTTAGTCCCACAAGGCTCGCAGGTGAAGAAAATTGAATCTTCCTCTTTCCAATGTCCTTATGTAGATCTCCAGTAGCAGGTGTGGCCCAGATTAGAGGTGTGTATACCACCACACCTGAAACTTGTGTCTTCCAGACGTAACATCTAGATCACAGATGAGCCTTCTAATTCTGGATTGTAATTCACTCCTGATATAGTCAAGTTGACAATCAGAAATAGCCACTACAGTGTGTGTGTGTGTGTGTGTGTGTGTGTGTGTGTGTGTGTATGTATATATGTGTCTGTGTGTGTGTCTTTGTCTGTGTATCTCTCTCTCTGTGTATGAATTAGTGATACTTGGGAGATGGAAGACCATTCAAAGATATAAAAGAAATACATGATTAAAAAACATGGAAAACTTCTTAAACTCAACAATTAATTTTAGCATTATAAGATTTTAGGCCAAAATAGCAATCAACAACAACCAGCAACTGATTTTGGATTTCTGTGGCATTTTTCTTAGTTTGCTTGGCTAAAAAGAATCAAATAATTTTATTGTTGATACAAATGGATCAATATGGGCAAGAACCTTTAGTTGCTGCTTTTTGCTTTGCTAAGGGTAACTTCACCCAGAAAACAACTGAACTTCTCTTTTTTATTTAGTAGTGAATCTACAAGTGGTGCATAACATCACTTTGGATGGCCACAGATCAAGTGCCATTCTCTTTCAGAGAGGAAGAAAACAAAAGGCAGTGGCTGAACTCAGGAAACTTGAAATCTGACTGCAGTTTGCATGTGAAGGAGAAGATGGCCTGAAATGCTTCTGAGTATCCCATGACAGCATGGCACAACTCTGAACAGTGATGAGGTTGATGAACGTGATAATACCAGTAGTCATAACATCAGTTTTCCTGAGTGGCTGCCATATGCTCTGCTTTGATTTCTGCTGTTCTCTCAAGTCATGGCTGTATTTTTTATTATTTCATCCCATAGTAAGTCTCTAGGATGCATATTATCATCCCTCTGCCCGATTTTTTAAATGACACAATAAAAGCATAGAGTGAATGACACAAAGTAGAACATTTAGAATAGGCAATGTCAAGGTATGCACATGCATAGGTTTGTTATGCTCACTGAAGCATTTTATGTTTTGGGGTGAGTCATCAAGAAGACATGAAACTGTGCTCAGCATTTTTTTTAACCTTTGTTTGTGTGATAGAGCACATAAACAAGTCTATGTCTTTGTGTTGACTGTTTCACACACACACACACACACACAGAGAGAGAGAGAGAGAGAGAGAGAGAGAGAGATTAGACATGTGTCAAGTCTATATATTCTCAAAACCTTCCCCAAATTACAAGTGTTCTAAGTCAAGGATACAAGGATCCGTATCATCCGGGTCATCCAGCTATGAATCCTATGAGCTACAACAAAAGCTACCAGATAAACCACTGGTAGAATAGTGGCATAGATGTTATAGGAGTACCAAACTCTTTCTGATTGGACGTATGACTTGTTCCACAAAGTGGAACGCATGCCTGCCACCATTAATTATGTCAAATACCTGTGGCCAGCTAGGTCGTAGGCCCTCAGGGAATATGTAATATTGTTTTCCTGACAAATGGACATAGTAATAAACTGTCCTCTAAGATCTTGTTTTTATTTCCATAGAGAATTACATCTGCCAAACCTCATGAGAAAATTTTCTTGGGTAGCAGTTGGTAATTATTAAAGAGACTCACAGCTAGTCAAGGTTCAGATTGTAGAGTGCTCAGCCCTAAATGGGATACCTATATTATATCCCCCACAAGACTCATGGATCATATTCTAAAATGGGGTGGATGAATCAGTGTTTGCTGGTTATGAACAGTGCTTTTGTGCACATAGATTCACAGGAGTTGTGATGACATGCACAAGATCTGTATAAGATTATACCAGCCAAAATTCCAGCAAGGATAGGGAAGAGAATCCTATCCTTAGATGCCGAAGAGCTATTGACAACTGATCACTGCTGGGGGAGGAAGTGTCAGTTTCCTCAGGGCTGTGGCCCCTGGGAGACTACTCATGCATGCTCCAGCAGATGGTCCTACTGTCATACACATACTGGCAGCACTATATTTAATCAGAGTGTTTGGAAAAAATTATCACATGAAGATGGGAGAGAAAATATTGTGGGGAGAGAAAAGGAAAGAATTGGAAAGAAGAAAAAGGTGTTGGAGTTGGCCAAAGTGCGCTATATGCATCCATACAATTTTTAAACAGAAAAATATTTCTATTACTTATATAAAATTGTAACAGAATATATCATATTTCATATGATATAATTGAAAATATATGATATGACATATTTGACTGTACATTTGGAAAGAAATAACAGATTACATCTTTACTATAGACACATATACATGTATACATGTATATATGTATGTGTATGTATGTAGGTAATAGTTGTTAATATTATCAAGTTTATGTTTCTATTGTTTTTTGTACCCATGCTTATTCTCACAAAATATTTTCATTTTCCACAAATTCTACTTATTCCTCTAAATTGGCAGAAGACTAATCTAGAACCTTATGACAGTCTATGTATTTCCCCTTGGTAACCACCCTTCTCTTAGTCCATATAGTTCTGATCACATTATCCAAACTTCAACCTAGGATGTGGAGGAAGGCTCAGAGTGGTACTTTACCTCTGGCTGCAAGTTCAGAGACTGGCACAGGAAGAAAACAGATGCAGAATTTGACTCCAGATGGAACTTTGGTAGGAACTGTTATGAAGATCTTCTTACTTTCTCTTAGAAGGGAGGCAATGCTGAAGTGCTAATGCCTGAAACATGGAGATATCATGTTTGAAATAAAGTTATCATAAACAAAATTGTTGCAAACAGTGGTAAATGAAGAGATATCAATTATTTGGTTTGAGCTTCTATACCTAACCATGTCTGAAGCTGACAATTCCTTTGCTAAATTCAGTCAAGTAAAACATAACATTGTGCCTTTAAAAAGTATTGGAACAAAAGAATTACTTTTGTTTTTTAATATATTACAAGTTTTATAAAGTCCGCCTGGGCAGAGATCTATAATCCCAGAATCTGGAAGGCTGAGAATGAAGGTGTTACATAGAGAAGGAAAACATGCATTAAAGAGCACGACTCAGCCTTAGAAACTCTGTTTAAAATAAGCAACCAAGTAAGCTAAACTAAACAACAAACAAAACAAAAACATACTGAAATAAGGATATATATTCAGACAGCCCTGAGTCTCTCAGTCTCTGCCTGCCTGCCTGCTTGCCTGTCTGTCCGTCTGTCTTGTCTGTCTGTCTTTGCCTCTTCCCTTGTCTCACTCCCCTCTGTGTTTCTCTTCTCAAATAGGTTTCCATGTTTGCTGTACTATTTGACCTGTAGCCCCTTCTTTCTTTCTTGTGGTACCCCCTATCTACTTTTTCATGGGATACATATCAAAGAACCCTTATAAAATTCTGAACATAGGGTGGTGTACTATTCATACTGTACTGTACTGTGATTTTTAGTGTGCACAATCACAGTAAGTTTTATATTTGTTTAGCTACTTAACTTTTTAATAAATTAAAAGTTTATTAAATTAAAAGTTTAATTTAAAAAATTAAAAGTAGGGAATGATCTTGACTTTTTTTTTCTCCTAATGCCTCTGCCTTCTGACTGCTGGATTATAGACATGCCCCCATCATATCTAGTACCTTAATTTACTAAGGAGGTGGCGTAGCAAAATATTAACATTAATGCCTAATTATAAAATGGACCAATTATAGCAGTATAGTATAAAACATGTATTTAGAGTGTATGGAACATTCATTCTTTCAGTATCCCCTTAATATTTTTGGATTTTAGTTTTCTATATCCAACTGAAAGTTTGAAAAGAAAAACTATGGGTTCAAGGAAATGAGTAGATTCTGTATTCCTCTCGACTCTTCCATGCCGTTCCTTGAGAGGCGACTCTTCTGCTGATGCCTTCTTGATATCTTTTATTCCTTGGACCAGGGTTAAAACATGTTTTAATGATATCTATATAAAGAGTTTTGTAGTCAATGCATGTTTGGATTCTGTAATAATGATACTCAAGTATTTAGCATGCATCAAATAGTATTTTGTGAATAAACTCACCTTAGCTAACACACCCCACGAACCTATCCTTATCCGTGGTGTTCTAGGATTCTTAGAAGATTAATAATTTCTACCAGTCATGATTTATATCCTAAAGTGTGTTAGGTAAAGAGGGGAAGTGAACTGATTAATCTTGCCTTCCACACATGGTTAATTTTGATGATGGCTGTTAATCACTTGCTGCTGTTTGGATGGTAGTATCAGGTTATTTCTCACTCTTTAGTGTGTTTAGGGCTTCCCACAAATGTTCTAACAAGGAGAAATCAAGTGGTGGTAAACATCTGTTTATCTTTCCATACAATTTCCTTATCATTTCACCCAGATTTGATATTTATTAACTCTGGGACGATTATGCTGAAGAAGGTGGCCACGACTTTGGTATTGTCACATTGCTGTCCTCTGTGTTTCAGATGTCCCCAATGTCAGATGGTCCCCATGCTCACTGCAGACTCTATTTCTATCTCCAAGAGGCATCTAATAGTCCAGGTCCTCTCTGACTTCCCTTCTTCCTTTATCTGGCTGTCTTTAAATCCTTACTTTTTCAGGATTTTCTTCATTTACCTTCATGCAATCTCAACAATGTGATGACATTGTACCTTTGAGTTGTGGTTGTATGTATTTTAGTTCATTGCAAAATCCCCTTGTCCATCCACTAAAATATGAAGTATAGTTTGCTTTTAACATTTAAATTCCTTCAAATCTAATCCCCAACCTTTCCATAATCTTACTTTCTCTTTTCAAAACAAGAACAAGAACAATAAACAATAGAGCCCATCAAATTTGTCAGAGCAATGCTGATTTTCCTTCTTTTTAACCATAAACCCCACCATCATTGTTGGCTCGCTTCCTGCTTCCTTTCTGTGTGCAGTGAAGATGGCCCTGTCTTGTCTTCTCTCACTGGGTGGCTACAATTCATTTCTGCCCCGAACCCTCAGTTCACTCTTCGTTTTCATAATGGAGGACATTGTCATTCTTTCTCCAGAATTTCTCCTTGGAATTTATAAAATGGACAACTTTCTCCTGTTCCTTTCACTGCTTACAGGATGTTGGGTTTATAGTTGAAAACAGTTGTCACTTCCTAACTGTGTACTTTGGTTTCAAACCACTGTGGAGGTTGCTTTAGTGTTTTGAGTTTCCTGAAATTATCTTCTCAGATCTGTAGACAAAAACTCTTTGTCAAATCCTACCATTTCTTTTCATTTGCTCTCTGACTATTCTACTTTGCTGTCCTGGTGTCAACCTTCTGTCTTCCTTATTTGCATCAGCCAATGGTGTTTTGTTTTGTTTTATTTTGCATTAGACTCTTTCTACAAGTAGGTGATTGTCATCTTATATCCTCTGGGTGACATTATACCTCACTATGAGGGGCACAAAACCATTGCTTCATAATGTCCCTGTAAGGCTTAAATAAGCAAAACCTCTGAAATTCACACCTGGGACTTCAAGGCAGCGACCACAGTTTCACTTACTTTTCTGATTGTTGATTGACCAGCTCTTCTGCTACATAGAAACTAACCATCTCATCTTATTAAAATAGTAATTATAGTTACATACATTTTAAAATCTTCTTTGCCTTTACATCTTCTGAAATGCCTATGATTGGGAAAAGTTACTTCTGGAAGCTGCCATGAAGCCGGTGCTAAAATTCTCAAGCATCTGGCAAATGCAAATGCAAATGCAATGCAAAAAAAAAAAAGGCGAAAAAAATGCAAAAACTAAATAAATAAATAAAAATTCAGCCCTACTTATATGCTTACATTCAAAGTATTTCTCCCATTAACGATACAAACCAATGTCATTAACTTTCAGGGACAATAATCCTAGTGCATTTGGGTATGCCAAGAAATATATAAAGTGGGCAGGGCAGGAGTGAACTGGGCCTAGGTACCACCAAAAGGAACGTTTGTGCTTGGGAGGACCTCAAATTGATGCATGTGTTCAGATGTTAAGTTCAACTTAATCTCTAGTTGAAAGCTTTAACTAATTTGAATAGATGTGGAGCTTATAACAGTTAATTAGAATACTTTTGCTTGGAGGGAGTAAGGAAATGTTTTGTTAGTATTCTTAAAATTGTACCAAGTTCACCCAATGTTGGTAGCCAGCTTTACATACCTCAGAAGAGAGAAATTCAATTGGAGATATGCCTGCATCAGATTGACCTAGTTTCATCTGGTTGGAAATGTAACTTCAAAAAGATTTGGTACTGGAAAGAGGCAAAACACCTATTTACAACCATAGTGATTATTCCTTGGAGGTAGATTGCCTTCATCAAAAATTGTGCACATTTTCCTTGATGTCCTGATTTGTAAATTATCTGAGAAAATCTTGATACAAATAATGTAATACTTGTCAACTGTAATGCTTTCTTCAAGTCGCTGTGTTCCATTGCCTAATTTAACTTAGAACCAAAACTTCCCAAAGTAGTTGCAGGGTATCTTCTTGGTGCAATGAATCTCATTTATATGCCTTTGGAGGAAATATTCTCCCATTTCTACCCATACTTCTGCAAATATCACTACATCTGATTTTTGACTATTTGCTAATCACGTTAGAGAACTTATGCCTCATACCAAACCACTTGAGATTATATTAGCCTCCCATGGACCTGATTAATTTGCACTCTACCTTAGCCATCCTAAAGTACCCTAGTTCAAATATTTACTGACATTGTAGAATCACACCAGAACGGAACTCCCTTCAGGTTATAGAAATTTCTTGCCTTTGCTCTATCCTAACATTCTTTGAGTTTTAAAAAACAAAACATTGTGACTCTTGGGATCTAAGCTATTTGATGGGATATTCATATTGCATATACATATTTGACTACTAACCAATACTAGATATTTAACAAACACAAGTAGACTGACATAACAAAGAGGTCAAGAATGTTTCTCATTGGAAGTTTAATTAAGAAACCAGAATCGTCAGAGAACAAGGACTCCCTTGGACATTAGTGAATGCCCTTGTTCACCTACCTTAAGACAATTTACCCTTTCTCTGAATACTTTTGAATTCATTCTCTCTCTCTTCAGACATTTCAGTAATCTTAAGTGCCCTGTTTTTCTGTTTCAGAACCTGCAAATTTATGGGAGGTTATTAAGAAGATGGCAAATTGCTACAGACAGGGAATTCTGTCAGGGACTAAATGATCAGACGGTGGGTTTGACAGGATCAAATCTAAAACTTTCCTTACCTTGGTCTTTGTGAGTTCTCTCTTGGAATGTTCACTTCATTCTGAAATTCAACTTGCTCTGCATATCCCATGTAGTGGGATCCTCTTGTCTTTTACTTTGGTGCCGTAATTCTCCCATGGGGAAGCGTAAGCTGGTCTGTGACAGATCTCCTTCATTCACTTCCAAACAACAAGCATCCAAGAGAGATGAGATTTGTAGTTTGTTCTGCAAAGTGTCCTGTTTTGGTCACTTTTAACCACATTCTTCACTGACTGAGAAAAAGTATGATAAAATAAGAACAAGTTTATAAAAAGAGATGTGTGTGTGTGTGTGTGTGTGTGTGTGTGTGTTTCTTACTCCATAGACAAAATCTACATGAAACACATTCCATTCCAAGTGTGTTCTGACACTTTGGGATGAAGATGGTTTAATGCATCTACCTATGTTTACAGCTGGTAGGGAAGCTAACAATAGCAGATTTCCCTCAGGAGAAGCAGTTCTCTGGGACTAAATGGATCTAAGGGCAGTAAGGTCTCAGACACTCAAGTTGAATATCAATTCATGTCACAAGTCCTGTCATACACTGTGACAATGTAAGAGCTCGTTTGTTTAGTGATGAAGCTATAATAAGATGGGTAAGATAAAATTCTCTAGTCCTCAGTCCCTGCAGTAACAAATGTCCAGTGTCATGACACACTTTTGAGAATGTTGTGGGTTCTGATTGACGAGTGAACATTTTATTTCTTTGTTGGCTATTTCCTAAATGCATATCATGCCATTTTATTTTTACCATGTGTAGTTAAAGATTTAAGCTTGCTTTATTTGTGATTATTTAAGGCTGATAATTTTCTTCCTCTTAGATTTAAATATTTGGTTTACAATGTCAGCCAGACAGACAAACAAACAAACAAACAAAAGCAAACAAAATATAACCTTCCACAATTTAGCCAAATAATTTTCTCTTCTACTTTGTGTGTAAGTCATAAAGTCAGATTGTTAGGGATCTTGAAATTTTATTTAGTAGGGCTGGAAAATAATCATTTTGATATGAGATTTCTACAAATCTCATTAGTTGTTTTGTGTGCATTTATGAGAGAAAGATTTAAAATAATAGGAATAAAATAGGTAATATATCACACATTTATAAAGTCAAATAGGGCAGAGATTATAAACAGTGGAACACTTCAGGAAGTTGAAATTAAATCTCAGTTGAGAGTTCCTGAGTTGGAAGCAGTTACATCCCCCACATTCTCTTAATTATGTTCTTGTAAAATAAACGTAAACTTCCCTATGGTAATAGTGTCCATAATCTGCTGTTAGCTGTGACTATTTAAGTTTATGTCCTTGAATAGAGACCAAGGAATTCTGCTAAGTGAAATTATGTGAAATTTAAGTATATGATTTTATTCACTCAGTGTAAATCACATGGAAGACAGTAATGACTGTATACTCATAACAATAAGCCCTTGACCCATCAAAAGGGGGGGGGCAAAAATAAATCTGGGGTAGAGAGGGATTCAAGTGAGGCCTGAGGGACTTTTCCACTTATACAATGGAGTTGTGGCCTGAGGGAACAGTATCTTGCCCTGGGCAATGCTATCACTTCAAGTATTCTTAAGTCATAAACAATTCACTCAGTTATCTCTCCAAGTCACATTGCATAGATGATAATCCAGGGAGCTGGGGATCACCAGATGCCCTCCTATTAATATATGCAATATTTCATTCTGAAAGTAATGACTCTGGCTTTGTGGACCCACACAAGAAACCAAACAAATATGACTATTCTTTGTAATAAGTAACAAATCTCTATGTCCCTTTGGTATTCATTGTGATATCATTGATCAGTGCTGAACTCCTGATAATAAATCTTGATGTTCCCCCGAAATGTGAAAATGCACTCTTTCTATGATGTCCACCACACTCTTTCTTTAAACACAAGAAGATTTCTAAAAAAGAGAACAAGGAAAAGAAAGTTTTAGTTTAAATTCAGCTATTCAACTGTTTCACCTTCGAGACCATCAAGTCTACCTTGGGATCTCATTAAGAAATGTGAAGATTGCTTTGTCATTTGTAGAGTGTTGGAAGGAAAAGTAAACTGTCCCTTTTATTTTGAACCTGTACTCCAGAAATGTTGTCAATATCCACATTATGAATATGTATATTTGTCTGTTCTTACATCCAGCGCAGATGATGAGCGTAAAAAGGGAGGAGGGAAAAAAATGTCCATTTGGTCCACTTCCTGATGGGAACATTACCCATCTGCTCGTAATACTCCGTAATCAGCCCTATTTATTTTTGATTTTATTTTCTAAAAGAAATTGACAAAGACAAAAAAAAGATGCTTGTAGGATTTGGGAAAAATAACTTCCTCATCACGAATCTCTACTGATCAAATTTTAATCATGTCGCAGATCATGGCATTAAAGCAGTATCAATGGATTAAAATAATGCCATTACAAGCTGCAATCAAAACAGGAACAATGGAGTTTAATGTCTGACTCTCACATTTTCAAAATGTATTTCTAATTTTTATCCCAGTAATACTAATATCTGCTTATTTAAAACAAACGGCAGCGTTTTCTCATGGAGTGCATCCAAGTCTTGATTTTTAGAGGAATAACATTATGCTTTTTTTTCCAGTGATTCATTGTCAATTTTTAAAATCACAAAGTGTCTGAGGCCACCCTCACGCCTTCACTCTGTGAACAAGATGTTTTGCGCAGCCTGCTTCAAGTCTGTGCATTTTATACACACTGTGAGGAGGGTGCCTGGATGCCCACCCACACTAACCTGCTTGTAAGGTACATGCTCTTTGATCCCTTCTGTTCCCTGTTTTCTTGTTCCAAATGGTATGAATTGTTTGCCACTTCCGAGGCACACTGTGGTGGTAATGAGCCTTTACTTTAAAATCAAACATCCCTTCTGTTTCTCTTTGTGATCTGTTTCCAATTTTCCATATTTTCTACTTTCTTCATTCTACCTCAATTTGTTGGCTCTCTTTTCTAGTAGATTCCACAAATGCAGGTGAAGAGGCTAAACTAGCTTGCTAACCATGGACTTTTATACATCCCCCAATTTAGCTAATTATACAATCATACTTTTAAAGTTCAGTTTTTTATCAGAATTTTTGTTTGTTTGTTTGTTTTGTTTTTGTTTAGAGACAAGGTCTCACTATGTAGCTCTGGCTGGCCTGGAACTTGCTCTACAGAATAGGCTGAACTTGAGCTCCCTGGGATTTTCCTACCTCTGCCTCTCTCGGTGCCTGGGTTTAAAGACCTATCCCACCACACCCAACTTTTGTTAGTATTTTTAAAGCATGTCCCCCAGCTATTGTTGGTAGTCACTATATTATATATAAATATTATACAAACTATTATAGAAACATTCTGGGTTTTGCTGGTATATTTTCCTCCATTTAGTAGTCCATACTGTCATAATCCTTCCCAATGAAGTAAATGAGAAACGTCCCTGGTAGGGTCGCGTATTTAAACATCTGATCCCAAGTCAGGGCCACTGTATGGGGAGACTACAGACTCTTTAGGAAGGAGAGCCTTGTGGGAGGAAGTACATCGCTGGCAACATGCTTTGAGGGTTTATATCCTGTCTACTTCCTGCTCTGACTCCCTCCTTCCTGTGTTTCAATGAAGATGAGATGAGCTGGCTTCTCCTCCTGCTTTCGAGTGCTTATTGCCTTCTGTCAAGCCCTCCCACATTGATGACCTCTATTGATCTTTCTGGAAACATGAGGCAAAATAATCTCCTTCTTCTTCAAGTTGGTTTTTGTCATGCATTTTATCACACCACCAACACCACCACCACCGCCACCACCACCACCACCACCACCACCACCACCACCACCACCACCACCA
>JADRCH010000215.1:750687-794121 GCA_019843965.1 Rhynchomys soricoides | reverse complement strand
CACCACCACCACCACCACCACCACCACCACCACCACCACCACCACCAAGTACCTGAAGCACAATAGCGAAACATCAGCTGTAGGACAGTTGTTTGTAATTTTTCTTTCCAGAAACTCTTATCTTGACACATAATTTCCTTATTCTTTCTTTCTAGTTCCCCGTTCGTTTCACTTTTCCAAAAAGTATTTTTTTACACAAGCTTGAGTCAGCAAAACCTTTTAAGATTTTAATTGAAATTTATAATTAGTTGTTCTATGTCAAATTATAGATAATTTCTATTTTAGGACCCTCATAAAAATCTCTTATTTTACAAAATTAAATAACTACCTTTCCCTCTCAAGCAAGCACAGTTTTACTTGCTTTTGCTTTTGAAAAGTAGATACAGAGAGGTGAACAAGAAAATTTCTTTTTGCTTTCTTCCTTCCTTCCTTCCTTTCTTTCTTTCTTTCTTTTCTTTCTTTCTTTCTTTCTTTTAAAGATCAGTAAACCTTTTAGCTCTAATCAGACCTTAGATTAAGTGTATGTGTTTATTTTGCTGCTTTCCAATACATTGACTTCTGCCAAGTTTGTTCTATCTCTTTTCATTTCAAATGTCTCCCCCTTTCCAGATCTCCCCTTTGGAACCTTCCCATTTCCTCCCCCCACCCCTGCCACTATGGAGGTATTGTTCCACCCACCCACCCACTCACCCACTCACCCACTCACCCACTCACCCACTCACCCACTCACCCACTCACCCACTCACCCACTCACCCACTCTCTTCTTCCCTCCTTGGCATTCTTCTATTCTGGGGGATCTAACACCCTCAGGCCCAAGGGCCTCTCCTCCCTCTGCTGGCTAACAAGACCCTCCTCTGCTGCATTTGTGGCCAGCACCACGTGTCCCTCCATGTGTATTCTTTGATTGGTGGATCAGTCTCCAGGAGTATCAGGGGGAGGGGGTCAGGCCAGTTGCCACTGTTGCTGCCTTCCTGGGGATGCAAACTCCCTCAGCTCCTTCAGTCCCTTCTCCAAGTCCTCCATCTGGGACCTCACACTCAGCCCTACTGTTGGGTATTTCGAATTGAGTTTCATTGTGGGGCTCATACTTGTCTGTCTGTCTGTCTTTCTTCCTTCCTTCTTTCCTTCCTTCCTTCCTTTCTTCTTTCCTTCCTTCCTTCCTTCCCTCCCTCCCTCCCTCTTTTCTTTCCTTTCCACTCCAGTCCACCCTCCGACTGTTCCACACATCATACATCCTCCCGCCCCTGTCTCCACGAGGATGTCTCCACCCTCCACCCCTCACCCCATCAGACCTCTAAACTCCTTGGGGCCTCCAGTCTCTTGAGGGTTAGGTGCATCTTATTTGACTGAACCCATACCCAGCAGTCTTCTGCTGTATATGTGATGGAGGCCTCATATCAACTGGTGTATGCTGCTTGGTTGGTGGTCTATTGTTTGAGAGATCTCGGGGGTCCAAGTTAATTGAGACTGCTGGTCCTCTTACAGGGTCACCTTCCTCCTCAGCTTCTTCCAGCTTTCCCCTAATTCAACCACGGGGGGGGAAAGGGGGAGCAGCTTCTGTCCAACGATTGGGTGCAAATATCTGCATCTGATGCTTTCAGTAGCTTGTTGGGTCTTTCAGAGGGCAGTCATGATAGGTCCCTTTTTGTAAGCTCTCCATAGCCCCAATAATAGTGTCAGGCCTTGGAGTCTCCCCTTGAGCTGGATCCCACTTTGGGCCTGACACTGGACCTTCTTTACCTCAAGCTCCTCTCCATATCCATCCCTGCAGTTCTTTCACACAGGAACAATTATGGGTCAGAGTTTTGACTGTAGGATGTTACACTTGATGCCCTGCCTTTCTGCTGGAGGAATGCTCTACAAGCTTCCTCTCCCCACTGTAAGGTGTTTCATCTAAGGTCCCTCCCTTTGAATCTTAAGAATCTCTCACCTCCCAGGTCTCTAGTACATTCTGTAGGGTCCCTCCCACCTCCTACCTCCTGAGGTTGCCTGTTTCCATTTTTTTCTGCTGGCCCTCAGGGCTTCAGTCCTTTTCCCTCACCTAATACCAGAGCAGGTTCCCCTTTTCCCCCCACCCCTGTCCACTTTCTTTCTTTTCCAGGTCCCTCCCTTCCTTCCCCCTTGTGATTGCGTTCTTCTTCTCCCTCCCATGTTGGACTGAGCTGTCCTTACTTGGGCCCATCAGCTTGTTGACCTTTTTGAGTTCTGTGGACTGTACCTTGGGTACATTTTCTTTTTTTCTTTCGGGTTTTTTTTTTTTTTTCTTTTTCTTTCCTTTTTTCCCCCAATATCCACTTCCAGAGGGGTTGTAGCAGTTTGCAATTCACCAGCAATGGAGGAGTGTTCTTTCTCCACATCCTCACCAACATGAGTTGTCACCCGAGGTTTTGATCTCAGCCATTCTGCTTGGTGTAAGGTGAATTTAGAGGGTCGTTTTGATGTGCATTTCTCTGATCACTAAGGACTTTGAACATTTCTTTAGGTGCTTCTCAGCCATTCGAGTTTCCTCTGTTGTGAATTCTCAGTTTAGTTCTATAACCCAAATTTTGATTGGATTGTTGGATTTTTTTGATGATTAGCTTCTTGAATTCTTTATGTATTTTGGATATTAGCCGTCTATCGGATGTGGGGTAAGTGAAGATTTTTTCCCAATCTGTAGGTTGCCGATTTGTCTTATTGACTATGTTCTTTGCCTTACAGAAGCTTTCCAGTTTCATGAGGTTCCATTTATCAATTCTTGATCTTAGAGCACGAGCCATTGGAGTTCTGTTTAGGAAATTTCCCCCTTTGCCAATGAGTTTAAGGCTCTTTCCCACTTTCTCTTCTATTAGATTCAGTGTATCTGGTTTTATGTTGATGTTCTTGATCCACCTGGACTTGAGCTTTGTGCAAGGTGACAAATATGGGTCTATTTTCATTTTTCTAAATACAGACAGTCAGTTAGACCAACACCATTTATTAAAGATGCTTTCTTTTAATCCATTGTACATTTTTGGCTTCTTTGTCAAAGATCAAGTTTTATTTCTGGGTCTTCAATTCTATTCCATTGACCAATGTGTCTGTCTCTGTACCAATAACCTGCAGGTTTTTTTTTTTTTTTTTTTTTTCGAGACAGGGTTTCTCTGTGTAGCCCTGGCTGTCCTGGAACTCACTCTGTAGACCAGGATGGCCTTGAACTCAGAAATCTGCCTGCCTCTGCTTCCCGAGTGCTGGGATTAAAGGTGTGCACCAGCACTGCCCAACTTTTTTTTTTTTTTTTTTTTTTAATCACTATTGCTCTGTAGTAAAGTTTGAGGTCAGGGATGGTAATTCCCCCAGCCATTCTTTTATTGTTAAGAATTGTTTATGCTATTCTGGGTTTTTTGCCTTTCCAGATGAATTTGAGAATTGCTCTTCCATGTCTTTGAAGAATTGTGCTGGGATTTTGATGGGGATTGCACTGAATCTGTAGATTGCCTTTGGTAGGATGGCCATCTTTACTATATTAATTCTGCCAATCCATGAGCATGGGAGATATCTCCATTTTCTGAGATCTTCGATTTCTTTCTTGAGATTCTTGAAGTTATTGTCATACAGGGCTTTCACTTGTTTGGTTAGAGTTACCCCAAGATATTTTATATTGTTTGTGGCTATTGTGAAGGGAGTTGTTTCCCTAATTTCTTTCTCAGTCTATTTATCACCTGTTTTATTTGTTTTGTTGACTATTTTCTTTTGATGTTAATTCCCTCTTTCACTAGGTATTTGCTACTGATGCAATAAATGTCAAGCTAAGAGAAGATTATAAACTCACTGTTCAGTGTGTGAATTTCAACTTTACTGTTCCTGGTGTAGTCTTCTATCAAATTGCCTTGTTTTCAACTTTTTGATGAATGAGATCTTCCATTTTTTTTTTTTTTTTAATATAAGTTGTTGCTTAACAGTCTGAGGGAAGGGTCTGGGGTTAAGGATGTAGATTGTTGGGTTAGTTATGAAATGTATTCTGGCTTTCAGTACAACTCAGAAAATATGTTTGCTGAGGGCTTTAATAAGGTGTTCATATGATACCCTCATGATCTGCTGATGGGGTCTGTCTGTCTCACTGTGAGATCTAGCATCTTTGTTCTTTGTCAACGATCAGGTATGTTATAACTTACTCACTTTTTTTCCTTCCCGGAACATCTGTTGATATCCATTACCAATTTTTATTTCATTGTTTTTAGCTTCATTTTCCTTCAAAGCTACCATCTTGTCATTTTGAAGGATGTTCACGAGGGGAAATCATGAATAGATATATAAAATCTGTCACATCTAATGGGAAATTCTCTGGAAGGAATTTTGTTTATCAAAGAAATTGCCCTATTGTTATAAACATATTTGTGAATCCTATTCCTCTAGATTTGGCACAGGAAGAAGCCTAATTTGATGCATCCTGAACTCATATCTATTTTACCTCTTATTTGTTAGAATACTGAACCCTAGAGATTTTTTATAACCTATTTTTAAGTAAGTTTTTGAGTTTTGTATGAAAGACATACAATCTTATTACCTTCCCAAGAATTAGCATAAAGGTAGGAAAGTGTTTGCCCTGAAAAATATACTTTGTGTTAGAGTAGGCATGAAAACGTGAGCAATGTGTGTATTTGAAACAATTTAAATTTTACTGACTAAACTATCAAGCAGCTAATATCCCTTTCAGTGATGCTCCACAATGAGGAGTAAAAAAACTTGTTTTGAATAGACACATTTGCCTAATTCCTTAATGCCTTTTGTTCCTATAATCCTCAATATTTAACACCTTGTCAAGAGGGCTAGGCAGATAGCTTACTGAGTCAGATAACATGAATGGAAGCACATGGACCTGGACTTCAGTCCAAGCATCCAGATAAAAAGCCTTGGACATACATTCTGCATATCACTGGGACACCAGCAGTAGAGAGCAGAGACAGCTGGTCCTAGGAGCTCTCTGGCCAATGAATCTAGTAGAAACAGTGGCCTTCCAGTTCAATGAGAGATACTGCCTCAAGGGGATAAGATGAAGAGCAATTGATGTAGTTACCAAAGTCCTCCTCTGGCGACGACATGGCCTCCCATGGGTTTATGTACCCCACTATGAGGATATATTCTACTTATGCATCCATTTATAAAAGTTAGAAGATAAATTAGGTTATTAAGACTTTTGAAGACTCTAGTGTTCTACACACACACACACACACACACTCACACACGCACACAAACACATCATGCTAAGATAAGGCATATTAAACATATGAATGAAGGTGGTATAATGAAACTCCAAAATTACATAATATGTTGCATACATAATGAGTATATTGTTACATATAAGCTATACATCCTCTAGAATGCTTGCATTTTTCAGGGATATTGAGGATGAAGAGAGGCATTGGACTATGTTGGGAATGTTGTAATTTATCCAACAGGAAAAGGATTATCTCATGGAAAGTAGTCATCCTCCTCTCTTACAAGATACCTTCATTGTGCTTCCTCAATGTCCCCATAGTAAGGACATCAAAAGTTTAAATAATTTGGAAATAATTTAGAGCAACAATCTTGGCTTTAATCCTGTTTTACATATTTGAAATTGTGAAAATGAAGCTAATTTTTCCATCTTATGAACAGTTGGTATCATTATTAAGGAACCCTTATTAGCACATGTTCAACATTCTATATGTTTTAGTAGCTGTCAAGAAACTGTTACCTCTGCTTGATATGAGGAAATGGTATCAATGGTATTGTAGCAGACAAGTGACTATCCCAAGGCAAATACATTTTTAATACTTTTATCTGTTTAATTTTTCTATATTAGTAAATTAAGTCTAGAAATTCAGTTGATCACTACTTCAACATTAATGAATAATGCCCAAAGAGCAATATTGGGAAATATGAGAAATAATTTATATTTCATATATATCGCCCATATATATTTTTTTTTGCACCAAGGAAAGTAGCATATTCTGTTTCTTTGCCTGAGGGAAGGAAGAAATGAAACGTTACCTGCCAAATGGTTCATTTCCTAAAAATTAAACCAATTTATCAGATTATAGTAGGCTTTATGAAAAGAAAGAGGGTGACTTTGAAACAAATATTAAATGAAAAAATTATAATTTTTCCCTCAGTTTATAATGATGTTCTTGCAGTTGGAAAAAATAAATAGGTATGTATGATCATGTCAGCCAATGGAGGCTGCATGCCCTTCTCTCAGTCCTATCTAGGCTAAGCAGCACTTTAAAGGAAAATGGCTGGCTGAATCTCTGCCTACCAAACCTCCTCTTTCCTTAGTCATGGAACAGAACTAGAGCTGTTAAAGCAAATGGGTTACATGAATGGGTCATTACAGTGACCAAATTGGTGTTAACAGACATCTACTGCTTTGACACATGGCATCTACGAGGCATCATTTTAGAAGAGCTATGAGAGAGAATGAGGTGATAGATGTTGAATTTCATGTCTATATAGATAACACACTATCATAATTAACGTGAGTTAAAGGTCATGGAGATATGTGATCAGCAGTACTTACATGTGTGATATTGTCACTGAATCACCTTTCTCTAACAATTATAACCATTAGGAGGCTTTCATTGGCTGTTATTATAAAATGACAAAAATGTGTTATTTTATAATTCTGAATGTCAAAAGTCCCCAAACTGAATTCATGTCAAGGCTTCATTTTCTCTTGAGACTTCAGGGAAGGGGCTCTTTTCTTGCCTTTTCAAGTTTCCAGAACTGTTAGTCTACACTCTGGCTTTAGAACTCTTTCTCTTTCTTATCTCCCTTTCCATCATCACATCTTTACTAGCTACTCTTTTATTCTTTCCACGTTGCAGACTTTCTGCTCGTACTGGACTGAGACCTGCACAACAGTGTTTCCTCTCATAATTCCCGATTCACATCTGTAAACTCTGCCATGAAGCAGAGTAACCTATTCACAAGTTTATAGTATTTCAAGATTATTTTTAGCAAATGACATTACTCATCTTCCTCTTAAGTGGAATGAAATATTAACACAGATGCCATTTGGATCAAGATATGATTTTATTTTTGAAAGAAAGGATTAGAATGAACCAAACCAATAATGAGGCGTTGTATAATGCTTTGGTGGTTTTTATTATAAAATAACTCATGTTCATTATAATTAACACAATAAGTCATAAATATAGCCATATTTTGGGATGGAAAAGTTGGCTTTCATGTCCAGGCCCCACTGGAAATCACTTTCAAAGCTTACAGCTTTAAATCCTTGTATTTGGAAAAGGATTGTCACTTTATAGATGAACATAATAAAGTATTATGTATGATCCAATCATATTGATAAGGTATACATATATAAATATATATATGTGTATGTATGTATGTATGTATACCTATATAAAATTCAAAATAAAGAATTACTTTTTTCTATTTTACTTGCTAACTTTGGATGAGATGTCAATGTCAGTACCTTTGCTTGTTAGGTGTTGGTATTAGGGGCAAACTAATGTTTCACCCATCAGAAATAAAAGAGACTGGTTATCTTTTAACAAAATTTAATACATCACTTAAGAACATATTTAAATACTTAGTAGTAAGGTTTTAAAAGATGGTTCAATGTTTAAGAGCAGTGGTTGCCCTTCCAGAGTGCTGGGTTTGATTCCCAGAACTCATAGGGCCACTCAAAACCATTCTGTAACTCCAGTTCATGGGGATCCAATTCTGTCTTCTACCTTCTACAGGTTCCAGGTATAAATGTAGTACACATAAATGCATGTAGACAAAACACTCATACACAACACAGTGTACATGGATATCTAAAAACTAATCTTAAATGACTAATCGCAAGTGGTACAATGTAACTTCACAGGAATGAAAATTCCATTTCTGATTTTGTAAAACATACACAAGGAAGCAAAGCAATAAAAAATAGTTTTACTACTGACAAAGATTCTTAAGAATATGATGTAATCAAACCTCTCACCTCAGCGTTCATGGCTCAGTGAACCCTTATGGAAAAAGCAGCAGACAGATTTTAAGAGCCAAGATGATAGAAGACACCAAGAAAATAAAGCCTTTTAAACACAGTAAGTCCAATGCACATAGGAAATCACAGAGACTGTGGTAGAATACAGAATTGCACAGGTCTAAGCCACATGAGGCCTTAATACAGAGAGAGGTTGCATTATCAACTTTTGAAAATAGAAGAAAATTATAAGGCATAAAAGAAAACATGATCAAATAGAGACATGCAGTATGTTTATCAATAAGAGTAAGCACTCTGACAGTTATCCTTCAAACGATTTTATATCTTCAAGTCAGTCCCTGTTACAAATCCAAAGGATTTTATTTCCTGTGGAATGTTTCAAACTGACTTAAAAATCATATGAAAAATAATGTTGCAATAATAACCAAAGAAGCAAATACAGTGATAAATATAAGAAGATTGGAAAATTCAGAGACAAATTTTCATATAAATAGAAATTTGGTATGCTTGATGCATAATAAGGCAGTAAAAGGAGGCTATTCAATAAATTGGATCACACAATTATGATTAATGTGAAAAATTGCCATGACATACACAAGAATAAATTATATAACTTATAAAACTCTTATAAAACAAAATTCAATGTCAATTTGAGCAGATTATATTATTGTCTTATTATTATCTTACAATTTGTTATAAAAATAGCCTTAAAAGAGACACAGAAAACATCAAAGTTTGATAACTATAATTGTGTACTGTTTAACAAGGCTGTGGCTAGAGTGAACTGCGTATGTAAAGGCTAGCTCATATAATTATACTTGACCAGAAAATTTCCTGTCACCCACTATTTTTACTGTTCATTTTATGTATTCAGATATATACAGATATGGAAATAAAATTACTTATCAAAACCAGTACATTGACAGATATAAAGCCTGGGAGCAGTAAGGTACAACACATCATATGTATGTAGTAAATCTACCACTAAGGTTGATTTGGATTGACATATTGACATTTGCACAGTGATAAAATGGTCTAAACACATCCTTTTCATATATAGTAGACTTAATGTCTCTTAAGTGATACATGGCTAGTGTGACTATTATTTCTTTTATTTTTTAATATTAGAATACAGTCACATCATTTCCCCTTCCTTCCTTTACATGCTCCTGTATATTTGTCCTTGCTCTCTTTCAAATTTAGACATTTTTAATTTTTCATTAAGTATTTTTTGACACATACACACACAAACATGTGCATGTGTATATATGCATATGTATGAATATATCATAAAGCGTATTATAGCATATTCTCCAACAATCTCAGATTGCTTTTTGATTTTTTTGTGTTGGATTTATAAATTACTTAGTTATATTCTTGTGTATGTTTTCATAATTTTTTATGTTAAAGCCAATTGTGTGATTATATTTTATTGAACACCTTTCTTTTACTTCCTTATTATCCATCAAATATATCAAGTATTCATTTATGTCTCTCTCTCTCTCTCTCTCTTTTTCTACACACACACACACACACACACACACACACACACACACACATACACATTGCAGAAGAGGGGGGTGGAAATATCATAGTAGTTAAAGGAACAGACAGTTTGCTGTGAGATCATTTCTTTTATGTCACCCAGGAATCTCACTGTTGTGATTGCCTAAGCATAAACTGAACAAGGACAGAGCAATATAAACCCACACCCTGGAGGTCCTCAACTCTACATAAAGGGCCTTCAGTTGATGTATTTCTTGAATTCCATAATCTTTGCATATATATGTCTTAGAATTTCCACTGGCTTTCAGGATATATCTCTATCTATCTATCTATCTATATCTTCATGCAAATTTAAATTGATTTCTAAAGGTCTACTAATTATGTTAGTTTGAAAAGGATTTATATTACCCAAAGGTTTGTCTTTGGATTGTGATGAGCTAAAACTCCAGTATTGCAGCTATCTCTGTGGAAAAATTTGTTGATTCTCACAGTAGTGTGGAATGAAGTTTATCCAATTTCAAATGTGTCTGATTCATCAAATAACCATATCACATTCCTAATTAAGTTAGAACTTATAAAGGAAAATCACAAATCATGAATACTTTTTTAGTATGTTTATAGTAAAAATATATTATTCATTGCAAAGTCAGATGTCACTGGGCTCCTGCAGCTAATCTGCTGATGTTACTCCTATTCCATACAAGTTTTCATTGTTCTCTAAAATTATGTGTTAAGAGAGATGTATCCTTTATGTGAACTATATTTTATTTCATTTTATCAACTTAAGGAAGAAAGATATTATTCTTTTCTTCTTAAGAACTGTCAGTTTCAGAGAACTGAATGAATTTGCCTATATTTGAAAATTGATATTTCATTTTTTGATCTATTGGAATCTGAAAGCTCTTAAGTTCTAAATTATATCCATTCTTGCTATGTAAACAGCTAATGTGAACTACACATGTCTTTCAAGTTATTGTTTTAGAGGGAGGTATTAAGCTTTTCTCAAGATTTAAGATTTAAAAAGATAGAAGGACAATAGTGGCTTTATAAAAGTTCTCTTGTATTATTTAGAAATTTATGATCCAGGAGACATTTTTAGAGGGATATTTTGTAAGCTTTCTGGTGTATGGGTATAAAGTGATATATTTTACATGGGTAGAAAGTTGTGCCCTTTCTTGAGTCATGCTAATGTTGGCATTTTGTTACACACTTAAACAGAGCGTTTAATATTAATTCAAGTTGTGACCTTAACTTATGCTGATTATACTTTGGCTACTGATAAAAATACAAGTCATCAACATGACCCTAGATGTAAGATGGCTTAAGGAGAAATCAATGTGTGATCTAAGAAATTCACAGGAATAAATATAATACCAAAACCATACTTAGTTTTGTTTCATCTTAACTATGATTTTGACTTTCTTATGGAGTAAAATTTATAGAAAATTGTTCTTCCTGGCTGATTAAAACATTCTAACATTTTTCATTTTGTTTCATTTCAGCAAAAAGATTTTAAAACAATTAAGAACCATGAGTAGAATTCTATTTATTCTGTCTTTTTACTTGATTATTTACTTTGATTATTTACTTGAGAGTAATCCTCTTAGAAACTGAAGCTATATATTTTTAATGTAATCATAGAACTTGGGGGACCAACAATAAGTGATAAACCTATGTACATCATAATCAGACAGACTATGCTTTTTTAACCCATTTCTAAGAAAATATTAACTTTTAGAAGATAATAAGGAGTTGGTTGAAAACTAAAAGATATAACTATTGGTACAGTGTTCTTCTCTAGAAGGGAAAGATTTGCTTGAGATTCAACCAAGTTCTCATACTCTATTGCTAGGATAATCCTGCTTTTAAAAAATATTCTATAACCGGATTCAGTTGTGGTAGTTTGAATGAGAATGTCACCAAAAGACTCAAGAACTGAATGCAGTCTCAAGTTGGTGGCAATATTTGGGAAAGTTGTGTAGTCTTGCTAAAGGACATATGTCACTGGGGGTGTGTTTGAGATCTCATTGGCCTGACGATCTCTCAGCTTCCTGCAACTGCTGCCATCCTCTCAGCCATGATAGATGCTATTCCTCTGAATCCATAAGTCCAAACAAACTATTCCTTCTATAAGTTGAGTTGGTCATGGTGCAGCAACAAAAAGTAGCTAAAACAATTGTGATATCTCATCTCTGTTTCATGTGCTCAAGTGTGTTTTCTAACATAACAAGTTTTAAGAAGATAGGTATTTTGGATTATTTTTTCCTCTTCAAATTCACAGGCTATACTGTATGTATTTACCTTATCTCCATGATGCTTTGAAGTACATGTCCACTGTTGGATGGTCTTTCAAAGTGAAGCTTAATATATTCCTTTCATTGCCCATGAAAAACAGTTGTCTCATCTTAATGAAAGCCTAGAATCATATTCTGGAGCTCTCAGGACAACTCTGCTATCCCCATCCTGTAGTCTCTATTTTCTACTATGTTCCCTTAATTCTTTCAGAAGCATCAAACTTATATCATCATAGAACTCATTTTGGGGGTCATAGATAATCCATTTGCTAGTTTGGAGCTGTGTGGCCATAATTGGCCTAGTGTGTATGATGTCCTCTTCCCGAACTAACCCCATGACTGAGGAGTACAAGACTTCTCTTAGCTAGATACATATATCACACAGTTCTTACATGTGGTGTTTTGAACCAGCGTGGCCTCCAAAGGCTCATATGCTTGAATGCTTTCGTCTCCAGTTAGTAGAACTGTTTGGAAAAGATTAAGCAGTGTGACCTTGATGGAGATGTAAAAGAACTGTGTCTCTGGGTATGACTTTTGAGTCCCAAAGCCCACACCAAGGTCCAGTCTCACACCCTCTTACCTAATGGCCAAGAATAAAAGGCTCTCAGCTGCAGCCCTAGTCTCATGCACTTCCTGCCTTGATAATCAGGAACTAGCTTCTAAAATTGTAAGCAAGTCTCCCCAATGAAATAATTGTAAGTGTTGCCTTGGTCATGGTGTTGCTTCACAGCAATAAAACCAGTAATGAAGACACCTGAAAATGTATTTAGTATCACTAGGGCCAACTGGAATAATAGAGGGGGTCTGTTACCCTAAGCTTTATGCCAGATAAACAAATAATCACTATTTTTTTTTTTTTTTACTTTGCTGTTCAACACCAAAATTAAAAAATATATATATAGGAAAAAAGAATCACATTTGACTATTTAAAAAACAATGGCAGTGGATATTCTCTTTAAGTAGTTATGTTGAGCTTAATGTTTCTGTGAGAGTCATGAAGCTAATTTAACCTTTGAAAGAATGACTGTAGTAACACGGGCACAGTCTCGAAGGGAAGCAGTTCTCCATGATCTGGTGAAAATCTGCTGTCCGATGTCTGTTCTCCAAGCAGATGAAACATGGCATGCGCAAGAATGAAAGGAAGGAATGCTTTTAGATATTTTTAAAAATAGTTTTAGTTATAGGAAAGAATTCAGTTAACTTCAGTTTGGGTAGGTGGCAGAATGGGACATCTGCATTCTTAATCTAGAGGGAGCTATTAACAAAGCTTTGTGTTCTTAAATAGACTGGTTGGAAATTTCTACAAACTTTATAGCACATGAACAAATGCAAGTTTTCTTTCTTTTTTTTTGGACTGTCTTAAATTGATTATTAGATATGGATTTTACACATAGCACGTGTATTAGCGGTAACGGTGGAGCTGAAGAGTACGCCTTCTCCAGGCTGCACGGCGAGAACCACCAATAGTGTGGTGGAACTTGTGGTCCTTTCCAAGGCCTCGGCTCTTTCGGCCTGCAGATGTCAGCCCACGCATCTCTCTGTGCTTGTGGACTGGTTTGTGATCCAATGGGTGTCAGGATTTCTTCTGATAGCTTTACGGAATGGATCAATGAGAATAACCTCAAAAAACTTGTATGTGGAATCTTCACCAACCCAGTAGGAATTCAGGACTCTCAAAGCTCCACAATGGCACCCAGCTCTCTCCTCAGCCACAGACTGAAGGCTTCGGGCAAATTTCAGCTGGTTAACACCATGGAGGACAGGCTTGCCATAAGTTGCACCCTTAGGAACCGGGCGTTTTCGACCACCATGGAGGACACGAATCCTGTAAATGACATAACCTTGCTTAGCCTTGTATCCCAGTCTTCGAGCTTTATCGGGCCGGGTGGGGCAAGGAGCCCTGTGCAGTGCAGAAAGCTGATGGTATTGCCAACAGCAGACCCTCAGAAGAAAGCGCATCACGTCTGCTTCTTCCTCCATAGCTCCTGGATGTATTTGTATGCACCCATCTTGGCTCACTTGATGGCTGCCGCCAGAGGAAAGGAAGAAGCCTTTCTCCCAAATGCAAGTTTTCTAAATACTGTCTAGGCCGCTATCTGACATTGATTTAGACTGGTATTTTTTTTTTTTTCCACAGAGTGAGTTGCTATAAAACAGATGAAACCCTAAACATGTTCATCTTTATAAGTTTCAAGTATTTGAAAAAAATGTAATACCTCAGGCAATCAAGTTTAAGAGCCTAAATGACCAGGTATATTTTTTGATTTGCAATCAATTATGTTAATAACAATGGGATTAGGATACAAGAAAATGAATATCATTTAGCACTAGCATCTTATTAATCAAAGTCAAATCAGACTAATGCATTGCATTCGGTGCTCTGATATGCACAGTCCTCTAGTTTGATTTTGGAGCCAGAGAAACTCATAGATGTGACAATATGGTGTGCTGAGAACTCTGCTAGCTAACAGAATAATGGTACATATAAGGCATTTCTCTGAAATCCACTTCAATGAAAGATACTGTTTAAGGCTCCCTGAATGAGTTACAGCCTGGTAAGATTTAAAAGCAAGAAAATCATTAGCATAGACAGTAGCGGTACTAGGCTGCAATGCTTTTATGTGCCAATTTAATGTTTGTGATGATGCTGCGCAGATTCAGCCCTTCATAAACCCATTTCTATGGTAACAAGGAAGAGCTGAAAGCCTTTAGCTTACAAGGAAGACTTTAGAAATTTTTGACTAGTCTAAAGAATACATTATCTTCTTTTAATGCACAAATTTGAGAAATTGAAAATTACTGAATAACACATGAAGTAGAAGATCCGACATCTTATAGATGAGCTTGCTGAAAGCCTCGTTTGATAACTTATTAAATGCAGCTGGTGTACCTAAAAGTAAGAGTAAAGAAAGGGGAGAGAGAAGAGCCAGTCTGGAAAATGCTATAGTCTAAAGAAGCCTTCAGCTCTTTGGTGATAGAAGGAAATGCATCCAATCTTCCTGCTGGAATTTGCTTTTAGGATCTCTTACAGTTTTTGAACGAAATACTGTGAGGCGCAGCAGCACAGATTTCAGGACCACGTAAACAAAGAAAAGATAACCCCTGGAAACTTTTAATAATCTGGTTGCCGTGTCAAAGCCCTCTTCAGAAATTAACTCTGGGGACTATGGTATTTATTTTCTCATAACAAGGGTGAATCGATTGTTGAATGGTTGAAAGCGCACAGTGCATATTGATCTGTTCATGCATAGCCACTTTCTCCCAGCAGGCACTTTGCTGCTTGCAACATATTTTTAAATAGGATTACTGCGCATTAAATTACATTGACCTGGAGCAAAGGTCAACACAAGTAAAATTGCCTTGGTTCATCATAGTTTGAAGCCCTGCCTTGAGTGGGTTGTTTGTTTTCGTGGAAGTTGACCTGGGGATCTATTTGGATGACTGTGTCAATGTCTAGAATGGAACAAAGCAAAATCCAACAGAATTATTCTCACAACTGAAATGTCAACCCGACTGACTGCTCATACTACAATGACAATGCTTTAGGTAATTTTTAATTAAACAATATATTTTAATCTCAAGAAGGTGAAATTTTGTAAAGCCACATAGAGTCCTGACCCAAGAAATAGATTTTATTCAATGTTAGAATGCAGATGTAATTGAAAATCTGTATTCTTGCAGTGAGCACAGAGTACGTTGTACAACATATGTGATAGAAGACAATCTTTTGGAGGTCAGCGAGAATAAATTAACTGTCTCTCTTGATTTTATGAGCTAATAGGATAATTTTTCTCTGTTTTATTTACACTCTTTTTTTTTCTTACTTTAACAGTGAGAAAGAATAAAAATAGTTACCTTAAGAATTGTCTAGAACTTTGAAGGGAGTATCTTCTAAATTAATGTAGGAGAACGAGAAGACATATAATATGGATAATGAATATCTTTCAAAACATAATTTTCACAGTCCAGGTTTTGCTTGTTTATTTTTTATTGGTTATTTTATTTATTTACATATCAAATGTTATCCCCCTTTCCAGTTAAATTCCCTATCCCCTCCACCATGTCTCCTTCTATGAGGGTGCTCCTCTACTCACCCACTCCCTCCGGACTCAGTGGCCTAGCATTCCTCTAAACTGGGGCATCAAGCCTCCACAGGACCAATGGCCTACCCTCCCATTGATGCCAGATGAGGTAATCCTCTGCTACATATACAGCTGGAGCCATGGATCCCTCCATGTATACTCTTAAGTTGGTGGTTTAGTCCCTGGGAGCTCTGGGGGATCTGGTTGGTTGGCATTGTTGTTCTTTCTGTAGGCTTGCTAGCCCCCCTCGGTTCCTTCAGTCCTTCCCCTAACCCCTCCACTGTGGTCCCTGTGTTTAGTTTAATGGTTGGCTGTGTTTTTGATTCAGTTTCACCATGTATCTCTGGTTGGCTTGAACCTTGCTGTATACCTCATATTGGCCTCCGTTTCTCCCTCTGCCTTTTGAGTACTAGGACTAAAAGGTATTCATGACTTCACCAGGCCACATAGTATTTTTGACTACTAGAAAGAAATGTTATAAAGGCTTTGTTTCCCTCTCCCTGTGCATCCATTACTACTCAGTCATTCAGTTTAAATGGCTATTTTATAATATCTCAGAATTTCAGCTTCACTAATCCATTTAGGGAAACATGGTCATGTACCAACGTAGTAAACAGTTCTCCAAGAAACCCAGAAGTACAAAACTTTGTGCAATCCAAAGTTCTTATTCAGATAGTTTGCAGTTCCAAATTAGTTGTCATCTCTGCCACACCCTTTTATTCACTGTGGTTTCTCGATGAGAAGAGAGATGTCTGATTTAATATTTCAGAAAACTTGGCATTGAGTCACACAAGTTTCCATGATTATTAAGGCTGGATGTTGAATGGCAGAGTTTCTTTGGAACATCATACTCCAGCTTTTACTCTTACTGGAGAATCCCATTGGTCCCTTGTCTTCTGGTTTGCACTCTTCTTTTCTCCCAGACTTCTTAACTCACAGTAAATCCTTGTACAATGGATGTACACAGCTCCTCACTTGGCTTTCCCTCTCTGGTTTCAGCTTCATTCTTTTTTCTTTCTCTTTCTGCTTTTAGTACTTGGTATGTAGAGATAAAGTCTTGCCATGTAGCCCACATTAGTCTTGATATTCGGGTCCTTCAGGCTCAATGCCCAAGGTCTGAGGCTACAGGTGTGTGCCCCAGCACTTAGTGGGTTATTTCGAAGTGACAGTGTTGACTTTTTTTGTCAGCAGTGCTTGTAATGATTCTACGTTATCTCTGCTGTATACTTTTCACACATACTCCAGGTAAGTTTCAAGTTCTTCTGGATTGGCCACAGTAAGCTTTTCAGCAACCCCCAATGGTGGATACTTAGGTTAGTTACCTTTGATTTCTTCCAAAGTGCATTTCATTTGACTGGTTAGACATTTACCAATACATTGACTTGTTATTGGATTCCCTCAACTGGAATACAAACTTCCTGTATGTAGGCTATTAGTTTTTCGATACTTCTCTTATATTTTGGAACATTATTGGACATAAATGCTATCAAGATACCAGACTGACTCCATTTTGTAATCAGGAGCCATTTTAATAATACTCCAGTTCAATTATATTTATGTTTCTGTAAAACTGAAGTTTCTGTTTCTCATAATTGGGCTGCACCTCACCCCATGAACCTGGAGTGGTTATGTAGAAGATTTCCTTAACTGCCTAGTCTCACTCCTGTGGCCATGCTTGCTTGCAAAAATCCTCCTGCAGTTTTGATCTATAAAGAGAACCTGAGAAACTGGCTCAGGACAGCTCTCTTAAACCTGATTTAGGGAGAGACAGCTGCCAGACAGAGTCTGGTGAGCACAGAATAAAGTTTGCCTTGGTTTGGCAATAATTGTGGTCAGTGGTCTTTTTCCTTGTGTTTGTAGGATCAATATTAAGAAATCACTAGTTGAGACTCTAAAAAGGAAGCAGAGTTTTGAACATGAAGAATTTCACCCAAAGTGTTGTCTATGTGAAGATCAAAATATTCACTGGCATTGAGATTGTCTCAGCTGCAATTCATGACTCTTCATTGAAGATGTAAAAGTGAGAGTCCAAACCTATTTCTTTGCATTGATAAAATTTTAAACTTCAACATTTTATTTTGACCTCAGAATTTTTTTACATTTTTATTCATTGGACCCTAATGATAATTTATTTTAAAATAGACATTGTCTATCTTCTGGGAAAAGAAGAAAAAATATAAGCTGAAAATTAGGAACAGGGATATAGTTCTGTAAGCAAAGCGCTAGGCATATAAGCATGGGTTTGCTCTTGTGTTCATGGAGCCAAGTAAAAACAGGGCATGCTGATTTGTACCTGTAATCATCCTAGCACTGAGGACATGGAGGCAGGAAGTTCCCTGGAGCTCACTGCTCAGTTAGACATACACACTGGGTGAGCAAAAGATTGAGCAAGAGATTTCACTTCAAACAGTAAGATAGAAAGCAGTAGAGGAGAAACCAAATGTTGATCCATGGCCTCTCCATGCACTGGCCACACATATGTGTTCACAAGCAAAATCATGTCCACATGATTATTCAATACATATATACAAGTACACAAGGAGTAGGTATGATCCTTTACAGAGTAATGCCAGTATTTATGAACTTGACTTCCTGCATGGTCCTAGGTGGATGAGTCAGAGTGTAAGCGTGGGTATTCTTATAAAGAAACTCTTTTCAATTCCTAGAACCCTCGGCAGGTGACTCACAACCATCTGTAACTCTACTTCTAAGAGGTCAGACACCGTTTTCTGGCCTCTGAAGGCACCAAAATCATACCTCATCCACATGCACATAATTTAAAGATAAAAATCAAAATAAACAAATATATGCCATAGTTTTGCTTTATTCCCGGTATGGGACAAGGATATTCAGTTCTAGTGGTCAAAGGCAAACCTATTATTTGAATATAAAATATTCAATATGTAATATTTTGAAATCCTAGCAGTTTATTCATCATAGTTCTTAGTAGAAACTAGCTCCATATAGTGAGTCCCAAGCAATGTCTTGAAATAACAGGGGCACTAAGGAGAAAACATTACACAAGGAGGCTCACTGCCCAATCAAGCTGTTCAAGGGCAATATTTTAAAATATACAATACAGTTCTAGAAGTTTAGAAATAATTGGTGAAATAGTTCCATTCATTTCCCTTGGATGATTGTAGTTTATTAGACACTATTTTACCTAAAAGTTTAGATCTTGCAGACCCCAGCTTGGTGTATAGTCTAACACATAAACAACAACAACAAAAAATGGGGAAGACTCATTGGTGAAAGAATGAAGTTATGAAGTTCAGGAAAACCCTTGAAATGATGATTTGCTTTCTGTGCTATGTTCATTCGACTTCTGTCCTTGGGGGCCGGGGAGGAGTGGGTGGGAATCTGCCGTGGCTTTCTATCTAACTCTTACTCACTCACTCACACAGGGTTCCTCTCTGCAAAATTCTGCATGTCATAGTGTATGCTGAGAAAAGTTCCCCTTGTAAGCCAGAAGTCCTGTGCCCACTACTATGTATTCTTTCTCTAGATCTTGTCTGCCTCAGCAGGAGCAGCTGGTTGTTATTCCTCACATCACTCTTTCTGTTCTGCCTCCCTCCCTACCTCCTTCTTATTCTTCCTTGCTTCATTTACCTATCACCCCAGTGAAAGAACACACTTCCATTTGAAGTGCTGCATTTAGTTAGGACAACAGGCAGAGTGTTCAGGCTCGAAAGGTGGTGAGTGAGGAGATCTAGAACTTAATCCACTTTTTTTTTTTTTTTTTATGATCTATAAATTGTTTGATCTTGGGATACTTCTGTCTTTTCTCTAGTCTTTTAGAAAAGTTTTGTATTTTATGTGTTGTCAAAATTAACTTGGACAATATGTGAAACCTGATGGGTATCTATCAGCTCTGTTTACTATGGCCTGTCTTTACCTTCTATGTTGATTATGATAATTTGCTATCAGGTCATGGAAATTCGTGTGGAGGTACTTAGTGATACTTCTGGCTGAGCTGTGAGGTCGCCTTAGATGAGAGGGGATGTAGGAGAGAAAGGAAAGCATTCAGTGTAGCAACTGTTGTGTTTTTATCTTTAGTGGTCACTATGGCTCTTTTAAGAAGCATGCAGAGTTTTCTCATTTCTTTGTCCTTTTGCTATCTCTTCTATTTCTTTGTTCTTCCTTTTGGCATATTATCCATTTCCTTAGCTAAAAATCAGTTTATAAACTTTGATACATTGGCTTATGAGTAGACATACGGATGAAAACTCAATTCCGTTTCAAACAATAATGAAGAATGTGAATGCCCATAATAAATAATTTAACGAAGGAACAAACTTCAGCCTACAATGAGATTGTGTTTGATGCACCCATTGTACCTTGAAAGCATTATTCAGTTGAAAATATATGTAATACATGTAAGCTACTGAACAACATAGCACCGCACAACGGCACACACAGAACAGCAAATGTCTATCCTACTGACCACATAGCTGACTAGTAGCTGTGGCTTGTGATTGCTCCCCAACAATACAAGACAGTGGCATAGTGCACATTGGTATCCCAGAAATAAATATCCACCATGGTAAAAACAAGAATTCATAAATGGAATCATCGTGTGCTGAGAATTGCTGGTATTATTCCCCAAATCACAGGACAACAAATAGAAACTAAAGTCACCCACCATATAAAAAATTGCAGGCAGTGGTGGATTGGGGTTGTGACAATGACCCCACCGTGCAGCAAAAAATGATTGCTTAGGGACACTGCAATCACCATAATAGCCGTGTACAACACTGTGTTCACACATTTGTGGCAATGCTGATTCAAACACACTCAACATACTTCCGATTATAGAGAACTATGGAGCACACATTTACTTAGAGCACATTATGCTTGATAGTGATGATAAAAGAGCATTGCTAATGCATACATTGTATCACACTTTCTGTTATTCTAGACTTTGCTTCTGCTTTTAGAATCTTTTACTACAAACTCCAGGGATCTTGGAGGAGAGCTACAACAACCATTTCAGTAAACCAGTCTAATTCCTGGCTACATTGTTAATATTTAATCCACAGTCAAGGGTAGTTCTCACCCTTTATCAAAGATATATCTCTTTGCAAAAAATGGAGAGCATATACAGAAATCCATGACCAAACAAAATGTGGAGGTATGTAGCCCATTCCCATGGACACTTGTTCAACACATTTCCCTCTGCGAATGTATAGCAATAACTGCAGAAGAGGGACCAGAAGGATTTCGTGAGTCAGAGAATAAGGGTTTGCTGTGAGATTGTGTCTCCTAGAAACATCAGAGAGGTCACACACATGAAGTTTCATTAATACAGTTGCCTAAACAAGACCTAAGCAAGGATGAGGATACCAGTGGACCCATTAAAATGGAAGGAGGCAAGCTGTGGGGCCTCAGCCAGGAATGAAAAACTATGAGTCACTGGGCTTTGCTAATAGCAGAAGAAATGATCTTCTCCGGGAAGAGCCCATCAATTGATACCTATAAAGCATGGTCAACCTTGAGACTGTATACATACAGTTAACGTTATATGGACTGAGCAGGTTGTACTTACGTATTTAGGAAAAGGTTCATGTGTGTAACAACTAAATAAGGGAGGACATGGATTTAAGAGAGAGGCTCATTTTGTGGGAAGAGTGTGTGGGAAAGGTCAAAGGAGGAAAGCAAAGGGGAGAAACATAAGTATATTATAATATCAAACGATAATAACTATAATAGTGATTAAAAATAAGGTCACAAATAAAACAATTTATATAATATCAAAATCATGTTTTATTGCAGAATGAAATGCCACGTTATGATGGTTCCGACTTCATCCATCTTGGACTTACAGTGTGTCTGGATTGTATTAAAGAGCCATGTTGAAAGGTTAGCCATACCATGATGGCACAATTCTAAGATAGTGATATAAAAATCAAGTCCTATATTATTGCATTTCACAGAATATGTCCTCATGGAATCTTTCAACATCTGACTCTGTTGAGACATTTCTTAGAATCATCTCAAATTGTTATCTAATCCAACTGGCTCAGATGGACATTTCATTCCAACATTTTCCACTGATGATTTATAGTTCTGACAATGTATAATATTCATTCAAATTTTCTTAAGCTACATCTAATTTTGTTTCCTACCCATTTTTCCCTTGACTCACTTCATTTGTCTAGCTTCTGTCTCCTTACTGAAATGTGAAAAACCATCCAATTTAACATAAACTGAAACTTCATCTTTACTTTAAACCATGACCAATGGTAAATGAGCCAGGTTCATTTTTTTTTGCCATTTAATTACTTCCTTGGGGAGCTGTATTTCTAATATTTTCTTTTGTTTGAAGGTCCTGGAATAGCTTTTATTCTACATTGTTATGATACATAGAAGAAAATTTAAATTAGGTATTATTTGAGACCAAAATGTTTCTGGAATCACAATGCTGTATATCTGCATTGTTTAATGTTTAAAAAGTATGTGGGTTTCTCTTATGATAAACTAAAGATGCTTTATTTTTCATTTTTTGTGTGTGGCCATTTTCTTTCTTCTCTGTTCCTTCTTTCCCTTTCTCCTTCTTTTCTTTTCCTTTCTTTCTTTCTTTTTTCTTTCTTCCTCCAGCTCTCTTCTCTCCTCTCCTCTCCTCTCCTCTCCTCTCCTCTCCTCTCCTCTCCTCTCCTCTCCTCTCCTCTCCTCCTCTCCCCTCCCCTCCCCTCCCCTCCCCTCCCCTCCCCTCCCCTTCCCTCCCCTCCCTTCCCCTTTTCTTCTTTCTGGTTTTCGAAGACAGGATTTCTCTGTGTCTGTCCTGGCACTTGCTCTGTAGGTCAGGCTGGTCTCAAATTCAGAGATCCAACCGCTACTGCCTCTCAAGTTCTGGGAATAAAAGTATGCTCCACCATGCCCAATATTTGCCACCATACCCAGCATTTCTGCATTTTTTCAGTGTTTGCTTGCTTTTCATTTGGTCTTTTCAAAATTGGAAAATAAATATGAAGCTATGGAAAAAGTTGTCATGGTTTGTTGCCATTACTCAGTCTTAGGCGACATATGCAATAACAATTTTCTTCAGCAAATTTTACTTTTAGTTTTAGAAGAAAGCACAGGTCTACTTTTTCAGGATGCAAAAACTTTGACAATAGTACTTATATGTAAGCTTTTTGGATATTCATCTAAATTTGTTTTTAACTATTGATCTCATAACCTAATTTTTTCTATTAACTCATCTTCTTTCTTTCTTTTTGGAGATTATTTATTTCCAAAATTCCAAAGGGCCATATTTAATGCAAAGGCATCTTATCAGCCTTGAAATATTAGTTGCTCCTGTAATCCACCCTTAGTTTAGCAAACCATTTATAACAAATTTGCCTAAAGCAACCCCCTTTTTATTGTTTTCTAATTGACACTTCCATTTTGGGCTTGTACAGTTTTTGGTGAATTCTTTGTAATCATGTTTGTTGATGAACTAAAAATTAATGAAATTCACGATTATGACAACTAAAAGTTTTTTAAATGCAACATAAAAATAGCTTGGTAATGAATAATCAATAAATATCGTGCTTTACCTCTTCCTCCTTTACCATTGTAGTCTTACCGATCTACTTTGGCTTGCTATGTCTATAAACAACAATTACTACCAGAAGCAGAATACCTTCTCTCAGACTTATATATAATTGTGAATAACTGCAAAATTTACACTTAAAATATGTTGATGTCAACCTCCTGTTCCCTACAAATTCTAATGGAAGAGAGATTAGTTGGTGCTAGATAAAAATTAATATGGAAAATAAACTTACTTTTGCCATATGAGTATATTAATCATCTTAATTACTATATGTTGCTACACCCTAGGCATGGTATCTTCTTTGTTTCTCAACTTAAGGAACTGTTGTTTTAAGAAGTTAAATACTTTTAGATTATAGCAGTCTTGAATCATAAAATCCATTAAGTCAGAGATTTCCCCAAATTTCTTAAGTTTTTGATACACTTATGTTGATGTTTTTCTTTACTATGCCCAGTGATTGGAAATTATGTAATTGAACATCTAAAAGCAAGCTAACTTTCTCCGACTCTCAGGGACCGGTTTTGACACTGTGATTTATTTACATTTCCCCTGCCATTTCCTCCCACAGATCCTCCTCATGTGTTCTTCCTTTCTCTTCTTTCTATTGATGGAGGGAAGAAAGGAGATGGTTTGAGAAGGTCCTTTTGTGAAACAATGGTGCTCTCCCAGATTTTCTATCTTTAGTTCTTGAACCTATCCAGACCAGGTTGTGTGAGATTATATAAATCAGTGTTTTAATATATCCTCTTGAAAAACTCTGCTTAGCTTGATCTTTCTATGATTTATCCAACAGAGAAAATTTCAGAAAATATTAGTTAAAAATAGACAGATTGCATTTAGCCTTATGTGCATGTTCTTCATGTCAAGTCATATATTTATTGACCTACTTCCTCTGAGATAAACTCAGGTCTGCTGAGCAAACATCACTGGTAGGTAGGGTCTCATCTGAGTAATAGAGTATGATACTGTTTATCTCTTGAAGTTTTACTTGGTCTTATACAAGTATGATGCATTATGTATTCAGTTACAAATTAATGATTAATAATGGGATATAACATTGATATTTATCACATTTTAACATGCTAGTAATGTAGTGGCCATTTCTAAAACTTAAGATTTGATACATTGCTCAATGAATAATCATTTACATAGCTTCAAGATATAAAAAAGTTAAATTGTAGTCTGTAGCAGTTTTCTTTAAAGCACTATGTCCCAGCCATCTGATTCTCTGCCATAGAGAAAATCAAAGCAGACCCTTTATTAAAATATTGAAGCAGCTATAACATGCATATATGTTTCTAGATGAATATACCTTTATAATTTTAAACAAATAGTATAACACTATAGTAACACATATGGAAAATGCATCTCAGATTACTTCATAAAAAGCTTGCTTATCCAACCTGAAGATACAGTTAAATGGTAGACTGCTTACATACCATGAATGATTCAATTGGATTTAATCTCTGGAACCACAAAAAAGGGACAACTTTGCTTATGTCTTTATGATAGCAAGACATGCAGATTTATTATAATTTCTTAAACCATCCTCCTATAAATAAATATTTAGGTTGTTCCAAAATTCGAACTAATGAAAATAATGCTACATTGAGATGTTATCCTTCATGTATTGATGGGAATCTTGGCTTGCTCTTGATCTTCTATTACTTGTATATATCAAAATTGAAGTCAGTGGCTGTTTAACTTTCACTATGTTATGCATAATGTTGACCCTGGTGCATTACCCTATTACATTGCATTGCCCTGCAGATTAGTGCAGATTTTCTTCTGTTAAGTCAAATTTCCCCATTCCTAGTTAACGTAACAGTTTGAACCAGTTGTCATGGCATATGGCTATAATTCTAGCACTGGGAAGGCAGAGGCATGAGGATTGTCATGAGCTTGTGGTCAGACTGGGCTGCATAGAGAGGTTGGGGACAAACAGGGCTACAGAGTGAAAACCAACTAATCAATAACAATAACAATTAACTAACCACCACCACCAACTAACCACCACCACCACTAACTAACCACCACCACCACCAACTAACCACCACCACCACTAACTAACCACCACCACCACTAACTAACCACCACCACCACTAACTAACCACCAACTAACAACTAACCAACTACAACAACTAACCAGCTGACAAAACAAAAAAGATAAACAAAACACACATTACATTTCCTTACTGTAGACAATAAGATGTGTTACTTTTATTGAGTTATATTTTGAGAGTAAAATGACAAATAGCTCATTTACTTATTGTAAAGAAAAACTATGTTATGTAATTATTATTGTTATTATTATTATTATTATTATTATTATTATTATTATTATTATTATTTACAGGCCTCAAGTAACCTGAGCTGGAACTTGTCATATAGCTGAGATGACCTTAGATTTCTTTTCTTTTAATTGGATATTTTATTTATTTACATTTCAAATGTTATCCCCTTTCCCCATTCCACTCTGCAAACCCCCTAACCTATCCCCCTCCACCTGCTTCTATGAGGTGCTCCCACACACCCACCCACACCCACCTCACCACCCTGGTATTTCCCTATACTGGGGCATCGAATTCACAGAATCAAAGGCCTCTCCTCCCATTGATGCCAAGTAAGGCTATCCTCTGCTACATATGCAGCTAGAGCCATGTAAACCCCTTCAGCTCCTGCAGTCCTTTCCCTAACTCCTCCATTGGAGACCCCGTGATCAGTCCAAAGGTTGGCTGTAAGCATCAGTCTCTGTATTTGTCAGGCTCTGGCAGAACCTCTCAGGAGACAGCTATATCAGGCTCCTTTCAGCAAGTACTTCTTGGTACTTGCTATCCACAGTAGTGTCTGGGTTTGTTGACTGTATATGGGATGGATCCCCAGGTGGGGCAGTCTCTGGATGGCCTTTCCTTCAGTCTCTGCTCCACACTTTGTATCCCGTATTTCCTTTAGACAGGAGCACTTCTGGGTTAAAAATTTGAAGATGAGTGGGTGGCCCCACCCTCCAACCTACCAGACCTTAGATTTCTAATACTCCGACCTCACTGAATACAGTCATGCACCACCACAGTCTGCTGTTCCTTTTAGCTCTAAATCTAAACTTAGTTGTTATGAATCTGGACAAGGCAAGGTTTTAGTTTCTGCTGTTTTCAAGGCAAGGTAATGACAGGGGGAGAGAGAAGTAGTCATGTATTTGGCCTGACCTTACAATAAATACTGGCACAAACCCCCAATCTCTTCCTGATGACGTCTTCCCCCTCCTCGTCTGCTCTGGCGCATGCCTTTGTCTTATCAATCTTTCTTGACTGGAACTCACACATTGCATAGCTCTAATAAGATGCTCGGAAACAGTTTAGTGTCCTTTTAGGCAATGTTAAGCATTCCTTATAGAAGATATGCAAAGTAAATTAAAAGCCAGGAAAGAAATTCAGGCTAGAATTCAGTGTGAAATTGCTTGGCAAAAGGGGTCCAAATCTGCGCTCGTTAGTGGGTGGGTCCATGGTGACTTTCAAAATGCTCATGTTTCCAGCTATTTAAAATTTATCAACAATTCAATAAAGAGAAGCTTCAGAATAAAGTCATGAATACCAACCCTGTGCTTTGCATGAATTTTCGGGCTGGCTTAGCTGAACAATGGAGTTGTGGTAGTGTGGTCACTTGCCAATTGAGTTCAGTGTTATCTTCTCATAACTTGCCCCTGTCAGACCTCACTGGGAGTGTTCTGCAGCTGTGTGTCTTTTCTCCTGCAAGAATTGGATATTGCCTCTGGAGTCAATTTTGCATTTTAGTTTTCTATTTCTCTCTGTCTTTTTAAAAGAGCTGTTTATTGTTTCTTTGTGAATTTCACATCATGCATACCAATCCCATGCATTCCCCCTTCCCCCCATACTCCACCCTCTCAACTCCGCCCCCACCACAGAGAAAAAATAAAACTCTCATTGTGGAAGCCACAGTGTGTCACAGTGTGTCCCATAGTGTATGCTTTTGTCCACCTGTCTTTTCTTGCAGATGTTCCTTGCAGATGTTGGTCTGGTTCTGGCTTTGGCTGCTCTGTCAATACTGGAACCTCCCTGGGACTCCCCTCAGACACCCTGTTATTGCCCTGTGTCATGGAGGTCCAGTAATTTTGGGTCTGTAGGACCAAGTCCTTCATTCACTTCATTTAGTCATAAAGAGACTAAATTAAATTCAAAGCAAGAACACCTTTTTGAATGTAGACAAAATATCTGTACACAGAATTCAGAAATCCATAAAGGAGCATGGTTATGAGGGATTTATTCCAAAGATGTCTGAAAAAAATCAATTAATATAACTCACTGTATATTCAATGAAAACAGAAGTAGCATGATCTTAATAAAAAGAAAGTTGACAAAACTACAGTCTTATAAGAGGTCTCAGCAATCCAGACAAAATCAGACCACATTAACTCTTAGGTCTAAAATCATGTTCATGGAACAAGCCTGAGACCATAATTCTTAGGCTACAAAGAAGACAAGAGTACTGAAATCTGTCCCTATTCTATTAATGCACATTGAAATTTAATCCAAACTAAAGGCATCCAGGGCAGAAATACAGAAACCCAACTGTTCTATTAGTAGGTAACACAGGTACTGTGGAAGCACCAAGAAATTAGTCAAAAGACCTCTGAAAGCTAATAATAACTTCACCCCAAACTCAATATATAATAAAAAATCCAAATTTAATTTAATGCTTATGTTCTAACAATGAATCTATAAACATTAAAAACAAGCAAGCAAAAACCTTCTTTGTATACTATCTATAATTCATAAAGATACACTGGTAAAATTTTACTTAGGAGGAAATCTGGCAAAACATCACATAGAAATTGTAGGGGAGCTATACAAAACACTGATAAAAGAGACCGTAAACAGATATAAAATGTATCGGTTGCATGGATGAAAATATTGGACATAGTAGAATATTCAATTCTTCTAAAATGTCCATAAAGATTTAATACAATTCCTAACATCTCATAACTTTTAGAGATAAAAAGAAAATTGTGTTAAAATGCATATAAAAAGGCAAAGCTATTAAAAACTAAGTTTCAAAGATTTTATTTTTTTTTAGTGTGTATCTCTGTGTGGATGTGTGGGCACGATCAATGTGGGTGCCCACGGAGGCTAGGTGTGTCAGAGTCCCTTGAAGCTGAAGTTACAGGAAATGGTAAGTGGTCCAAAATGGTGCTTTGTGTCTAACTTAGGTACTTTACAAGAGATGTGTGTGCTCTTATGTGCTGAGCTGCTTAGACCTGAATAGTTAAATTAGTAGTAACAAGAAAAGGAGTAGGAGGAGGAGGAGGAGGAGCAGGAGGAGGAGGAGGAGCAGGAGGAGGAGGAGGAGGAGCAGGAGGGGCAGGAGGGGCAGGAGGAGCAGGAGGAGCAGGAGCAGGAGGAGGAGGGGCAGACAAAGATAGAGATAAAGATGATGTTAAAGATAAAGAAGATAATAATTGGTTTCTTAGAGTTTTAGAAATTTGTGGTTTTTCCATAATCAAGATCAAATATATTAGTAAAACAATAGATGCACTGAAATAAAATCAGTGAGGTAGCAACACTGACTTTTGACTCTTAAATGTAAGAACGTAGCCTTCTGAACAAATGTTTTGGGTTCATCAGACATCTACAGACTGCCAAATTGAACCTCAACTTACATATTCTATCTAATGCAAAAATTATTTAAGTACAAAAAATAAACTGTAGAATAAAATTTAAAACTAAAAATATGAAACAGTAACTATTAAGATATTAGCTGTTATTATTTATATTTGAGAGCTGGGGAATTCCATGGATTTTAAAACAAAGCACATATTCTACTACTGAGGTATATACCCAACATAAACTATTTTTCATAAACTTATAAAGTACTTTAGAAAAATAGAATTACATATATATATATATAGTTTTTCGAGGCAGGGTTTCTCTGTGTAGCCTTGGCTGTCCTGGAACTCACTCTGTAGACCAGGCTGGCCTCGAACTCAGAAATCCTCCTGCCTCTGCCTCCCCAGTGCTGGGATTAAAGGCGTGCGCCACCACTGCCTGGCTAAAATATTTTAGATATAGAGCTACACCAATAATTGTTGGCATAAGTTATTTGCAACCTACTTTTAATAAAGGTTCAGTGTCCCATCTAGCCCAACACCCGGCAGAGGTAGTGGAAAAGTTATCAGGATATGGAGGAAGTGGACCTGTTCACCAACAGTTTTTTGGAGTGAGCTTGATCATCTTTGGCGACAGTTCAGTCCCAGCAGCAAACACCAAATATAATTCAGCAGCTGCAGACCAGTTCTCTAGGCAGGCAGACAGCACACAGGAACCATCAACTTCAGTCAGTCCTCTCTGCAGGCAGACACAGGCAAGACCAGCAGCTGTAGTTCAATTCTGAGGAAACTGCTAGGTTAGCTAACCAGTCTGAGGTGAGGCCACAGAAGTGGCAAGCTGCCTCAGGAACTTTGGGCAGTTTCTCTCAATGGCAGCAACAATACCACAAGTTGAGCTCAGCAACTCTATGATTCACTCTTTTAGAGAAGAATAGCAAAGCAGAGCAAGCCAAACCAATGCTTAGTGCTAATCTCCCACTGTCTGTGGGATCATATTTATATTCCCTCATCACAGGTCCATTCACATGTCTGATGCAGCAAAACATTCTTTCACCTGTGTGTCCCACATAGTTTGATATAACTGAGTTTCCATTCACATGTCTGCTGCAGCAAAACATTCTTTCACCTGTGTGTCCCACATAGTTTGATATAACTGAGTTTCCAGATAATCTTTACATGTTACTGCAAACATCACAATATATTAGAAAAACATTGGGATTTGGATTTCTTCAAAATTAGACAAATGCTATGCAGAAAATTCCATTAGAACAGTAAAAAGACACATCACACTTTGAAAAAGAAAACAACAACAAAAAAACCTATCATTTGTGAGACAGAGGCAGGTTGTTGGCAGTTAAACTCAAAGTAGTGATATAGTGACATCAGTATCCCAATTAGCTGAGGTTACAGGGAGATGACATTATGTTTGTCTAGAGGACTTATTTTAAAAGCAGGGCATTAATATGATTATGCATAGTGACCAACTTATTTCACTCAAGGGACACCAGGATGTTTAAACACATGCAAATCAATATATACAATATAGCACATAAACAGAATGAAGAAAGGCATCAAGACAGATCATCCCAGGAAGAGCCTTGAAAAAATTCAACATTGCTGCATTTTAAAAGCTATGCATAAGGAGCTGGAGCAGTGGCTCAGCACTTAAGAATACTAGCTGCTTTTCTAGAGAACAGGAGTTCAGTTCCCCAAACTGACAAGGTGGTTCCCAACCATTTAGCTCCAGTCTCATGGGATCTGATACCCTCTTTTGGTCTCTGTGGGCACCATGCACTCAAGAAGTACATAGACACACATGCAAGCAAAACAGTCAAACTTATAAAATAATAAAATATATAAAAATTATCGATAAACTATATATAAACTGGTCATACTTGAACATGTAAAATATTAAAATCTACATATGACAAGCCTATTGTTAACATTAAAGTGAATGAAAAGGTGAATCTCCTGTAAAATCAGGACTAAGAAAAGGATGTCTATTCTCATCAATTCCTCTTAACCCAGAACTTGACACTTTAGTTAGTTCAATAAAGCAAGAGAGAGAGTGATTAAAGAGATAAAGAGAGTAGAGAAACCAAATTGTAGCTGCCTGCACATAACATGATTCTATATATGTAAAAGTTTAATTGATCAACCAAAAGACTCTTAGAAATGATAAATTCTGTAAAAGAGTATGTTACAAAAATCAATGACCAAAAATGACAGACTTTCCTATACACTCATAGTGAAATCTTTCAGAAGAAAGTAAGGAAAATAATTCCATAAAAAGATTGTAAAGTCAGGAGTGGTTGAACAGGCCTTTAATCCCAACAGTCAGGAGAGAGAGGCAGGCTCATCTGTGAGTTAGAGACCAGCGTGGTATACATAGTGAGTTCCAGGGCAGCTTGTGCTATGTAGAGAGACCTCGACTCACAAAACAAACAAACAAATGGAATACCATTACCAACAACAACAAAATAAAAGAGAGAAAGAAACAACAACAAAAACCCAAACCAGACTATTAAGAAAATAAAGCAACAACAACTACCTCCAAACATTCCAAAATAACAGGTAAGAATGAAACAGGCCAAAGAGAAGAAAGAACTCTATGATAAAAATTATAGTAGTGAAACAAACTGAAGATATTAGCAGTTGCTAAAATCACTAAAACAAAGAAACTGAAGACATTAGCAGTTGCTAAAATCACTAAAACAAAGAAACTGAAGACATTAGCAGTTGCTAAAATCACTAAAACAAAGAAACTGAAGACATTAGCAGTTGCTAAAAGCACCACAGTTTAAAATGCAATATAGAAATTCAATACAAACCCCACCAAAATTCCAATGACATTGACATTTCTAACCATCATAAAATGTAAATCAAGCCTCAATCAAAAGTTATTTTGTGATCTATCTTATCACCATAAGAGAAAGTATATGCCTTTGAGAGTGTGAGTGAATGGATCCTTAACTTGTTGTCAAATGAAATTTGTGTTGCCATTATGGAAAAATTGTTTCATGCAAAAAACCTAAAACTAGAACCAGAATATGATCTACACTTATCATTTCTGAGCAGAGATCCAAAGCAAGCTGCTGAAGTGAACATGTGCAATGTATTTTGAGCATCTTCACCTTCCAGAATTTGCCCCTAACACTTCTAAAATGGAACCCTACTTCTGACCCCTCCAAGCTTCCTGTCTTCCCTTTTCCTTCCTTGCTTCCTTCCTTTCTTTCTATTTTTTTATTAATCCAGTGAGTTCAGTTAGTGCTGGTAATGTTCACATGGGCATGGCGTAGACTTTTTACTAGAGCATGGTCTACCTACCAGGAGCCACTTTCTTAAACACACACACACACACATACACACACATACACACACACACGCACACACGTGTGCGCATGCACACAGGCATGCCAAACAAACAAATAAACATAAAAACACCTGACATTTCCTTTTCCAGGAGATTTCATATATCACAAGCTCTTCAGCCAGTGATTTGTGTAGGCATACTAGGGAACGGATATAGAACGAAAAATCTTATGTCTATTTTTAAAACCCACCAAGAACAATTTGTACTAGAATATATGTATCCTGGACTTCCAAAAAGTGTGGCCAGTATACTAGAAGCTACACTCTTAGAAAAGATTGCCTATCCTCCAGCCGCTAACAATTGCCAATATTTTTGTGGCTAAGGATTTTGTGGCCAACTCTCCTTTTCATGCAGGGATATGATCTGGCATAAAATTGCACAGGTTATGTGTATGCTATTGCTACCACTGTAGGTTCATATTTTGAGGTGTCCTACTTTGTCTATCAGGGACTATTTCCTTGTAAGCATTCATCTCTTCTGCCTCTTAAACTCTTTCTACCCCTTCTTATGCATCCCTGTATGGGATGTGGCATATATGCTCTATTTATGGCTGAATATCCTGCAGTCTTTTCTTAGCACTGTGGTCAGTCAATTATTTCTATGTTGATCACTATATAATGCAAATAGAAGCTTCTCAGATGAGAGGTCAAAGACGAGTTGACTTACAACTGTTATATCACTATTATTACAAGTCAGTTTAATAGAATATCTCTTTAGCAAAACCATCACAATAGATTATCACATAAGGCCTATAACCTTTCTCTCCATACGTTCTTGGCTTGATAATGGTTTCAGACATGGGTTTCATCTTCCAGAGAAAAATGTAATTCCTGTCCTGAAGTGGTTGTTTACTCCCCTGATTTTCATGCCATTATTTCAGTGGTGGGGATGGCCAGTCATTATCGTAACTCTAATGTTTCACAACTGATTATGAATAGTGATTACTCTTTTATATAGCTGCAAGCAAATTTACCTTTACTATATTCTTACAAACTCTTAGCATGCATTCTCTTTTCAATCGATGAATGATGAAACTCTGCCAGTCAGTGCTTTGCATTTATTTTTGTTGTTAAAAATCAGAAAATGCCTTGTAGTAGATTGTACACCAAATATTTATTAAATATCAATAGAAAGTTATTTGTATTCAAAAATCAGAATAATTAATTTTTATCTACTTTTCTTTTGAGGCAGATTTCATTAACCTAGACTAGATCATATTTGGACTTACAATCCTCTTGCTTTAAACTCTCGTGCTGCGATGACATGTGTGCAGTACCATGACCAGCTTAGTTTCATATGCTTTAGTAGTTTAAATTCTAGCAGATAAGGAGTAACATATTAAAAACAGAGAACATCATTCTTGATAGCTTAAAAGCTATGAAGAACAACACTCTAGAAACATAGAATGGGATTTCATGGAGGAGGAAAGCTGAGTTTGCTTGTGGAGGGTCTGTATGCCTTGCTGTGCACCCATGGGATAAGGAGTCCTCGGAGGAATGAATGCTTTTGTGGGAAAGCATGAAGGTCTTGGTAGTGATAATGAAAGATTTAGCTTGTCATTTGCTTATAAATCTCAGTCTTTGAGTCAATGTGGCTATATGTCTAACATGAGAACTGAGATAACAGCAACCACGTGAACTCGGGCCCTGCAGATTTTAAATAATAGATACAGAACTAATATGAGTTTTCAAAAGATCATGTTGCATGTTTTATGAAAAATCAAAACTGGGGCAAAGAGAGCCATTCCCTCATAAACTGTTAGGTTATTGTCACTTAGAAAAGAGATGATTATAGTTTCTTTTGCCTCTTGAAATAGAATCTATTAGAAGTGTTTGTTAATAAAGCAAGGAGTGGGGGTTGGACAAATTACAATAAGCTTTGCAAGTGGCTGATTATTTCAGAAGACTTCATGAGACTGAGGGCACTAGAAATATAACTTAGCACCTAAGTCATTTGACAAGCTAATGGCTGAGAATTCAAGAAAATCATAAAAAAAGAGATGCATTTCTCATCAGTAAATATTAGATCATTTCTAGAATAGCATTTCAGTGCTCCAACTACAAAGACTCAGGAAGATCTCTGTCTCCCTTTCTCTCTCTCTTCTTTTTTCCATGCTATGATTAGTGAGTGAGTGTGTGTGTATGATTTTAAAAGTTGGCTACTCACTTATAATACATTTCACGAAATGCTTGCTCTCTTACATGTCCAAAATCTGCAGTTTGGAATACAGGAGACATTTCAGGTTGAGTATCAAATACAATCCATATTTTATGGCCTTGGGGAAGTACATCATTTTCTAAAATTCTGAGAAAGACTATACTTCATAGGGCCAACTAATGTAGGGAGACAATCAGTTTTAAATAATATCTACTGCTTTAAATATCAATCACACCTAAAAATTGCCTACACACACACACACACATACACACACACACACACACACACACACACACACACGATACCTTGATATGGTACCTTAATACCTAAAAGAACCCACCTAATTCTATTAAATTTTTTGTTTCACAGACCTATTGAAAACATGTCAAGGCACAGAGATCTCAGCAATAATAGATAGAGATAGATAATCCATGACCATAGGAACCCAAAGGTTGAAGGCTACACAAGCATTGTCTTAAGCCGCTTTTGAGGTAGGGTAATATAGAGAAATAATTGAGTAATGGCAATGTGTTCTTATTAAGTATATGGACTAAGCAATGTTCTAATGAATTAAGGTATGTAGGAAAAACATTTAAATGACATCAGTAGTTGAAAATGCTCTATAATTTTGACTTATATCCTTAAATATGTCAAAGAAATATCTAGGTTAGGAATATGTACTCCCACATCTTTGCATGAGATGCTTGATTTCAGTGGGATCTATTCTCTTGCAGTATATTTGAGAGCATAGTCACCTCCATTGTCAAGCAAGTCTTCCAATAAGGCCTATTTCACTTTAGTCATCCCTCCTATTTTGTGGAAGCTAATAGGACTGGGAACCTATATCAAGTAGGTGAGCTCTTTGTATCTCACCACTGCCTGACACTACATTCTTTAATGGCATGGTAGTAAGTGGGTAGCATGAGGTCATCATTTAAATAACAGATTCTAATTATGATTCTAACATCTCTATTTTATAATTTTGGATAAGTGTTTCTTAGATACTCCAAGTCTTAGCTGTTTCATCTGCAAAATGAAAACAATTTCTCCCTGACAGGGCTGTTATGGGGATGAAGAAGGCAATACTTCAGTATTTTTTGACTTTCTTTTCTTCTTTTTTCTCACTGGACAAGAGAATGTAATTATATTATTTTGTTAAATATTTTGATTATTATAATTATCTTAAGATAATTGAGGGAAAAACAAACAATCATTTTGACTCCTCAATATGGTTGTGTATAAAAATAATACCAGATTGTATAGTGTTTGGAATCTTTTGGTATGTTTCTTTTATTTTCTTATTTTAACTTAGTTTTCAGAAAAATTGATACATAGTGATTACTTCTAAAATATAAGTGTTTGGCATATATGCCTGCTATCAATGTGTGACTTCATGAAGACAGTCACTCTCAAACAGTATCAAAGGGAAAACACAGTGAAACACTGGGACCTTTCATTGGCTTTATCTGTATTGTTCCATCTTTGTGCAGCAAAAAAGAAACCTCTGATGATTTTCAAGTAAATTCATACTGATTAAAACTTAAATTTATATCTATGTTTTGGGAGTATCACACATTCACTCATTTAAAAAAAATCAAAAAAGCCCCCCCCAAATAAAACACAAACAAAGAACAACAAGAATAATCAAGATGTTAAACTGCAACATATCTATGAGGGCCAATAAAGAAACAAGACAATAGATTAAATCAGACTTGGCCTCTAAAGCAAACCTGAATTGGATTGGATTTTTATGGGAAAAACCTTTGTCTACCCACATAATTCCAAATGTATCTAATGGAAGTAGTTCTTGACTAGTTAGGAATGGTAGCTAATGGAAGTAGTTCTTGACTCGTTAGTTAGGAAATGGTGACTATTCTGTGCCCTCGAATTTGATGAATGGAGAGATCTATTTATCAAAGGCAGTGGATCGTTAAATTTAAGTTTTCTTAGAACAATTTTTTAATCATGTGGTATTTTCAAAGGACAGATGACTCTTAAAAAGTGCAACAAAACTAAAAACTAAAATAACTACTGGAATTTAAAGCAGTGTTGTAATTTCCTTTCGATTTAATCTTGACATCAGATATCTAAAATTGGTCATGCCACATGTCATACAGAGCCATAATTAGCCCAGGGAAATTTAAGTACATTTTGAGTAAATGCAATGTACAGACATGATGATGGTAGACAAGTAAGGGAAATAATCCATACTTTTCAAACTTCCAAAACTTCTGTGAAAGTTGCTATTGCATTCTCTAAGGAGAATGCTCATACCTGCATCTTCCCTCTCCTCACCAGCTCCATGTAACCTTTAAGGCTGTATCAAGATAAAACAAATAGCATTTCAGATTCATCAAGTATCAAACTGAAAAGCAACCATCGTATGCAACACATTCATTTCACCACAGTAGACACTGAAATTTAGAAGTGAGAAATGGAAGAATTCCAGCCATTGAAAAGGTTTGCAAATTAGACAAGAAATTACTCTCTTCAAATCCACATTAACTTCATTTATAGGGTAAACTAAGATAAAGTTCCTACAGATATACTGGACACTGGGAAGACAGGATGTGACAGGCAATATAAACATAGGAAGCCATTGAGACATAGACAAGGGTTAGTTTAATCCCAATGTATACTTTGTAGAATTTGTGTTACCCAGTCAAAATCATCAACATCATTGTTTAATCTATTGGAACTTGATATAAAAGTTTATCATGTAAAATAAGAGGGTAAGGAAGGCTTTACTCAAGACAGGATACAACTCTACTGAAATAAATAATAAAACTATTTTTAAGTCTTAAGGTAAGCTAGTGTAAGAGAACCAGAGAATGATGGTTGATAGCAATTATTCTATCTTTGCTTGCTAATTATCACTTATCAAATTAAACTCTTCCTTTCCCAGAGGTGAAGGTATAGCAGTTTTATCATTCTCAGCAAGGACCTTTCAAGGAGATAGCATCTAGGTGCCCTAAAAAGAACATTCCATGGATGTAACATTGGCAAGAGGCCAAGAAATGGGAAGATTTATATCTCACATTAACAGAAAGTCTATGTCTCAAATTGTCTCAAGTCAATGTGAAGGTGAAGGTTGTTGGCCTGGGCCACTTGACTTTTACACTTTTGTAAAATAGTGAAGTAAGTTTCAAAATAGTATTGATACCATCTTGCAAGAGATAATCAGAAGCTCATGGAACTTGGTGTCTTACAGTCAGAATCTGAAGGCATTTGATTCGAAGCTACTTAATTATTCTACTGTTATCTCGTTCTTTAAAGGAACAACTACTACTCTTTGGGTAATATTTACACTTTTGCATCATTTCCCTACAGATTACTCAGTTTGTGCTTCACACTAAGGCTGGGGAAGAGAGACCATAATGATCTTCAGTAACAGAAAAACTAATTCAAAAGCTGAGAAATTAAATAAAGCCCTAAATAATGAGATTAGAATCCAGGTTTCCCAATGTTATTAGCTAATGAGTTAAAGACACAGCTAAATAATTGCCCAATAGTTTTCAAGTTCTTTGTCAGGAAGAAAAGATTTAAAAGAAGCAATGTTTCTGCCTCTGGATAGCTTGCTTCCCAATGAGTGAGGTGGAAATGAAAATGAAATGTTAGATGTAGTAATGAGGAAGGGCAATAAAGTAACTAGGGAGCTATAACCTGTCAAAGTGAGCACATTTGCTATTTTGGATATAAAGTTTGGTAAAGCCCGCTCCAGGCAGTAGACATGTGTACTGAGAACTAGGAAGTAACATGACCTTTCTTACAGATGAAATTATGCAGATACATATATGTGTATGTGAAGATGCATGGCACAGGTCATTAACTATTTAGTGTGTGCCATATACAGATACTTTTTGTTAGTGGTCGGGAGCCAAACCCATGAAATTACCTGCTGTTCTGTGAAGCATAGTCAGTTAAGGTGCAAGGTTAGAAAGGACAGGGCGTCTGCGGTCTCAGGTCCCAGAAATTGAAAGAATGTCTGGTATTTCCTGAAAACCGGTTATGCTAGTGGGTTGGCCTTGGGCCATGTGTAACCTTCCCGCCTGCCTGTCTTTTTAAGCTGCTGTCCTGAAATAAACTTCGAGAGCTTGTTCAGAATATAGACTTGCTCTCCTTCTTCATGTCTCCTGTCCCCCATTTTTCCCCCCTCCCCAGGTTCCCGCTGAACCCCCACAGGCCAGGGCAGTTAGTCTTAATCATTTCATACTGGTCAACATCGCATAGCTAGGAAGTGGCAGGGCTGTGGACACCATCTGTTTGCAAGGTGATACTGCAGACCTATCATTGGAGAAGCAGAGCTTGGTCAAAGAGTGAGAAGGTAGAATGGAGGAAAAGCTGACGTCAAAGCAGATCTCAGGAGGAAGAAACATGGAGACTGTGGGTGATCGGGATGTCAGAATGTTCATCTGCAAATAGAGAGACTCCTTTAGAGAGTTCTCGTAGAGAAATGACGACACATGACTTACCCGCATACTGTTATTTTCTATCTGTAATGTTTGATATTCATGTTCAGAAACTACCCCATAGACAACTACCAAGGACCCTATACTTCCGAGAGGAAGTGAGGGGGGGAGAAAAGGTTGTAGTCAGGAATAACTTAGTGACGATCCTCCATGCATCAAAGTACAGAAACTTCCTCGTGAAATACTGGCAAGGAAAGCTTCGTTATATAAAAACACTATAGTTTCTATTTCTGTTAACAGAGTCACAATTTGTACCAAATAATTAATAAATTTCACTGGAATAGTTTTCAAAAGCACTTTCCTATAAAAAGCAAACATGGGCCTCAACTTTCTTCTTCATTCAATATATTAGACCTTTTATAGACTCTAATGGTATCTAAATATTACAAAACATATATTATGTATACATAAATCAATAACGTTAAGGAAAGAACTAAAATGTTTAATCAAGATATTTTCAAAATTCAATTGTAGCACTTATATAACTTTGAAATTTTATTGAAAAGAGTGACATTTATAAAAGTCACCCTTCATAGCCACTTAATTTGAACCCTTGGGTAACTCATCCCCAGCTTCACAGCTTACTATGGTTTTATAGCAGGTGCAGCTATTCAAAGCATTGACAAGATATTTATGCCTCTCTGAGGACAAAGTGTTTATACTTATGAGCAAAGACAATATCCTTTGTGGGATATACAGAAATACTGGCAATCCATTTTCTGAGCACACAGAGATTCGGTCGATATTTAATGCACAGTTGGGAAAGAATCGAATGCACACATTCAAAGTCAGGGAGAGTTAAAATATGCATATGACCTATAGTTTTAGTTTTAAAATATCAAGGTTCCGACAGTTTTAGAACTTCTCATTGGCAAGTTTATAACCTTTTAGCATCTTGAAAACAGAAATACTTTCGCGTAGACTTAGTGAATTTCAAGACCAACAAGTTCCTTAATGACTAGATACAGCATGTGCAAGTATCTTTCCTAATGGAAAAGGCTGAGCCAAATAAAGACCCTTAAGATTAAAACACTGGAAAGATTATACCAATTGAGATCAAATCAACATGCTTTTCTGTAGGCAAGAGAGGGCTTTCAGCAGTGTTTTGAGCTTGTTTTCTAAATGGTATTCGCGCAGTGAAGTGATGACGTTACAAATTACCATATGGGAAGGAACACTTGTGCTACTTCTCTTCCTCCTTGCGTGCAGCGTGCAGCACTTCCTCAGTACAGTTGGTGGCCTTCTTACAAGCAGAAGGGCCCACTCAGCATATCCAGTAGGAGGCAAGGCACTTCCTCCTTGTAAACTTATATCTGGCAAAGACTGAAGATGCATGAGTCAAGAGCCCAGAGAGTCACACAAGGACCTAGCTTGTTTGAGTAACTATCTGAACACTTTTATTCTGGAAAGAAATGTCTCCTTTCTTTGTTCTCAGACTTTGGCCAAACATCTTTCTATAAAAAGGTAGATAGATATTGTCTTAATTTTATAAGTCTTGATCTCAGTTTGTCTTTTATTTATTTGTTTTTTTGCTAAACATTCTCAATTTTTGATGTCTAATCTATGCAACTGTTCTTGCTTGACTGTCACCTTCTCTGTGAAGTGTGTCCTCTGGAGTGTGATTGTGAGGGCAGCTTTGGCAAAGTTGGCAAGAAGGAAACAAGGTAATTCTATGCCAATTAAATTCATCAATATCTTAATTGTTTTTTTTTCACTTTCTGATCAAATTGATCCTAGAATATGGCCCTGTATCTTGTTTGTATAAATGCTAAGGGATCATTCTGACCTGAACATTCTTAGTACTATGGCATGTACCTTTGGACTAGTTTCAGTGTGTTGTGATTTCATGTTTATAAATTATTGCTTTGTTTCTGTAATAATTCTCAAGATGAGAAAAGATAGGTATAACTGTTGTGATTCATAGGGAAACATAATTATGCAGAAAAATCCCTGTTCTTATTTTTGAGCACTTGGAATAAACAAACAAATATTGGAAGTGTTTTATGAATTTTCAAAGATCTTCAAGACCAAATATAGTTTATTTCTTATTGATTTTGAACAATTATATATTCTTAAAGCTCAGCCTTCACCTCTAGGCTTTTTAATTAAGTGTGCATTACATATCCTAACTGTTGCTAGAACTTCCATGATTTTTTAAAGTTTTATGAGAAAGAGAAAAAAGTGTTTTATCTTGGTGTTTAGAAGTTATTTTCCTTACAAGGAGGAAAGAAGGCTTTACTTTCCATGCCTGAGTCCAGGGTTTGAAGCATACCATAATGATAAATGAATAAATAAATCTATAAACCTCTTTATATTACTTAGTATTGATGTTATTTCTGCTTGTAGTGATATAGTGTGACATTTTCATCACTTAGTATTAAAGTATTTTAAAATTCCATATTTTTTAAGTTAAGATTTTACTTTGACTAAAAATAATCATTTACTAGCAGTTTAATTCCAGGTTCTTATTTCATTAAACAGAGAATTATAAGATAACTTACTGGATAATACATGTGAGAGAAAATGTAAGGTTTCATAGTTGTTGGGCTGGCTGCATTTATAAAAGACTTGGGTTTAGTTCCCAGCACCCTCATGTTAGCTCCCAACTATCTACAAGTCCCCTTCCAGCAGATCTGATGCTCTCTCTTCTGGCCTCTCCTGGTGCACGTCACATATAGGCCTGCATAGGCCAGACACACATGTGAGCAAAACATTTTGATAGATAAAATAATAAATAAACCTTTAAAGAAAATAATATCAGAAAGTCTCTGCTTTCCAGAGGTTCAATGTCTTCCAAATAGAAGGTTTTATTCATTGTATGAAAGAGACATGACTTAGATCTGCTCTTAAGTTCATGTGGATTAATTCAGAGACCTCTAACATGTTTCTTCTCCTCTCTCATTTATGCACAGAGTCACCTAGCTCACAGCTTTACTAGAGAGCTCAGTCTTGTCTCAGGGATATCACTAGATACCAAAATAATTTTAAAAGAGCACAGATATCTCATCTTCCATTTTCATGTGACCCTTACTAAACTGTACAGTCTCCTACTTCCATGTTGACTCACATGCCTTTTTTCCTTTGTCCTTCATGAACTCTTTGTTTAGCTAGTTTCCAGCATCTAAACTTGCAACATGTGCCTTCCACATAGACTTTCCTCCTTCCCTGGTATATTCTCTGTTCTTCACTTGTGGGAACGTTCATAACTTTGCCTTCTAACATATGGAAATAATACCTCTGAAAAAAAAACTATGTATGCTTTTGCTGTACTTTATTGTTTCCTACCTTATTTAAGGGAGAACTTGCCTCATCTATTAAAATTTCTGATGGGTTATGCATACCTCGAAATGCCAAGATTTTTCCTCTGAACATTCCAGCTGTTCTATAAGTACTTGTTGATTGAATATTAAAAGAGCCTTTCTGCAGCTTTTAAAAGACATTTTGTAGTTTGAAAGAACTTTTAAATGTAACCACGATAATGGTGATGGCTGTTAAATATATTCAAATAAATAAAATCCAAATATTTTGTTAGATGCAGTTTTATGCATTTTTAATGAGGTAACAAGAAAATCTTTCAGTAAAAACTATTTGTAACTGTACACTTGTTTGCCACTTAGGATTCTTGATCCCTTCCAAAAAAGCACCTCAAGTGATCCTTTCATATTTAGACTAGGGATGCCAGGAAGAAGACAGTGGAAAACTGTCTCATTCTGAAAGGAGAGAGCAGGAGATGCTCTATGTGGCATGATATTTGCTTTTAATTTTGATGATGTTAGAGATCACACTTGTGCTTATGTGTGTAATTCCATAACCCCCCAAAAAGTGGACAGAGAACAGATACCTTGGACATATTTGGGAAACTTTCCACGTCATTGGATTTTTAAAAGGTCAAATGGCCACGTCTAATATGTTCGCGAGTTGATGACACATGGGTTTTTATTAAGGACTCTAAGATGGATATGAACAGACTAGAAGCATGACTAAAGACAATATAGGGAAGGGAGCCACTCAGTGTGACGTTATGCCCAGGTCCACTCTGTCTCTATGTTTCATGTATGTGTGTATTCCTTTTATTGTGATTGTAAAATAAAATGTACTCAAACCCAGTTGTGACTAATAGCCATTTATTAATTGCACAGAGTCTGTAACATAGGAACTTTGTTTGAAGGTATTATGAGTCAGTTTATCTCTGATACATCATCTCTTTGATCTCATCTGGAAGACCTGCAACCCAAGACCTGAAATGGATTACAAACTTCCATGAACACAATCACCCTGGTAGGCTTCTCACTGTTTCTGTATCTCTCTGTCTGTCTCTGTCTCTTTCTGTGTGTCTCTGTATCTGTCTCTGCCTCTCTTTCAGCATGTGTGTGTGTGTGTGTAAGGGAGGGGGAGACAGAGAGAGAGAGAGAGAGAGAGAGAGAGAGAGAGAGAGAGAGAGAGA
>JADRCH010000215.1:557073-740883 GCA_019843965.1 Rhynchomys soricoides | reverse complement strand
CTTCTTCTTCTTCTTCTTCTTCTTCTTCTTCTTCTTCTTCTTCTTCTGCTCTTTTTAAAAATTTACATTCCAGTTGTTGCTTCTCCCTAGATTCCCCTCTCACAGTTCTTCGTCCCATTCCTTTTCCTCCTTGCCTCCTAGAAGTGCCCCCGCCCCAGGCCTTCCCCTTCCCTGGTACTTCAAGTTTCTTGAGGAATAAGTACATCTTCTCCCACTAAGGAGACCCAGCAGTCCTCTGCTATATTTGTGCCAGTGGTCTCAGACTGACTGACCCATGTATACTCCTGGTTGGTGGCACTGTCTCTGGCAGCTCCCTGGGGTCAGGGTTATGTGAGACTGCTGGTATTCCTATGGGATCGCTCTTCCCGTTTAGCTTCTTCAATCCTTTCCCTAATTCAACCATAGGGGGCTCTGACTTCAGTTCAATGGTTGGGTGTAAGCATCTGCTTCTGTCTCAGTAAGCTGCTAGTAGGGCCTCTCAGAGGCCCTACTATGTACTCACTGATTAGTGGACATAGCTATGTACTCACTGATTAGTGGATATTAGCTAGAAAGTACAGAGTACTAGGATACAAACAGAAAGAAGTGTCACAGTCAGAAAGACCCAAGTAAGGATGTTTCAATTCCATTTAGAAGGAGGAAGGAATAAATCACAGGAGGGAGGGTCTTTGGTGGGGAAGGAGAGCAGGGAGGGGGAAACGGGAACAGGGTCAGGTATGGTGGGGTTGGGGACAGGCAAGAAGCTAGAGGATGGAAATAAGCAGCTTCGGGGCAGTGAGGGCTGGGGGCACTTTCTAGAAAGTACCAGAGACAAGGAGGTAAGAGACTCTAAGGACTCAGTGGGGGTGATCTTAGCCAAAATGCTCAACGTTGAGTACAGGGAACTCGAAGAGCCTATCTCTGGTACATAGACAGGGCCTCAACTGGAGGGACAGGGTTATTAACCCACAGTCAAAATTTCTGACCCAGAACTGTTATTGCCTAAAAGAACTGCAGGGACAAAGACGGAGAAGAGACTGAAGGAAAGGTGGTCAAATGACCAACCCAACGTGGGATCCATCTCATGGTAGGGCAGTAAGGCCCAACACTATTACTGATGCTATGTTGTGCTTACAGAGGGAAGCTTGGCGTTGAGGACTTCTTAAAGGCTTAAGTATTTCATGTCATATAGACCTTGAATCTTCAAATCCTCAAAACCACTAGGGAAGCAATATTATTACTATATTACAGATGAGTAAACCAAGGCAGAGATGAATTCAGCAACCTATCCAAATTCTATAGGTAAACACGAACTTTAAAATGCCAGCAAACCGACTCCATCTCGTCCACTAAGCTTGTATTCCATTCTGTCTGCTTTCTACAAAAATAGCTTGAATGTACTACAAAAATTCAAAGAATACCTGACCACCACAATCCTTTACCATGTTGGATTTTGACCTCTGACTGGATTAAATGTGTGATTGCAAAATAAAATTGGACAAAATAGTAAACTTTTTATATGACTACTGAGAAAAGCCTGATATTCAGTCACGTTGATTTTACTTTCATAACCGATCATCTATGTATATTCCCTTACCTGCTTCCTTCTTTCACCCCTGATCCCCAGACATAAACTCTAGTTGGAGGCACTGGAAATGGATGAATGAGTAACACTTGATGCTCCATTTGAAACTGAGTTACATGGTGATCCGGTTCTGGAAGCTGTGTTACTGTACATCTGCAATAAGGATGGATGCTAAGGCCTGGGTATGGTGGCTCCTGCAAATAATCTCAGCAGGGAGCAAGCAGCAGGATGACTATTGGAGAAGCTTGAAGAATCAAGAGCAGCTTGGTCTACATGGTGAATTTTATGATGGCTAGGACCTTATAGCGCAAGCTCCAGGGAGTTTAGAGGTCAGGTGGGACAGGGATATCCTCTTGGAGAGAGGGGTTGGGGAGGAGGTATGGGATGTGGAACAGTCAGAGGGTGGACGGGGGAAGATAAAATCTGGAGTGTAAAATAATAAAAAGACATATAGCATTTCAAATAAAAGCTGTTTTCACAAATTAAAATTTAAAAGCATGGAAAAAATAAAAGAATATACAGGCCTAGCAATCAGAAATAGAGGTAAAAAAGAAAATCCTTTGTTAAAAACATGCAAATTTAGCAAACACTATGTACTGATGGTAAACTACAGTTACTGATAGCATATAAAATTTCAGTATAACCACATGCTCGTCACGTCTACTAGCATTGAAAGATTAGCAGGTTTCTATACAAAATTTATAGATGAGACGTCATTGCTTATTGGCTGCATATTCTGAGGGTATTCTATTCTTATTTGAAGTCATGGCACTATGTATATAAAGGCCACCTTTGATTCCGTAACTTGGCAAATTAATGGAGTTTAGTTATTTTACAGTGTTCTAAAATTTCTTTTTGAAATACGTTTAAAATCCATTAAGAGTTCTTAAGCAGGAAGCACAGGGGTAGGTAGGTCCACTGGGTTGAAATATCCCATGGTGTTGAGCTGAGTGTCCTATAGTAGTGTTGGACAACAAAACACATTACTCATTCATACAGTAATAATTAGTAAGTAAGATTATGTTTTCATATCCAACTTAAAGACTGAAGTTATGTTCTTATCTCAGTTGCAATCCTGTGAAGGGTTAAACTTTGGTATATTTTATCGCCTGATTAATCTTGCTGTGCGATTGTTTTGCTGTTGTTGTTGTTGTTTTGTTAATTCTTTTAATATAGCAAGCACAACAGAACACATGTACACAGAGGCATTGCCACCTTTATATTTTGTATTTTTCAGATACACTTGTAAATACTTCTGATATTAAACTATCTGCTTACTTTTACCCAGATATTTCATTTTATTTTCGTTTATTTAGTTTTTTAGTTAGGGTACAGAAAAATGTCTCAGTACAACCCTTCACACCTTTGGAATTATTATATCTTGCTTACATGTGCCTTCCATGCCTGTTTGCTTGTCCATTTTCCCTCGTCTCATTTCTGCCTTCATATGTACGTGACCTGTGCATTTAGATTTCACAAACTAAATCTCCAAACTTTTGGTTTTCCTTTCCCCTATTTACTCTTTTGTGCTCCTTTCCAAATTAGTCTTTTCTTCTTATCTTTCTATGTTCGTGGCAGACATATGTTAGTTTATATCTCTAATATCTACATTTTGTAATTGAGACAAATACATATTTCTATTTTTGAGTCTTTTATTGCTGACCATTGATATTCACTTCTGTTAATTTTCCTTCAATGAGATTATAATAAGACAATTATTATTTGCTGCTGAATAAAACTCTTATGTATACATCATGCAGAATTTATTCAACAATCTGTTGTTGGAAATTTGGTTTGGTTTCATATCTTGCTATTATGAGCAGCTCTGCAATAATAAAATTGGACACAAAGGTATGGTGTATCCTTTGGATACATTATCAAGAGAAATATAATTGGATCATATGTTAGTTTTACTTTAGTTTTCTAAGTAACTGCTATGCTGAGCCTCAGCATCTGCAGTAGTTTAAAATCCCAGCCTCAAGTTACCAAGGGATTCATTTTCCCAACATCCTTACCAGAGTTTATTGCCACTCCTATGTTTGATGATGGCTATCCTGACTTGGAATGAAATGTAATCTCAATGCAGTTTTGAATTACATTTCTCTAATGCTGAAGGATTTGGAGAGAAATTTTCCATGCATTTATTGTCCATCTGTGTCTTTTGAAATTGTTCTCTCCTCATCCCTTTGCTTAATTTTTGAGTAGATGTTTTGTGGTGTTTACATCTCAGAGTGCATTAAAGATTCTAGATACTGACATATAGAGATGGTAGAGATTTTTCTTCCATTGTGTAGGCTGTCTCTACACCTGGTTCATTGTTTTCTTTATTTATGCAGAAACTTAATTCTATGCAACCCTATTTGTAAGCTCATGAGATTATTTCATGAGCTGCTAGGGACCCTTTCAGACAGTCCTTGCATACTCCTGGACCCCAAGTGTTTAGTTCCAGCTCCATGCTGCAGGCCTTACATTATGATCACTGACACGTTGTAACTGATTTTGTAAACATTAGGATGAGATAGAATCTAGTCCCCTTTTCTACATGTGGATACCTACTTTTCTAGAACCAGACAATAATTAAGCTATCTTTTCTCCAATGTGTGTGTGTGTGTGTGTGTGTGTGTGTGGGGTGTATGTGTTTGTGTTGCATTTGTTAAAAATTAGGTAATGGCAGGTGTGTGACTTTTTGAGTGGATTTTTTTTTTTTTTTTTGCTTTAGGGCCACATAATGCAGTTTTGTTACTAAGGATATGTATTATAATTTGTATATATGTAGTTTAACTTAAGACGAGGTATTATAACACTTTCAACATTTCTCTTTTTGTTTGAGATTGGCCATTTAGAGGCTTCTGAGCTTCCATACGAATCTTAGAATTACCTCTTCTAGTTATATGAATATATCATTGGAATTTTCTGTGGTTATGTTGAATCTATAGATCATCTTCGGCTACAAAGTCACTCATAATATTAGTTGTTTCAGCCCATGAGAAGGGAAGAGCTTTTTCCGATGATAGTGCCATTTTTTTTTCATATTTTATTTACATTTCAAATGTTTCCCCCTTTCCAGATCTCCCTTTTGAAACCTCCCCATTCTCCCCCCTCCCCCTGCCACTATGGGGGTATTCTCCCACCCACCCACCCACCCACTCTCGTCTTCTCTCCTTGGCATTCTCCTATACTGGGGGATCTAACACCCTCAGGGCCAAGGGCCTCTCCTCCCCCTGATGGCTAACAAGACCCTCCTCTGCCACATATGTGGCCAGCACCATGGGTCCCTCCATGTATATTCTTTGGTTGGTGAATCAGTCTCCAGGAGTGATAGTGCCATCTTAAATTTCTCTCTTCAGCATTTAAATTTTGTTGAAGAGTTTTTAAACTCCCCTGGTTTTATTATTCCTTGGTATTTTTATCTATTTGGTTTATTTTGTTGTTGTTGTTGTTTAACTTTATTGTTGTAGCAAACATTGATCTCTTTTATTTGCCTCTCTTTCTTTGGAGCCCAGTCTAAATGGATACATTTATTTGTTCTGTTTATTTTATGCTTGTTTTAAAATGGAATTCCCCCCCCCCATGGTTTTGTATTCAAGTTTGTTGCTATTATATTAAAACTTATTAATGATTGTATGTAGATTCATATCCTCATACTTTACACTGAAAATACCTATTGTATTTAAGAATTTCCTGTCAGCATTTCTAGATGTCTTTTAGGGTAGTATGGTGCCCTCTCCACTTAGTGAATGCTTTAGTTTTTCTTTCCATTTAACATATATTTCATTCTTCTCTCTTGTCTGATTGCTTTAGCTAAGATCAGACACTGGATTTAATAAGAGTGAAGAGAATCTACATTTTTGTTTCACTCCTGATTTTTAAAAAGAATGTGTTTAGGGTGGAAGATATGGATCATCTGTTAAGCACACTGATTCTTCCTCCAAAAGACACAGGTTTGCTCAATTCCCAGCATTGGCATGGCAGCTTACAACCTTTTGTAACTCCAGTCTCTGGTGATCTGATGTCCTGTTCTGGTCTCAGTGGCTTGTAGGTATGCACTCAGTGTATAGGTATACATACAAGGAAATACCCATATACAGAAAATAATAAAAATGCATTTTAAAATGAAACATATAAAATGTTTACACTTAGAAAATGTTGGCTCTAAGTCAGATGTGGCACTGCTTTTGCTGTGTGTCAAAAGTTCTGACTTTAAACTACATTTATTCAAGAAGCTTTAATGTCTCTTCCTTGTTTTTCTTATTTCTTTCTTCAGGGATATTTTTGTGGAGGAATATAGATATATTGTCAAAGAGCCTTTTTTTGACCTATTTTATGAGTACCATGTGATTAAGTCTATGTATGTGCTACAAAGTATTTATTGATATGTGTATGTTGAATAATTTTTGAATCCTTAGAATAAAATTATGTCATTCCTGTATTACTGTGTTCATCTGTGAATGCTCAATTTTGTTTATATTTATCACCAAATTGGTCTATATTACCCCCATCGTGTGTGTGTGTGTGTGTGTGTGTGTGTGTGTTGATTAGTAAGGAGGTGTCTTGCAATGTCTTTAAATCCCAGAACAGACAAAGTCTTGATTCTAAACACAGTATCCCCTGTCCTGGCTCTACCCAGTTTTATTTTTAAAAGATGAAAGCAAGCAAATAAAGAAAAAAAAATAGATAAACACTATGTAAAACATTTAATATAGATCTTGCTAAAATATAAGACTAGTATATGAAACAGTTAGCAAACATAGTAATAGTAATGGTCAAATCTCCTGTGTGTTAAACATGTTTACCTGAATTTTAGTATCAGCTGTATTGACATCATGAAGTGTCAAGAGAGCTGACATTCTTAGAAGACATAGCATCACCTGTAACCTTTAAAGAAACTGCTTTGTGCAGTCCCCAAAGGCACAGGGGTAGGAGTGGTATTTGTCACTGCAATGGGAGACAGTAAAACAGCAACACCCGGAACACTGCAAGCAATGTGGACCTCAGTGAGTGAAGCTTTTGGGGAGAACCAGTAAGTAGTGGGTTGTCACCATTTATGTAAAGTGGAATACATTCCCGTATTTTTTTCCTCCCAGATCAGAAAGAGTAATTCCCAAAGTAAATAATAAATCAAATTTGATTTTTTGACTTGATATATATACACATCTCCCAGGATATTAGTTTTAAAACTAACATTTTTTACCATCCTCTGCAGAACTGAAGTCCAATTTTATATCTTTGCAAATTTTTCCCATCCCTTTCTTTCACGCAACAATTACAAGTGCAACATATTTGTAATAAAACTGTCAGCCGTGGTTCACTTCAAAATGTATCAAGGGGGAGTCAGCATTCAGAACTGGGAAGAATCTGGGAAGGCTTCTCAGAGATGCAGTGAGGAAAAACTCACAGAGCACTATATGATTAGAAAATAATTTCCCCAAATCATTGCAATGTGAAATCCAACTTTTCCTAATTGCACATTAAATGTTAAGGTTCCTGAAAAACTGTAGTCTCTACGTTATTTACAACCAAACTTGTTGCCCCTTCTCTTTAAAAATTTGTGTGTGTGTGTGTGTGTGTGTGTGTATGTGTGAAATATTAAATACTTCATATGTGGGAATAGAAACTAACCAGTAGTATTTGGGTGTATCTGTTATGCATTTACCATGGACAGTCTTTATTGTTGCTCATGAATGTTTCGTATATGTATTTGTAGGATAACTAATTGATCATCCTTTTTGCCGTTATACAAATCATCCTTAAACTATCCTGTGTTTTGAACACTCTTTTTAACTTTGAATATATTCCGCAATAGTTTAGTATTTTTAAATTCACTAAAATTCATTTTCCAATGATTTAAATTCATTTCCCAATTTCTATATTTGCCCACATGTTTTAAGATTTCATTATTCATAATTGAGAGAGTGATGGTCTCCAGCATTAACTTTGTTTAATACTTTAAATCTAGTGTAAACTAGGTGCTCAGGAGAAACTGTCTGTTAATCTCTGGAGTGCTTAATCAGAATTTTGTGACACAGAAGGAAATAAAATGAACCATTTGGTTTTTTCTACTTATATTGGTGGAATATTTTTACTGTGTACTGATAATATTACATACACATGGCCAATTCATGTACAGCAATTCACAAGTACACTCACAATTTGAATTTAAACCAAAGATTACTTAATATTCATAGATATGAGTTTACTGTTTGCTGTTTCTTACTAGCCTTCTGTTTGGAATTTTCTTATTTTGTCATCTCCTTTTGATAGTGTTTCAGTTTCTTTCTTTCTTTCTTTCTTTTTTATTTTGTTTTGTTTTGTTTTTTTGAGACAGGATTTCTCTGTGTAGCCCTGACTGTCCTGGAACTCACTCTGTAGACCAGGCTGGCCTCAAACTCAGAAATCCGCCTGCCTCTGCCTCCCGAGTGCTAGGATTAAAGGCGTGCGCCTCCACTGCCTGGTGTGTTTCAGTTTCTTTACAAGTAGAATTCATAGGTCTTAGTGGAAGTAGACATTTAATTGCCAAAGAAATACAATATCCCATTTCTAATGATTCTGGAATTTTTCAATTTCTCATTTGGGATTTTGAAAGGTCAAGATCTGGAAAGATAAATTATACTAACTTTATTGCTTTTTCAAGCATGTATGGCAAATTATTTCACCTAAAGTTTTCACTGGGTAACACTCTACCATAGAGTGCTTACTTAGTCATTGTTTTTAGTTTAGTTTGAAATTCTGAGTTGTATATAAATTTATTCTGAAAAAATATCATCCTGGAAAGTTTCAAGGTTTATCTTTTAGGAACTGAACTCTCTGTAGTACTCTCCATCTGCTGAAAAAGAAAGTTTCCTGAGTAAGTGGTAACGACTACACTTATCCATGGACAATTTTTTCTAGAGTATTCTTAGGGATTATGATGGTTCAGTAAATTAGTGGTTGAAGATTCTCCTCCAAAAATCTTGACTTTATTGAATAATTATTTAGGTTTCCAGTGCCAGAAATGATTCTATTCTTGTTAAGCAGGTCTTATCTACATTTAGGGAGCTGTTGGTTACTTCCATGGTTATGTGTGCTGCTGTTTAATGTTGCCTTCCAATGTTGGCCATTAATGTATTCCATAGGCATCACAGCTGGGTAGGACTGCTGGTTGCCCCCCTCCCCGTTTGGTGTGTGTGTGGGGTATTTGCATAGTACCTTAAAAGGTAGTCCTCAGAGAAGAGTCGTTCAGGTTAGTTACAGCTCAGGAGTTTCGGGTGTTCTTTCTGAAGTGCATAGTCTTCAGCAATAAGGCCTTAATCTGCATTTCTGGGGGAAACCAAGGATAACCCTAATAGGCAATAAGCTTGGTGCATCTCTTGGACAACCCTGGCCACCATCTTAAAAATGGCTTCCTGGATATATAAATATCCAGAATGGCATGTGTTATAGATTTTTTTTTTTTTTTTTAGGTACTTGTAGCTTCTTCAGACATCCTTTACTGTAACTTTATATACCTCTCTCCTGTATTCACCTCCCTTCCACCTCCAGTCAATCAAAATTCAGATCGTGGAGCCTAGTTCCAAAAGGTACATCTAAAAAAAAAAAAAGAAAACAATTTCTGTCCCTAGTGCTCAAGGAACATTGCAGAAGAGGGGAGAAAATGTAAGAACCAGCGGATCAAGGAGTTTGGTCCTTGTGTCCTTGGCAATGTCAGAATTTATACCTAAGTCTTAACAGTATTACTGCCCAAACATGAGCTGAACAAGGAGAGCATGATTGGACATGCCAAATTGGGTGATTGAAAAGCACAAGAGGTCTCCACCCTACACAGAGCACTGTAGACAGCCAAGAAAAACTGGAAATGGGAGAGGTGGCCTTCCCCAGGGAAGAGCACACTGATCATTTGTCCAGTGCTAAATGGTTATCCATACAAACTTACATACAAGTAACATTATATAGACTGAGCAGGTTATATTTAAAAATATAAATGTTTATACATTATATGCAAGCAAGAAAATCAATGAAAAAAATGAGGTCATGAATTTGAATGTAAAATTTTCCTTACATTGATTAGTATATTCACTAGGATGTAATATGTATGTCCCAGCATGTCATGTGGTGGTCAAAGGACAGTTTGCAGGAGGCAGGACTCTCTTTACACTTTGTGGGGTCTGGGGATGAAACTTATGTTGTTAGTCTTGGCATCAGGGGTCTTCACTCCTTTTGCTCTCCCTTGGTCAACTTCATGTACTGGAAACATATGCAGAAGTAGGAAACTGCAATTATTCTAAAAATATAGAATAGAAATTCTTCCACATTTTGTAATACTTTAAATTTATCTTTGAACATTTCTAATAAGAGGAAAATATTTAAGGTTCATAATATTTGTTCCAGGTAAAAGTTTAAAGTAAACTCACTAGTAAGTTCATGAATTATTTATTTATTTAGTCATTTATTTATTCTTGAGGCAGGTTTTCTTCATGTAGCTTTGGCTATCCTAGAATGCTCTCTGCAGTCCAGGCTGGTCTCAAACTCACAGATATTTACCTACCTCTGCTGCCCAAGTGCTGGAGTTAAAGGTATGTGCCACCACTGCCCAGTTTATATAAATTACTTTTGACAGAGAATGCACTTTACTGAAGGCAGTAAACCACGTTGGAGAAACTCACTAAATTTAGTTAAAATCTACACAACTGAATTATTTAGCATAAAAGACAAACTGTTGCATGCTAGCAAATTCTCCATCCTTTCCAGTAGGAATAATATTTTGTTCTTACATAATAGTGACAATAATCTAATCTGTTTAGATTTCTTGGCAGAACAAAGTTTACGCTATGATTTACACAGTGGTAGAGAGATACTTTTCTAAGATTTTACAACAGAACCTGGGTTTTACTTAAGATATTTTAATTATTGCCTTTATAGAAATTTATGTACATAATTTAGAATAAGATATAGAATTCATAGACAGCCAAAAAGATAGATCAACTTCAATGTTTACTGTGACCTCTTTCCATCTGAGAATCTTAATCTTTAGCGTGGTTGTGATCTTTCATATATCCAGGTGTGTTTCATGCAGTTTGTGTCTTACCGTGATGATTCTAAAGCGTCTATTCTAAATAGCACTGAGTTTCTTTTGAGAAAGGGAAAAGGACTGAGTGAAAAGGAATTTGATTAGCCCAAAATATTATTAGAAAATTAATATTTCTAAGTTTTCTCATGCTCCTTTGTTCTCATTTTGTATTTCATACTCTACTTGTAGCCACTTGACTTTGCTTTGTTTTGTGCAATATTAAGGGCTTTGTTACTGAAATGAAGTATATTGCTGAAATAACTTTTTGATTAGAGAACCAGCAGGAACATACATTAGATATTTAGTAAAACAGTCTAAAGAATACAATTTGCTTACAAATAAGTAAATACATCTATGTACATCTAAGATGTCAGTTAGATAAAATTGACTTGCTGATATTTGAGGAACTTTGGATCTGATTTACACTTTTGATCGTCTGTATTTCTTGATTTTTCTGGGTGAGCTACTTTGCCTTAACCAAGTGACTTCACTCTGCCTCTGTTTGTCATGCACTAAGAAAAAGAGCTTGTAGAGGCTGATCATTCTTGGATCCTGTGAGAAAGCTAAAGTGTGACACAAATCACAGAACTATATATCAGAAGAAAATGGGAAATAACTTTAAAATACCCAGTCATACCTACTCTAATATAAGCATTCATGGATGCACATGCACATTCACACACATGTACACAGACTATTTTCTCAGATGTTGCAACAGTCAGATATTATTCTGGTCACATGTTAAACTGAGGAATACTTTCAGAAAAAGACTCAGCTAATAATTCTCAAATGCTCTATAAATATTCACAGTGGTGTGCAAACTGGATGCTGATCCATTTTGACTTGCAGTTTATTCCCCCTGTGGCTCCTTTTCTGTGCAAAGAAATAGCTCCTTGTCTGAGTAGAGGAGATTGCCGTGGTGCAAGTAGGGGCATTTCTGGTAGGGGATGCATTTCTGATGGTTACTGCTTTGGAAATAAAAGATTTTAATTTAGAAAATTCTCTTTTTTAATAATCATTTTTAAAAGATTTTTTTTAAAAATAATTTTGTGGAACATGTGCTCCTGTGGCATAGTGGGCCATCTTTTGGGTATATTCCCAAGAGTGGTATTGCAGGGTCTTCAGACACATCAAAAGAGGGCATCAGATTCCGTTACAGATGGATGTTAGTCATCATGTGGTTGCTGGGATTTGAACTCAGAGCCTCTGGAAGAGCAGCCAGTGCTCTTAAGTGCTGAGCTATCTCTCCAGCCCTTAACTTAGAAAATTCTTAACCATTTGTTAATTTTGGTCAGCATGGCTTCACATTTGGAATCATTAGGTGTGTATTTGCATATTAGGTCTTATATTCAAGCAAAGAATTCCGACTCAGAACTTATTGAGCTTTTTTTTTTTTTGACTGACACAAATGCTGAGCATATTTTAGAAAAGCTTGCATGTATTTATGTAGGAGAGTCCCACAATAGGACTGACTTATAGAGGGTGATGTATAATTTAAAATGATCACAAAATTAGAAGAATCCATGTAAACAACAAATACCGCTAAGAAGAATATGCATCCAATTCTTACACTTTAAAAATGTTTTCACAGCATTTCCTCCCAGATGATTCTATTTATCTTTTCAATTGTCAGCACCTTGGAGAATCATAGTAGTTGATATATTGTACCAGCAGGAGTTTATTTTAAAGACAAAATCTGCTGCTTGGTGAGAAGATGGAAAGTGATAGCAAGTTGCCAATTATGAGGGAGAACATCATGGATGAGTCATTGTCCAGGGAACAAGAAGGATTCTGAGGCTAAAGTGCAATGGATGACTTAGTGTGTTGGAAATTAGAAACTAGTGGAAGAGTTACCACTCCAAAGTTGAGGGGCAGACCTTGCTAAGATGGTCCAGCGTTGACTCACCTGATGACAGAGAAGTTACTATAGTTCTCTGCTGGCAGAATTTTCTCAAATCAGGTCTGAGAGTGGTGGAGAAAGATGCTCACTACCAATTGTCTCTCCAGAGACCTTCAACTATAACGATCTGATATGGGTGAGTAGGGAAATTTTACGCACCTGGTACCTTCTTGTTCTGCAGAGCTGCGATGCTGGAGAAGCTGAAGGTGCTACAGTATATTTAAGGTACATACCAGAATACAGAGAGGACTTCCTTAATCCCTGTGATATTCCCCCCACCCCCAGTGCTACCAACAAAGCTATCATTACTTACCTAGAAAAGAAATAAGAATCGAAAAGAAAGAATAAAAAGAAACAAATACAAAAAGGACTCTTCTCATTTTGATATGTTTGGAATTGAAGAATAGTAAGATGACATCTAACACAGACTTTGTTAATGTTTTTACAGCTTTTCTTTACCCAGTTTCTGATTTCCAATGTTTCTATCTGTGGATATGGCATCTAGGTGATTGCTTTCAAAAGGTTTTTTTTTTTTTTTATTTTGTTTTGTTTTGTTTTTTTGAGACAGGGTTTCTCTGTGTAGCCCTGGCTGTCCTGGAACTCACTCTGTAGACCAGGTTGGCCTTGAACTCAGAAATCCGCCTGCCTCCTAAATTATCATTTTTATGTTAAAATGTATACCTAATGGGAGCCGTAAATTGGTTATGTGAAAATACTATGCCATTTTTGTTTTCTTTTACACTTATTAATAGCATATGCCCACTGTGAAAGTGACAATTTATTGCTATTGTTTTATTCAAGTATGGCAAATCTTAAAATAAACACATAGTGCTAATTCAAATTAGCATAAAAGTATATTTAAGATAAATTCATTGTCCACAGAATATAAAGGAGGCTTATTAAGACAGGTAAATTATATTAGTAAATTTGCCACCACTAAAGTGAAGTAATTCTTGATACAGTCCCTTTTAAAGAATTCTGACATTTTATATTATGGATGAAATAGATCTTTACAGTATAATCAGACCTGAAGTGAAGATCATAAAACACATTGCCTTAACAACCATATATTTCCTGCCATTGTTAGATGATTACCTTGCCCTTTGATATTGGTACAACTAAAGACAGTCTAGAATAGTTGCTCTCAACCTATTACCATTAATAAGGAACAATTTTGTACAATCTTCTAGCTGATGATTCAGTAACTTTCTACTTTAGCATTGAAATTTGCTGTCATGTTAAAATTATGTTTAGAAAAGTTTCTCTTAGCTTCTCAAGCCATGTTGACTGTGGTATTTTGGGGGACATGTGGCCAAGGGGACCAGGTTAGAGCACAGGGATGGAGCTAGTGGGTTATTCCTTGTCCAGAATAATTCTGCCTGAAATCTGTTTTCTAGTCTGCAGGAATTAGAAAGCTGCTGCATGCTCATGGGCACTCACTGTCATTTCTTTTTACCATAATTGACTATATCTCATTAAAATCTGAGCCAGCAGAATTCCTCCCTTCCTTTTCTTGCCTCTTCTCAGCTACATATAAAAGGAAAGTTTCTCAGTAGCAGGTTGCATTGAAATATTTAACAACATACATGTGAATACACACATTTGTATGGTTAAATTGTTATACGTATATGTGTATATGTAACAGCAACTAATTAAAAATTGGTCATGAGTTTGAAAGAGAACAAGGAACATGTATGGGAACATTTTGAGGGAGGAAAGGAAAGGGGACTTGATATAATTATAATCTAAATAAGTAAATGAATAAATAAATAAATAAAATGGTCATTTTCTTCTTTAAGGAAAATAATGAACTTTAAGTTCTAAAAAAGAAAAAAATATGCTTGCATCATATTTTATATGACCTGTATTTAAGTTTATTGTTTTCTTTCTTTTAAAATTAAAAAAAAAAAAAAAACAAAACTAAAATAGAATTTCACTACTTCCCCCTCCACTTTCCTCCTCCACCTTTCCCAACCTCTCCTCAACCTCCTCAACTCTCTGGTCTCCTTTTCTTTGACTATTCCTGTCACACACACACATAATTGTATATGTATGCAAACATAGACCTTGCAACTTACTGAGTCTGCTTCTGGTGGTGGTGGTGGTGGTGTGTGTGTGTGTGTGTGTGTGCGGTTTCAGGGCTGGTTTTCTTTTTTAAAGCAAGTGTTTGTGCTGCAAGCTAAAAAAGCATTTTCCAAGACTGGCACTCAGCTGACATTCCTGGATTATGATAGACAATGACTTCATGTAAAAGAATGCCAGGTATGCCTTTGGGCTTTATATTAATTTGTGAAACATTTCTTTCATTATGTTTTCTGTTCAAAAATTATGCACATTTGAATCAAAGCCCAGTGACAGTGTCTAGTAACTGAAAAATATTTATTTCTCCTTGGAAATCATACCTGCTTAATTACCCAATCCTTTGGGAACACAGCCAAAGCCTGGAATGATTTCTTTTTCAGGAAAGAGAAAGAGAGGGAGGGAGAGAGAGAGAGAGAGAGAGAGAGGATAATTTGATGCTGGGAGGAAACAACCCCTTTGTTGCTCTTATAGACCATCTTGTCAGGTTTTGAATTGCCCACCGCCTTGCGTGGCTGCCGTTCTCACCTGCTTTTCTGTCATTAGGGTTTGCATCGTATGATAGCCAAAAGGCACAGAGATCTGCTTCTTTTCTTCATTTATTCTAGCTTTCTCATATCATGTCCATCTTGCTCTGGCTTGTTCATACTCTGGAAGTAATGGGCTGAAGTTAATATGAGACAGTTAACTCCCAACTACTCAGGGGCTAATTATCCAGTCTATTGATTGCATGGTCCAGCCTCTGCTTTTCTTGTGTTTCAGAGGGTGGTTGACTGCCCATTAGCACTTAAGCCACACAAGAGTAGGAGGTGGAGAGGGAAAGTAATAAAATTCAAATCTATGTGTGCTGTAGCTTATTAGCAATGCTAGTTAAGAACGTAGGTGAATGGAAAAATGTGGTTTGGAGACACCTGTAGATTTAATTTAGTCTTAGTTTTCCTTGTCATCTCTTACCATGGATAATTGAATTGACTTCATTACCTTATGTTCATATGGTTAGTCCTCAGAAGTTGGGATACTTTATGGCTATGGAGCAATGGCTTAATTGGTACTTAAGGCAATTAGGGAGCTCTGAGTAAGCTACATAATTTCCACTCTCCAGGAAGGAAACCAAGAGATGGGGGATTGAAGCTGAAGAAGGGTACTTTGTGGAACAGTAGGAAATGGTGTTTTATTACTGTTTGGTCTGAGTTCACAGATGCACAGATGTAGCAGAATGACCTAATTAGGATTCATAATATACAGTAGCTTCTTACAGTGGCTTCTGAGCCTTGAATAACACACCACCAAGAGCTTTTACTTCAGAGGTGGTTTGGGGTTTGTCTGAGGGTCTTGTTTCTTCTCTAGGTTTGAGCTTGAGACATGCACATAAACATGTATGCAGGTATAAACACACCACACACACACACACACACACACACAGACACACACACACACAGACACACACACACATGCAACCCCCCTAACACACATATAATCTAGCAGAATGTATAGAATGTAGGACAGTCAATACTCACTGAATGGTCACTTTAATTCAAGTTGCAATAGTAATACTTGTAGAGATAGTAGAGTAGTAATAAAATCTCTAAATTATTTTTAATACTGCAAAAAAATAAGTAAAGGTATTCTCTGGGAAAAACCATCCAGGGCCTTGTTTCATCAATACAGTCCTATATTTTACTCTAACCTCAAATCTTGGTTTTGTACCATTGTTTTTTTGGGTCGGGAGTCTAGGAATCAGTGATCCTGTAACCCTTCATGTGACAGCTAGAAAAACAGAGTTCCATGGAGTATAAGCATTCCAACAAGTTCTCTCTTCCACGGGGAAGATGTTAATGCAAGATGAGGTATAGGACCAGTAAGTCTTACCTCAACCTCTGTTCTTTGCTATCTGATTATTAATGTTTTACTCTAAGAAGTGACCCTTTTCTTTCCTCTCACTATCCTGTGGTACTCATTGCCTGTGTTCTTACTCTCCTAATTTGAAATAAGAGAAGAACATGGTTTATAACACACACACACACACACACACACACACACACACAAACCATGAAAGAAGCATTGATTACAATTAATCTTTGATACTATCCAAACAAAATGAAGAGACTGAAATAATGGTCTTCACAGTGCCATATACTCTAACTAAGGTAGTTGAATGCCCAGAAAATACCATGTTACCTAGAAGTGAGAATAGTCATGTTTCCGGAATGTGGCTACCTGACATAAACTAAATCCTTGCATCCTGTTTGCATTCAAATATGGCCACACAAATGGAAGTGTAAGGGTAATACTGTTTTATTTCTAAGTCACTCTTTCAGAAAAAATGTTGGTTTTTCAACATTTTCTCTTTCAACTGCTGGATACAGGTGTTTAGAAAGCACCAAGATACGGACAAGCTGCAAGTCTCATGGATCCAGGATGCCCGAATCTCTCCTGACAGTGATATCTGTTCTAAACTTCTAATTGAGAAATAGAATTCTCCATCCTCAGCTGATAACATTTACAGAAGTATGCCAGTGTTGTGCTAAAGAATTAGAGCATAGCCTGTTTCATATCACATGCAATAAATTGGCAATCTCTGAACCATAATGTATGCATATGTTTGATTAGGAATATAAAATTCACCTAAATATATCACTGTATGCTTGTAATCCCGATAACTGAGACTTTGTAGATGAACGACCAGGAGTTCAAGGGAAATCTCAAATACACTGCAAAATTAAAATCAGCCTGAGCTACATGAGACTCTATGTCAAATAAACATACAAACAAACAAAAAAATATATCACAGGGGTAGTTTATTTTGAAGAGATTTCCTGTGGTTATGTAATGAGCTCAAATTAATTATCTCAGTGATACTCAAATATAGCTTTATGAAAGTCTTATAAATGAATACTTAATTATAATGAGACATTTACATTTGAAATTAAATTTATATATTAAATTAATACTGAGAAGAGCATTTAGAAGAACCTATACTGAGCATCTGAAATTTTATGAAACAAAATAAGACAATGTAATCCATCAGATATTTTAGTAAACATAGTATTACTAGATATAACTATAAAATGCATAAATATAATGAAACTCTAAGATCTATGCTGCTTATTGATATTATAATGGAATTTTGTTGATTTTTGTTTGATATTTTTTAAATGATTTATTTATTTTATTACATAAGTTCATAATATCATATGTAGCTGTCTTCAGACACATCAGAAGAAGGTATCAGATCTCATTACAGATGGTTGTGAGCCACCATGTGGTTTCTGGGAATTGAACTCAGAACCTCTGTAAGAGAAGCCAGTGCTCTCAACTGCTGATCCATCTCAACTTGTTATTTAATTAATGCTTCAAAACTATGCTAATGTTGACAGTTTTCTTCCTAGTACTGATCACATAATCTTTATAGGAATGTGAATACATTTTACTTTTTTAGTTAATAAATTTACATCCCAAATGCTGCCCTTTCATAGAGTCACTTGCCCTCCCCATTTTGCCTCGAGAGGGTGGGGCCCACACTGAGTACCCCTCTCTGTGGGACATCAAGTCTCTTCAATATTGATTCATCCTTTCCCACTGAGGCAGGAGAAGGCAGCTCTCTGCTACATATACGCCAGTGACCTCAGTACATTCTGTGTATGCTCTTTGGTTGGTGGCTCAGTCTCTGAGAGCTCCAAAGGAGTCCAGGATAGTTGACTCTGTTGGTCTTCTTGTGTGGTTTTTAATCCCCTTCAGGGCCTTCAATTTTTCCCCCAAACTCTTCCATAAGGGTTATGACTTCTGTCCAATATTTGGTTGTGGGTATCTGCATCTGTTTCAGTCAGCTGCTGGGTAGAGCCTTTCAGAGGACAGTTATACTAGGCTCCAGTCTCTAAGCATAATGGAGTATCATTAATAGTGTCAGGGATTGTGCTTGCCCATGGTGCAGCTGCAGATTTCCACTCATTCTCCTGGTCCTCTGGCTCTCTTTCCTGTCTTTTTCCACACATGATCCTTTGCCCCAAACTCCTCAGTTCCTTTCTCCCACCCATGTACCTCCCTCCCTCCTTCTCTCTGCCTCCTATACTATTTTGTTCCCCCTTCTAAGTGGAATTCAAGCATCCTCATGTGAGCCTTCCTTCTTGTTTAGCTTCTTTGGGTCTCTGGATTGTATCATGGGTATCCCACATTTTATGACTAACATCCACTTATCAGTAATTACATGCCCTTCTGGGTCTGGGTTACCTCACTCAGGATGACATTTTGTAGTTCCATCAATTTGCCTGCAAAATTCATGATGTACTTGTTCTTAATAGCTCAATAGTATCCAATCATGTAAATGAACCACATTTTTTGCATCCATTCTTCAGTTGAAGAATATCTGGGTTCATTCCAGTTTCTGGCTATTAAGATTAAGGCTGCTATGAACATAGTGGAACACGTATTCTTGTGGTATGGGAAGAGTTTCTGAGAAACCACAAGATTGATATCCAGCATGGTTGTACAAGTTTGCAATCCCACCAGCAATGGAGGAGTGTTCCTCTTTCTCCACATCCTTGCCGGCATGTGCTGTTGTTTGAGGTTTTTATCTTAGCCATTCTGATTGGTGTAAGATGGAATCCTAGGGTAGTTTTGCTTTACATTTCCCTAATCACTAGAAATTTTGAACATTGCTTTAAGTGCTTCTTGGCCATTTTAGATTCCTTTGTTAAGAATTCACTGCTCTGTAACCCATATTTTAATTGGGTTATTTGGTTTGTTGGAGTCTAAATTCTTGAGTTCTTCATATATATTTGATATTAGCTGTCTGTCTGATATAGGGTTAGTAAATATTTTTTCCCAGACAGTAGGCAGCTATTTTGCCAGTGTCCTTTGCCTTACAGAAGCTTTTCAGTCTCATGGGGTTCCATTTATCAATTGATTTTAAAGCCTGAGCCATTGTTGTTCTCTAAAGAAAATTGTTTCTTATATGAGTGCATTAAAGGCTATTCCTACTTTCTCTTCTATTAGATTTAGTGTATCTGGTTTTAAGTTAAGGTCCTTGATCCACTTGGACTTGAGCTTTGTGCTGGGTGATGAATGTGGATATATTTGCATTCTTCTACATGGAGACATCCAGTAAGACCAGCAACATTTGTTGAAGATGCTTTCTTTTTTCCACTGTATGATATTGGTTTATTTGTCAAAAATCAAGTGTCCATAGATATGTGGGTTTATTTCTGGGTCTTCATTCTATTCCATTGGTCAACCTGTCTGTTTCTGTACCAATACCATGCAGTTTCTATCACTATTGGTCTGTAGTACAGCTTGAGGTCAGGAATGGCGATTACTCCATAAATTCTTTTATTGTTCAAGATTCTTTTGGCTATCCTGTCTTTTTTGTTTTTCCATATGAAATTGAAAATTGCTCTTTCAAGGTCTGTAAAAAGCTTTTGAAAAGATGGTCATTTTCACTTTGTTAGTCCTATTGATGATCTATATGCATGGGAGATTTTTCTGTCTTCTAATACCTTCTTCATTTTTTTTTTTCTTCAGGATCTTGAAGCTCTATTCATACAGATCTTTCACTTGCTTAGTTAGAGTTACAGCAAGATATTTTAAGTTATCTGTGGCTATTGTGAAGGATGTCGTTTCCATAATTTCTTTCTTGGCACATATATCATTTGTGATGAAGGAGGGCTAGTGATTTCTTTTGAGTTCATTTTATATCCAACCACTTTGCTGAAATAGTTTATCAGCCATAAGAGTATTCTAGTAGAATTTTGGGGGTTGCTTATTTATACTATTATATTATCCTTGACTAGTGATACCTTGACTTCTTTTTTTCCAATTCATATTCTCTTTATCTCCTTTTGTTCTTTAGCTAGAACTTTGAGTCCTCTGTTGAATAGATACGGGAAGAGTGGGCAGCCTTCTCTTGTCCCTGATTTTAGTGGGATTGCTTCACATTTCTCCCCATTTAATTTGATGTTGCCTATTGGCTTGTGGTATTGTTGTTATTTTGTTCAGGTATGTGCCTTGAATCCCTGATCTTTCCAAAACTTTTAATATCAAAAGGTGCTGGATTTTTGTTGTCTACTTTTTCAGCATCTGATGAGATAATCGTGTGTATTTTTTCTTTCAGTTTTATATAAGGTGGAACATGATGATGGACTTTTCTATATTGAATCATCCCTCAGTCCCTGGGATGAAGCCTACTTGACTGTGGTTAGTGATGTTATTTGATAGGTTCCTGGATTCTGTTTGTGAGTATTTTATTGAGTATTTTTGCATGGATGTTCATAAGCGAAATTGGTCTGAAGTTCTCTTCCTTTGTTGAGTCTCTGTGTGGTTTTGGTATCAGTATAACTGTGGCCTCATAGAGTGATTAGGTAGTGTTCCTTATGTTTCTATTTGGGGGAATAGTTTGACGAGTAATGCTATTAGCTCTTCTTCGAAATTCTTATAGAATTCTGTACCAAGATGACCTGGCCCTGGGATTTTGGGTGTTGTGAGACCTCTAATGACTGCTTTTCTATTTCCTTAGGGTTTATGGGATTATTTAGATAATTTACCTGTTCTTTATCTAACTTTGGGTTAGTGGTATCTGTCTAGACAGTCCTCCATTTCATTTAGATTTTCCAGTTTTGTGAGTACAGGCTTTTGAAGTATGACCTTAAGATTTTTTGAATTTCCTGAGTTTCTGTTGTTATGTCTCCCTTTTCATTTCTGATTTTCTTAATTTGGATTCTGTCTCTGTACCTTTTTCTTAGTTTGGTGAAAGGTTTGTCTATCTTGTTGATTCTCTTAAAGAAACAACTTTGGTTTTTTTGATTTTTTGAACTGTTCTCTTTGTTTACATTGATTTCAGCCCTGAGTTTAACTATTTCCTGTCATTTACCTCAGGTGTGTTTGCTTCTTTTTTGTTCTAGAGCCTTCATGTGTGCTGTTAAGTTGCTAGTACGTGATCTCTTCAATTTCTTTATGAAGGAACTCAGTGCTATGAATTTTCCTCTTGGCACTGTTTTAATTGTGTCCCATGAATTGGGGTATGTGTGCCTTTACTGTCATAGAATTCTAGAAAGTCCTTAATTTCTTTCTTTATTTCTTCCCTGACCAATTGATTATTAAGTAGAGAGTTGTTCAGTTTCCATGAGTATGTGGGTTTTCTGTTGTTGTTGAACTTCAGTCTTAATACATGGTGATCTGAGAGAAAGCAAGGTGTTACTTCAATCTTCTTGCATCTCTTGAGGCTTGTTTTGTGTCTGATTACATGCTAAAATTTGTAGAAGGTTCTGTGAGATGCTGAGAAGAAGGTATATTCTTTTGTTTTGAGGTGAAAGGTTTTGTAGATATCTGTTAAATCCACTTGGCTCATAAAGTCAGTAGTTTCTTTGCTTCTTTCTTTAGTTTTTTTTTTTTTTTTTCTTCCTCGATGAACTATCCAGAGGGCAGTGTTGAAGTGTCCCACTGTTTTTGTGTGGGTTTAAATGTGTGATTTGAGCTTTAGTAAAGTTTCTGTTACAAATGTGGTTGCTCTTGCATTTGGGGCATAGATGTTCAGAATTTAGATGTCATTTTCATGAATTTTTTCCTTTGATAAATATGAAGTATGCTTCTCTATCTCTTTTGATTACTTTTGGTTAAAAGTCTATTTTATTAGAGATTAGAATGGTTACTCCAGCTTGTTTCCTGGGACTGTTTGCTTGAAAAAACTTTTTCCCCACCCTTTACTCTGAGATAGTGACTATCTTTGTTACTCAATTGAGTTTTCTCTGTTTATGTATCCAGTCTGTTAGCATGTATCTTTTTATTGGGACATTGAGTCCATTGATGTTGAGAGCTATTAATGGTAAATGATTGTTAATTTCTATTAATTTGAAGATGGAAGTAACAGTAGTAGCAGTAGTAGTAGTAGTGTGTGTATTTTAGGTCTTGGGCCATTTTAGTCATTCCCTCCACCTATTTGATTGTGTTTTTCTATATTTCTTTAAGAGACTTATCTATATCCTCTTTAAAGGCCTCTATCATCTTCATCAGATGAGATCTAAGGTCACAATCTTCCTTTTGTTAGGATATCTAGGGCTTGTTCTAGTAGGAGAGTTGGGTTCAGATGTTGTCATATTATATGTTGATTATGTTCTTGCACTTGCCTTTTGCCATCTGGTTGTCTCTTGTGCTGGTTGGCCTGGGAGTCCAGGTTAAAGCAGACCTGCTGGGAGATAGGCAGAGCTGTGGAGTAGGGGTGATAAGCTGATCCTCAACTTCAGGTGGAAGTGAGGACCAGAAGGAAGATGGAGCTCTGCCAGGGTGGGGCAGAGGCCAGGCTGACTGTCTCTTATACTAGTTGGCCTGGGAGTCCCAGGTTATAACAGACCTCTCGTGAGTCAGAGATAACATATGCCCAACTTTCACAAGATCAGGCACGGAAAAGGGGCTACTTTAGAGCAGTTCAGGGATAGAGGTAGAGTAATGGAGTTCCATCAAGTTGAGTTCAGTTCAATTCAGATGAGGGCAGGTGAGATCCTGCAGTTCAGTTGTACATTAGGTATACAATAGTCAATGATGTTCAGTTCATTGAGTTCAGAGGCAGGTTTTTCAAGTATAGCAATTCAGTCAGAAGCAGAGAAGAACCAATTTGAATCAGTCAGAATTGTTTCAGTTCTAAAAGAACTGCAGGGACAAAAATGGAAAAGAGACTGAAGGAAAGGGGGTCCAATGACTGACCCAACTTGGGATCCATCTCATGGAGGACACCAAGGCCTGGCACTATTACTGATATTATGATGTGCTTACAGACAGGAGCCTAGCATGGATGCCCTCTGAGAGGCCCTGCCAGCAGCTGGCTGAAACAGAAGCAGATACTTACACCCAACCATTGGACTGAGGTCAGGGACCCCTATGGTTGAATTAGGAGAAGGATTGAAGAAGCTGAAGGGAAGAGTGATCCCATAGGAAGCCCAGCAGTCTCAAGACCCCAAGGAGCTCCCAGAGATTAAGCAACAAACCAGGAGTATACAAAAGGCCAGTCCAAGGCCCCCAGCACACATGTAACAGAGGTCTGCCTGGTCTGGCCTCAGTGGGAGAAGATGCCCTCAATCCTTGATAGGCTTGACACCTCACGGAAGGGGGAAGGCTGGATCGGCACCCTCTTAGAGGCAAGGGGGAGGAGGAATGGAATGAGGAACTGTGGGAAGGGGGGCAGGGTGGGAAAGGGCAATGACTGGAATGTAAATAAATAAAACAATTAAAATTAAAGAAAGAAGTATTTAGGGAAACAGGAACTTGCACATGGTAAAGCTATGCTCTGCGACTTTCAAGTCTCCTCTTTTTTCATAAGAAACTCCTGAGGCTGATGGTGTATATGAACCGGCCACAACTCAGAAACTGATCAGTAACAACAGTTGTTGAGTAATGTTTCTGATTGTATTTCCATCACCAAAGATAACTGTTTGGATGATTTTTCTCTTGCTGATAGCAATAATAAACAAATGCTTTGTGGTTAAAAAAATTAATGAAAGGTTTTCCTATATGGATACAAATAAAATGAAAAGGAGGATCATTAAAAATAAGATGCTAGCATATTATACTTTCTATATTCTTTTGTAGAATGATTTTCTTCATGTTTCAGATAAAATAAGAAATTAATTCTTTACATTTATTGAACATATCCTATATCCTATCTAGTCTTTTGCTATGGAATATTGTGAACCCATTGTATTTCATTGCTGATGACATAAAACTTGTGTGGAAATAATTTTCAACAGAAACCTGCCTCTATTACAAACACAATTTTCTCTTCAGGATAAATGCAAAAATAACTGGTTCTCTAAGGGAAGAACAAAGATGAATGAAGGTTGGCATTTCCAAGTTTATGTTCAGGGAGTTGATATTCAGGATCCTTTATTCTCAGTTTACGAAGTAAAATATTCAAACATCATTTAAAATGACTTAAGAATTGAAAGTAAATTGTAAAAGAAAAAGACAAGAACATGAAAGTAGAGGTTATGCTTATCAATAAAGTTTTCACCTTATCTTTGGAAATCAAGCTAAAATACATTAAAAATTTTCTTCACATACATCTTCCTGATGATCTCTAATTCCCTGCTCTTGTCTGTTCATGTTTTTAATCTAGTACTGTGAGTTCTGGCTGTTTTGATTTTCAATTGTAGTTGTTAACATGGGGCTAACACAGTGAAGGACATTGTTGTACTCTGACAAGGGTCCTACCCAGCCTCTTTTTAGAAAATGGTTTTCCATTAAAGCCCTAAAAAAACAATAAATGGCTCTTTTGGGTTCTTATTTAGAAGAATCTATAATAGGAAAAATGACTATTCTTTAAGAAACAGTTAATATGCTCAACATTTTATTTGATTAGACCTCCTGTTTCCTGGTGGCCACACAGGGTGCTCAGCAATACTCTATAACGTTTACATCTAGTAGCAAAGGGCCTTCAATGTTGCCTCAACAGCAGAAAGAAGCATAAATGTAGCAAGGAATCAAAATGTGAACCCAGGAGTCTTTTAATTTGAGAATAATATGTCAGGAAAATTTCTAGCTGTAAACCACACCAGGTAGGAACAGACAGAATTGCCAGGTGACAGGCATCCCATAGAAGCTGACTTGAAGCACCCCCCCCCCCTATTTTGCTTTTGTTTAAAATGCAGGACAAAGTAGCCTCATCATTTACTATAGTCTTTAAATAATTATTAGGCTTTAATTGCCACAGTTCATGGAAATTTTAAAATTAGCAAGTGATGCTTAACTCTCCGCTGCACTCAGTGTTAATAAAACATGCCGCTCCATAAACACACTGCACATCATGTTTGTCCGTGATGATTTCATTGTCGCTCTGAGTGCAGATGCCAGGAGACAAAGTGCTGCTGGATTCCTGTAATTACCAGAATTTGCTTTGATTGCATCCATGAAGTATGTAGTCAATCTCTATTGTCTCCTGCCTCTATTTTCAATCTGTCCCCAGGGCAGGAATGTCAAAAAACACCATTTAGCTACACAGCCTGCTCAATTTAAAAGAGAGAAAATCACACTGAAGCTACTAATTAAGAGGAGAAGTGAGTTGTGAATAAAAAAGGGAGCTGCTGTCTCAAGACTTTAAAAAGCAGCTTGCAAACATACTGCATTCAGAAAAGGACTGGTTCTTCTTATTCAGTAAACCTACACTCATTTTTAAAATTTATTTTAAGGAATTATTTGGTTTAATTTGATGTGTGCATGGGGAAGGAGGGCATCTGTCACCACAGAGCCTTGTGTTGATCAGAGAAAACTTGTTGGAGTGGGTTTTCTCCTCTCACGATGTGGGCTCTATAGATTAAAGTCAGTTGACAGATAGGCACCTGTACCTATCTCCCTGGCCCCAAGGCTAAATTCTGGTACAGCAATTAGAAGCAAGATTTAGCTAACTTTATGTGAGAGGTAATACTATGAACAAAACTCCAGCTAACCTCTATTTCCGTTACCTTTAAACATGATCTTAATGACTTGAGTTTTCAGTTACTACAGACGTTCTCTGGATGTTCCTTTCCCTTTAAGACTTGTTGACAGTTTGTTGGTCACACATTTCGGTGGAAATACAAGAGTAGTTATGTTTTATCCTGCCCATATATTTGGCAGGATTGTCAAGAGTTGCTTGCTCAATAGACTTATTAATCTAACCGATTTGCTTAACGAGTACTTAAAACTATTTGGGTCACCACAGATAAGGGTTAACAGTCTAGACAGGTAGATAAGTAGTAAATAGGAAGATTGCTGCCTTCCATTTAAGATCAAAAGATAGAGATTATTCCTTCAACAAAGGATTTACAATATTAGTTGTTAATGTACACATAGAATCGAACTCAACCTGATAATCATATTTGTTTTTAAAACACACCCGGTGTTCCTCTCTTTTCTTTAATTCTTTATTACTTTGTCTGTCTTTATATACTTTCTTCTACAAAAAAGTTAAGTACACTGAAAGTTCGTCTATACACTGCTGCCTTGTTTTAACTGGTAAACTAATAGACTAGTTCAGTGAAGTATTATATAGAAATGTCCTGCTTCTTCATGTTCTTGAGGGTGCTTTTATACAGCAGCATTGCATGATACCTTGAACAGTTGTCTTTATACTCACTGTCATTGTCTTCGAAATCAGAAATCTATTAAAGCCCATCAATACTTCATCATGTACATGATCTCACTGTTATATAAGGTAGAGTCCAGGTGCACTTACACAGGCGTGCCACTAGGTGCTGCTAGAATTTTTCTCCTTGCTCAGTATTCTGCTAGGCTTTCCATTTCAGGAGGTGTAAACAAACAGGCCTGCCTTTATCGTCTTGCATTGGAAGCTTCGGACTTCCACCCAGAGTAATAGTTTGGCCCTTCTGTTCAGACTACATCTTACTTTGTCCTAGAGGAATTTCAGGAGGTCCGAAGTTTTAGACTTAACTATTAAATCATTTTCAAGATATGATCCCAATCCCTGTCTGATTTCGGAATTTTCTTCTTTCATTTTGTTTAGCTTCCAAGATTTGGCAGTACCACAGAAGGGATGGATTCTTGGCCGTCTCCACTCTCCCTTTTTTCTTTACCCACTTAGCTAGAATTTTTGCTTTATGGATTGGTATTGACAACAGGCTCTAGTGCCTTCTCAGAGAAATTCTATGTCTACCTGTTGCTGATACCTATCTGGATGGTTTTGATGGGTGAACTACATGTCTTTTGTTTGTCTGTTTTGTTTTGTTTTTTGGGTATTTTCACAGTTAGTTCAGACAATGAGGCCATGAAACATCACGCTCGTGATCTGGTATTGACTGATTTATTTATGTTCTATCTGGCTGGAGGCATGTTTCTTTTCTATAACTATTCTTACCCCATCTGTCTGTACCAACCTACTTAAAAGAATAACAAGGGTAAGGAAAATAATAATAATAATAATAATAACAACAATAATAATAATAATATAGGGATAATAATCTTACCGGAGTAGATTCCAGGAAATAAATGAAATACAAATAGTTAGATGATCAAATCCAAGGTATAGATTATATAAGGAGGAAGAACATCATAGGTTTCACAAGAAGTAGTGTCGGAAATAAAACAAATGAATGACTCAGGAATGAACAATAGATTCGATCTTTCAATGGACAGATATAGGAAGAAAGAAGTTGGATATCCCCATCATAGCCGTGATACTGTTGAAGCAGTGTGCACACATTGAGGGATACGTGATACTCATAGTAGGCAGCTACATAAGCAATATTTCTCTGTCTTATCTCTCTATGATTCCCATGGATACAGTTTCTGGTTATGAACTAAATCATAAGCATTTTGAGAAGAGCTGAACAGAGAAATCCTAACTAAGCAGTAATCACAAGTGGTTATTCCACACAAAACAAACTCAGTGTTATTTTTTTATATACTTTTGGTCTTTTTTGCTTTGGGCATTTTTTTGTTGTTTAATTGTTTTTTATTGTTGTTTTCTGTGTTTGTAGGGATTTTGTTTAGTTTTATTTTTGAAATGCTTTTGTCAGGTAGATAGGGAGGGAAAGAGGACCTAGGAAGAATGGGGGAAAAGAACATGATTAAAATACATTGTACAAACTTATGTTTGTTTGTTTGTTTTTTTAATGAAAAATAATAAAATGATTAGAACATAAACCAAAACTCCTAATGTTGTTCTTTTGAAGCAGAAATTTGAAATGCCTAATGATAAATTTATGGGTTTGAATTTCTAACTTTAAAACCTGATGTTTGTTTAAAGCCACATTAGACCAATGGAAATCATATCATCGGTTGCACATGTTTTTACACGTGCTTATACATGTTTATGCATGTGTTTACATGTATTTTCCCAATGGGATATTTCCACATGGTTGACCAGGCATCTTTTCTGCCAGTCCTTGTACACATTACTTGTTTTCCGTTTGTAAATGGTGCTGATGAGCTGCGTGGGGCTGTTGGACTTCTGGGCATGAGGTGGCTTACTTATCAGACACACCTTTTGTCACACCTGCTAAAGTATAGTCACCAATACCATAATAGTGACGAATCTTAGTCACACCTTTTATTTTGGTTGGAGATCAGAGGAACATGTAGGTAGAGGAGAGAGAAAAGCACAAAGTCATTCAAACTGATGAATTTTAGGATATCCATACACAGTGTACGTGTAATGACATAGGTGTTCCATAATAAATTGATTTTGCATTCAATTTTTATATTAGATAATGACAAATATAACATTTTACCTGTAAAATGTATTTTTCGCCTTAACCTACCAGTTAGTTAATATCTGGTGATGTAATTAACTTGCTGTACATGATGATGAAAATTGCAGCTAATATTTCTATGTAGACCCGAATATAAACTTAGTATTACTGTAATTGGTTTCACATTTATTTGTAATTGCCATTATTAATACAATATATGAAGGAAGTAGGGCATGTATATACAGGATTGAAGGCATAGAAAAAGATAAGTAACTGGCTATAAAACAGTGGTCAGAAATGGAACTTAAATTTAATCAGAGTTTTAATATCACATCTTTTAAGTAAGAAGTGTTCAGGGATTTGTTTTTGTGTGAATGAAAGTGGGTGCTCCAAGAAGTGGCTTTCTACATAAATTTCCTTCTTTTCTACATTTGCTTGTATGTATTTGTACCTAATATACCTTTTGCATAAATGTATTTGTCCTCCTTAATGGTAACATTTTGTTAAAGGCACCTGTAAACTAGGAAGCTATTTTGATTTTCTTTGAAAACAGAAAAGGGTTGTGCCTAGGCAGATGAAATCCTGGGTCAAAGGAGGGTGACCAGACCTCACTTCTAATCCTGTCTCTTCCCACTGTGAACTAAACAAAACCTCCTTTTACATCATAGCTAAATAGAAGCCAAAGCCATGCTTCCCTAATACTCTGGAAAAAGAATATCCTTCCTAGAATAAAGAAGATAGGGAAGTATCATTCAGTTTAAAATGGCTGTTGTGATATTTTAAATATGGCAGACTCTATAATGTCCACAATCTTTTTGGAACTAGGCAAAGATAATGTGTTAAGCTCCTTTCAACAACTTCTCATGAAGAAACTGTCTTTCATTATGTTAGTGAGAAGTTATAGGAGAGAGAAATCAAATACCATCCTTCCCAATAGGAAATTATTTTTGAAACTAGTACAGTACATTTATTTTTACTCACTTAAAATCCATAAATGAAGCATAGCATCTACATCTTGTTATTTTCTTCTACTTGAAAGCCAGATCCATTTCTTTCTCTTTTTTCATCCTATGCTAGATACGGCAGCTTCGGAATCTAGCTAGGCGAGAATTCATTGTCAATAATTAGCTTGTCTATGTGATGGGTTAGCATGATGAAGGTCCCGCCTAGGTAATCAGTAGACTCCTCACAATAAGGTTCAGAAATAACATAAACTCAACAGAATTACTGTCAAGCTAGGATTATAAAATGGCATTGCTTAATTCCCAAGACCTTTCATCTCTGTTTTTGAAAAAAAATATGATTTTTGATGTGAAATAGTAGACTACTGAGTACTGCTGCTTCATTTTGTTTTTGAGATCATAATTATATTTCTCCCTTGTCTTTCTTCCCTCCCATTACTATAAAATAAAAAGTCACATAGCTAAGTCAAAAACAGGGTAAGCTAAACATGTTTAGTCATTTGCCTTTATACCTATATCAAAACATTCCAGGATGTATTTTTAAAAACCAAATAATTAGAATATTACATAGTTATTAAAAGGCACATAGGGTTAATGAGTATTTGTAGTAGAACTCTCAAGCTTCTTGTACTTGTAGAGAGATGTAGCTAGTGTGTTGATTGTGAGAGTGAAGGAATTAGTGTCAGTGTAAAGGAAACCTTCTGTGGAGCAGGAATTACTAGTAAGAGCTGCTCTTGAACTCTTGGGCAATGGATGTCTAAATATACTCCCAGATGCTTCAGGGCTGTGGTGAAAGTGCTAGGCTACTAGCTTTCCCCCTTTTGTTGAAACATAATTATTCCAAATAATTGAGATTCTTAGAAACATTCATATGATGTAAGTAGTTTGTTGGGCTATTTTATGGGGGACTGGGGCAAGATCAAATTGTTTTGCCTTTATTTTTATTACAGATGACTATACTGTGGGGTTTTGGGTCCTTAAAATATGGTTTGTCATAGCTCTATGAAAATGTAACCACTGAAATACAAGAAAGTGGTTGCGGTGATAATTATCCCCTCTCCCATCCTCCCTCATCTGTCTGTCTGTCTCTGTCATATAGCAGGCAGCAGAGACACAAGGACTTTATTAGAAGCATGCTGAATTTGTTTTGGACACACTTGGTGGCTAGAACATTTAGACTTTTCAGGTGATGGAAACTTTAAGTCACTGGTCACAAATAAGAACGTACATTGCCTTTCCAAGCTAATAAATAAACAATTAAATAAAAAACAACATCAAAAAGCCTTCAATTTGTTTGGGCTTTCCTGTTTAACTTTCCACCTGTACTTTATATTTGAAAATGAATGTTTTATTCAGATTTTTCTGAATAAAAAACTAGGATATTTAATGACTAATATATTCCTAAATTTAGAATATTCGATGTGAGCTTTGAGACATCTGTGGAAGTTACGGCAGGTGTTTCTGGTAATTGGAATGAAATCAAAGCTAGATTGATAAAAATATTAGTTTCATAGCCACACTTTTGTTTGAAACATATTCAGAATGTTATTTATGTTAACATATTTCTAATATGTTTGCTGTGTAGAAATTCTTAGGTATGATGAAAACAGAATGGATAAGAGAGAGCTCACTGTTTAAAATGAAAAATGTTCAATTGTAGTGTCAAAGGAATTATGTTTATTTGAATTAATGGCGGCTGACTTTTGCCTGGGGCTTCTGCCAGATGTCAACAGAAAGGATAAACATAATCCTCCATTATTTTTCCTGCCTCTGCCAAACACTGAGGCAAAGTGCAGGTGAATAGCAAAGACAGCCAACCTTATAATTCCCCACTCCTTCCTTCAAAGAGGAATTAACACAGTGTTAATTGAAAGGGTTTCTTATTGTTCAGAGTATTTATTCAAAATCCATGCATCAGGAAATGCTAATTGTTATGCTTTAGTTTATCGTGGATTGAGAAGACATTCTTAAATAGCATTGTTGCAACTTTCCCCAAAATGGCATGTGAGGACACTGCCTCAAATGACAAGGACAAAAATTTCTGTAGTCTCATCTCTTTAGGTTTCAGAATACACTGACAAAGCATTGCTCACGTAAACTGCTGGGTTTCAGGGAACTGTGTTTAATGTTTTTCCTGTGCTTCAAGTTTGAGAAGAAACAGATTCAGAAGCGACAGACAAAGCAGGAGCAAGGGGGAGGAGGAGGAGACCAGAGACATGTAACTATTCCTTCAATTAACTTTTCCAGCTCTTTCATAACTCATCAGTGTCTCTGTGCTTTGCACATGGACAACTTAACCCTAATCCTGAGTAGTTCTTTGGTTTAAGCATGTTGCACTTGAAGACAGTGAGATAGCACATGGGCCTAAAGCTTTATTGCCCTTAGTTTCCATAGGTAAATGGAGACATGTGAATACTTTGAATCAGTGTCTTACAACCCAAAATAATGGATCTACTGAAAGCTTATTCCCATTTTAAACATGGTGAAACTGGTGTGTTAGCTGGAGCTATCAAGTTAAGGAATGGAAGAAACTTATCTGTCGCTGGTTTCTTCCTATTCTCCTCTTCCTCTTTTTCTTCTCTTCTTGTTCTTACTCCTTCTCTCACCCCTTCTCATGCCTCTTTCTCTTTCTCTTCTTTCATTTCCTCTCTCTTTCTAATTAAAATAACATTCTTTTCACTTTCTTTTGCAAGTTTATATTTTTTTGTTTCAGATGCTTCTTAAAATCCAGGGAAGCAGCCAATATTTATTTCAGCTCATATGCTTATTGGTTTCCATACTTTAAATGTCTAAATATGCTTAATTTATCTGGTAGTTGATCAGCAACAGAAACAGTCCAATCTGCTGAATAGGATAGGCTGACTTCATCCAGTCCAATGTCAGGTTTCTTTCTGAAAGTTTTTGTTTGTTTGTTGTTTTGTTCGGGGGTTGGGGGGACGGTGAGATTCCTTTTTTGTCAGAGCCAAAATCTGAAACTTGACACATCAGTGAAGTTGTTTAAAACCACAGATAAAATTTCTGATTTTCTTCAGCTCATTATTGGCAACACTATCACCCCAGAGTCTCATGACATAGAATGAAGAATCTGGATCCTTCAGTCAACCCTGGGGTGGTTTCATCAGGCTTAATATGCCTTACTTCTTGATGTGGATACTTCTTTCAGGTCCTTCTTTTCCCAAAACATTGCTACTTATGATGCCTCTATTTCAATATCTAATTTTCTTTTAATTTCAGATATTTTTATTTAACTCAATTCTATTTATCTTCTTGCTTATTTTCCCTATTCTTCCTTTTTGAGTAAACTTTACCAGCTCATTAGGACATTCTCAGAGTCATTTTTTCAGATTTCCCTTTGTCTCCCAATTCAAATGTATGTAGCTCTCTGTTCACTATATATTCTCTCTGTTTATTCCCTGTAACTGCTGTAGGAACACTATCTGAAACTCACTTCTGGAAGGACTTCTTGATCTGTTCGGATCCTGAACTATCTGTTAGCTTTGTTAGTTTACTAAACTCATTGTCACTAGAGTGAAGATTTGAGAAATAATTATTCAGCTTTGGTTTGAAACCAGAGACTTCCCAGCACACTAAGGTATGATTTCCAACTTCTTTTATCAGGCATAAAATGCCCGGAGAATCTGACTCTGGATAACTCACACCTGCGCTGCTGTTCTGCTTATGATCTCCGTCCCAGTCGTAATGCTTGTCTGGCAGTTCTTCAAAATAATAAACACATTTACTCGACTAAGCCTCTTCATTTGCTTTTCTTCAACTTGAAGTGCTCTTCCCCAAGGCTTTGTCAGAACTCTGCTTTAATTCTCCGTTTATACGTCTATGTCTCCGTGCAAAATCTGCACTCACAAACAGGGCCATTCTGACCCCTCTGCTGTACAAATGCTTCCGTTACCATCATTCTTTCTATCCCCCTTTTGGGTTTGAATTGAGAGGGATCCTCCAAGGCCCATGTGTTAATTGCTTGGTAGCGGCTTGGTGCTGTCAGGAGGTGGTAGACCTTGTAAAAGGTGGAACTTAATGGGGTATCTTAACTAATTGGGCATGTGCCCTCAAAGGAGATGGTAGGAAGCCATACCCTTTCTCTACCCACTTCCTTTTGCTTCTCAGCATCTAGGAGGTGAGAGATGGCTCTGGCACGCACTCTCACCATGATGTATGCCTTTACCACAGGCCTAAAAGAAACAAGCTAAGCAACCATGCATTTAACCTTTAAAATTATGAGCCCAGATAAACTTCTCTCCTTAGGAACTGACTATTATTGTCATCCCAATTTGCATTGTAAAATAATGTATTACCCTTCGTTCAAGGTGATACACAGTAACGGCACACATGTTATATATTATACATTGTATTTTATCATTTATTTCTCATGAAAGTGATTTCATGAGAGCTTTATGTCCACAGTACCTAGAACAGTGTTTCTGATTATTCAGTTAATGTCAGGTGGATGAATGCTTATAATGAGTTTTACATGTTTTACCTCAATTATATTAAGGACTAGCATATAAATCAGCAGAGATGGGAAATTATTTTCTAACATCTATTTTAAATAAAAGATTTTTATTTTTCTAAATGTCCCTCCCATTCCCTAACATCTCCTTTGTTCCCATCTCTTTCCTCCTGTTTATTTCCCTTACTCTGTGTGTGTGTGTGTGTGTGTGTGTGTGTGTGTGTGCGCCTGTCTGTAAGAAAATGGCAAGAGATACATGGATAGATCAAGGTTACATAGGAAGGTGACAAGTAAAAAGAAAATACATTTTCTTTAAGCACCTTCAATTCTTTTTCCTTTTTATTGGATATTTTCTTTATTTACATTTCAAATGTTATCCCCTTTCCCACCCCTAAACCCCCTATCCCATCCTCCCTCTCCCTGCTTCTATGAGGGTGTTCCCCCACCCACCTACTCACTCCCGCCTTCCCGCCCTTGAATTCCCCTACACTGGGGCATCCATTGAGCATTCACAGGACCAAGGGCCTCTCCTCACATTGATGCCCAATGTTTTATTAATTCATGTGTTAGGCATTCATCAAGTCATTCTGATTGACAAGCATGTCCACAGGACTGGTCAGTTTCAGAGTGAGGGTACTGGCTCCATCTTTCATATTGTGGGTATTCCTGCTATAAGATCTTGGCACATGTACTGCCTTTATTAGTTCTGTCTTTGTTGTGGAATTAGCAAGTTGGAGAAGAGAACATGTAGGAGTGGTGTGGGTCTAGTTGGAAATGTCTTGGATTGAGTATGCTTCTCAAATGTGAGCTACACAAGAACATGTCTGGTGGGATGGAGAAAAGCCCATGAGGCTTCAACTTTAGACAAAGCATTGTAGGCAAATGAGAAAAGCTTGGAGCAGCAGAGGCGTTCTTTTTCAGGGGAGAGTACAGCAATTGGTTATTCAATTCCAAATGGCCAGCCCTGAGAGCATACAAACAAATACCAATGCAGATTTAACAGAAGATATATAGGAAAAAATATCTGCCTACAACAACGATTAGTAAATTAAAACGAGGCAACGAATTTGAAGGATAGCAAGGAGAGGTGTATGGGAGAATTTGGAGGGAAGGTACAGAAAGGATTTAATTATAAAAAAAATTACAGATGAAATTCTGCGATCAAATAACTCTCCATGTAACCTTTACTTTTTATTTTTATTTTTGGATAATTACTTTTTATACATTTCAAATTTTTCCCCTTTGGAAACTCCCTATTCCAATTCCTCTCCCCCTGCCTTTATGAGGGTGCTCCTCCACCCACCTACCTACTCCCCTTTTCCATCCCTAGCATTCCCCTACACTGGGGAATCTAACACCCTCAGGCCCAAGGGCCTCTCCTCCCACTGATGGCTAACAAGTCCCTCCTCTGCCACATATGCGGCCAGCACCATAGGTCCCTCCATGTGGATTCTTTAGTTGGTGGTCAAGTCTCCGGGAGCTTAGGGGGGGGGGGGTCAGGTCAATTGACACTGTTGCTCTCTCCATGAGGCTGCAACCCCCCTCAGTTCCTTCAATCCCTTCTCCAACTCCTCCATCCTGGACCCCTCACTCAGTCTAATGGTTGGCTGCGAGCATCCCCATCTGTATTTGTCAGGCTCTGCCTGAGCTTCTCAGGAGACAGCTTGTCATGCTTCCATCAGCAAGCATTTCCCAGCATCCACAAGAACATCTGGGTTTGGTGGCTGTATATGGGATGTATACCCAGGTGGGGCAGTCTCTGGATGGCCTTTCCTTGAGTCTCTGCTCCACACTTTGTCTCAATATTTCCCCTGTGAGTATTTTGTTCACCCTTCTAAGAAACACTGAAACATCCACATTTTGGTCTTCCTTCTTCTTAGGCTTCATATGGTCTATGAATTGAATCTTGGGTATTCCAAACTTTTGGGCTAATATCCACTTAACAATGAGTACATGCCATGTTTGTTGTTTTGTGACTGAGTTGCCTCACTCAGGATGTTATTTTCAAGTTCCATCCATTTGCCTGTGAATTTCATGAAGTCATTGTTTTTAATAGCTGACTAGTATTTCATTGTGTAAATGTACCACATTTTCTGTACCCATTCCTCTTTTGAGGGACATCTGGGTTGTTTTCAGCTTCTGGCTATTATAAATATGGCTGCTATGAGCATAGTGGTCCTTATTACATGTTGGAGCGTCTTCTGGGTATATGCCCAGGAGTGGTATAACTGGGTCCTCAGCTAGTAATATTTCCAATTTTCAGAGGATCCACCAAACTGATTTCCAGAGTGGTTGTACCAGCTTGCAATCCCACCAACAATGGAGGAGTGTTCCTCTTTCTCCAGAGCCTCACCAGCATCTGCTGTCACCTGAGTTTTTGATCTTAGCCATTCTGACTGGAGTGAGGTGGAATCTCAGAGTTGTTTTGATTTGCATTTCCCTGATGACTAAGGATGTTGAACATTTCGTTAGGTGCTTCTCAGCTCTACAAGTTTCCTCAGTTGAGAGTTCTCTGTTTAGCTCTGTTCCCCATTTTTTTGATAAGGTTATTTGGTTCTCTGGAGTCTAACTTCTTGAGTTCTTTGTATATATTAGATATTAGCCTCTATCAGATGTAGGATTGGAAAAGATCATTTCCCAATCTGTTGGTTGCCGTTTTGTCCTATTTACAGTGTCCTTTGCCTTACAGAAGGTTTGCAGTTTTATGAGACTCCCATTTGTTGAGTCTTGATCTTAGAGCATAAGCCATTGGTGTTCTGTTCAGGAACTTTCCTCCTGTGCCCATGTGTTCAAGACTTTTCCCCACTTTCTCTTCATTTATTTACATCTCAAATGATGCTCCCTCTCCCCAGCCCAACCCTTACAGAATCCCTCACTCTGTCCCCCTTTCATTTCTTATCTGAGAAGGTGGACACTTACCCTGGAAGATCATGTTTCTGCCAGATTACGCTCATCCTTTCCCACTGAGGTTAGGCAAGGAAGGCATGGAGACTTAGCTGCATGTCAGCTCCATATGTGTCAGGGGTCTCATTCCAACTTCTGTATGTTTTTTGGTTGGTGGTTCAGTCTCTGAGAGTTCCCAGGGGTCCAGGTTCATAGACTCTTTCTTCCTGTGGTATTTGCATCCCCTTGAGATTATAATATAATAAGAACATTGCTTCACTTCCTTTCCTCAATTCAAGACTTCCCATCTACCTCTCCCTGCTTTCCTTCAAATTCATACAAACTATTTTCAGATTGTTATTGCATACATGTATGCATATGTATATACATGTATGCTTATGAATATAACCAGCTCATTTTGTAAAATGATTCTTGTATATATGTTTTTCAGCCTGATCATTTGGCACTTGACAACAAATTGGTGTGCTCTTCCCTTGGGAAGAGCACACCTCTCTTGTTCTCAGCATTTATAGGTTAAGGTTACTCCTCCTGTTTCCACTTATCAGTAAGGGGGTTTATTAATGAATTGTGAATTACTTACTGAATTATTACTGAACAGTGGAGCCTGGGAATTTTGTCTTCTCATCCTTCACTTCTTAAAGCTCAGAAATTTCTCAAAGGATTGTGATTTCTGGTTCTGATAGGAGACATTGGAAAAGTGACAGTGGACACTTGGGAATTGAGGTAGAGTTTATTTTTTGAGGGACTCATTTTTTATATGTAAATGTTACCATGCTCATTCTTTACATAATTCTGAAGTGAAATGAAAGTTCCCATAGAGAAATCAGAACTCACCTCAAGAGAATACTTATCTTGAGAATATCACTCTTACCTAAATGTTCATTACCAAAAGCAATACATCTAATACCCTCTGCTAAATAATCACGCATTAAAAATCTATTTCTGAGCTAGGATACAAATCTGTGTCACACAAATTAGCTAAGGAACATTTTTAAATAATCTTGAGGATCAACTTTAAGCAGGTGCTTAGAATTTATTAATTATTTTATGCTTGCTATAAAAGGACTGAATCCCTTTATCATGCAAAAATCTTATGATTCCCTTAGAATTTTGACATTTCCAGATATAAATATCCAGCATATGAACAAGGCAGGATATTTAGGTGAGCCTTTTAGCAGAGTTCTGAAGGAAGGAGTTATACACACTAATAATATGATTATCAAAATTGTTTCTGATGATATATATGATTGAAAAATAGGCCTGATGATTTCTCAGCCTGCACTCTACCTAAGGGAAATGGGAATAGATGAAAAGAAGTACAGAAGTTTAAAAAGATTGGGATGCTGAAGGAGCAGTTATCATTATTACAGCAAATTTGGTTCAGAACATTTGAAGATGAGCCAGGGCACTTGGTTGATAACCATTGCCCTGAAGAAACCCACGGATAATTTCCCTTGGAAGCAGCAAAGGAAGATAATTCAGAAAGGACATTTTTGATGATAGTTAATAAGCTTTTCAGTCCATCATGATGTCTATGTGTATAGAATGAACAAATCCTTGAAGTGGACTTTGATATTCAGTGAGTCTTAAAGATGCTTTCTGTCAAAAATCTATTTTTGTGTCTTCATTGGGTGAATTCCCATGTGTAGGTAGACACTGGAACATGTAATGCATGCATCCTACATATGGAAGAGAGATCACCAGTTTGTTGTCTATTTTGTCATTGCCATTAGAATATGTAATATCAGATATTATTAAAAGGAATTACAAAGGAATTCTCATCTTTTTATACTGTGTTAACTTTTTAAAATTGGAATACTTTCAATATCACAGTATGGAGATTCTTCCAGAGAATTTCAAGTATAGCAAATATATTACATTTTACCATATTCACTGACCCCATTTCTTTTTCCTTTCCTCCTCCTGATGGTCTATTTATCATTCTTTGTCTGTTTGTGTATGTGTGTGTGATATGCATGTGATGGTGATATTGTGAGTGTATATGTATCTGTGAGTATATATATATGATATAGTATATATATATATATATACATACATATATATATATATATTTGTATCTCAGTGTGTGTGTGTGTGTGTGTGTGTGTGTGTGTGTATTTAGGACACAAGGATAAAGGAAAGTGTAATATTTGTCCTGTGTATCTATTTTTGTTTAGTTTGAATATCCTCAGTTGTACCCTTTTTAAAGCAATTTCACTCTCCTTTTGTATTTTGTATCAGTATGTGGTGTGTATGGTGTATGTATATGTGAGTGTGTGTGTTACTTTATGTTCTATTCTTATGACTCATAAACAGCTCCATTTAAGTTTGTATTTATGACTAAATGAACATTTGTATATATTTATAACTTGTAAATATTGTTTATATTCACCTGATCAGTGCTATTTACATAAGTTTAGGATAGTCAATTCCAGAGAACTACATTTGGCAAATTTAATAATACTAAAAGACTTGTGTAGAAGCTGTGTAACAAGACAGTTTGGCTTTCCATTGTGAATTCAAGTTTTCTTAGGTACTTGATTTTAATTCCTAGGGTCTGTTTGTTTTCATCTGTAAAGTAGGAATAATCGTGATAACACCTGCACTGGTAGGGCAAATAAATCAGATAAGGAACTGGAAAGACACGACATGGTAGTTGATGTATGATAAATGTTGACTAAGCATCAGGAAATTCCTTCAGGATTAGTTTTGTGAAAAGGCTAGTCAGGCCAATGGGGAAACCCTTTGTCTTGTATTTCTAATCCCAAAAGCTATCTTGCCATTATGTGCTACTGGCCATAAGAGCAAAGACAGATGTTAGAGATGACTTGGAACAAGACTTCATCTTTGCCTAAGAGGTGATTAAGACTGATTTTGAAATACAGTATTCACAATTAATTAATACTAACTCATTTTATTAGACAGGCTTAGACATCTGAAAGAAGAATGTCATATTAATGCTTCAAAATTCAGCATTTTAGAGCAGTTTCTATGAACTTACACAAGATAGATATGCCAGGACTGAAAAAAAAAGAACCTTAGTGTTATTCAGAGAACATATTCATTTTCAAAAGGCAGTCTAAGTAATTCATGGCAAATCATGGCATGTGTATAAGGCATCATTATCAATAAACATTTATAAGCATCAGTTACAGGTAAGGCCATACCTGGCACAAAAAATTGCTGAGCAATTGCTTTACTCTGAGTTTCACTTTGTTTCTGGGACCATGCCTATGCATATTACATAGGGAAGTGATTTGGGGAAATAGTCACAGAAAAGTTTCTGATGAGAACTGGAAGACATACAGCATCTTCTATCAGGTGAATGATGGAACAACTGAAAATATTGTCATCTATTTTAAGCCTCTGCTTATTTTGAGTTACTGCCAACACATTGAAACTCTTGAAAACAATAATTTCTTCAAATCTTCTTTTTTACATCCTTGTATAGTCTTAGATTTTTGAGAAATTTATAATCACAGGCACAGAGAGCTTCATGTGCATACATGTGTATGCATATGACCCATGGGGAAAACATGAAGGATTTTCTCAGTAAAACACTTTAAGATCACTGTATTTCTGCCACAGCAGGATGATAGAGATAGCTGACTTAATGAGTTACTAAGTGAAAAACCTGACATGCCATGAGCTTGTTTCATGCCAGTATGGATGAAATACACTTAGAATAGATGCTACTGTTTCATTTCTTTCTTGTTTTGTTTCTTAATAATTAAATGCCATGGCTTCTAAAGTAGCCCTTTCAGCACTAACTGGCATATCAATGTAGCCTTACATTAATTACTAGTTACTTATATTAATTAACCAATGGGTATCAGAGAAATGCTCTATGTTGATGCCTCTGAAAGTTTATGCAGACTTTGATTCATTAGATATGAAGAAGGATCTATGATATTGAGTTTCCAAAGAGCTCTTGATGGCTTTGCTTATGGTTCTTCCCCAATATTTTGAGTACTAAAGCCTAAGAAAACATTATGCCATGAAATGGAAGTAGCTTAAATGCTGGAAAAGCATGCCTTTGTGGTTAAAATCTGTTGTTCTGCGTTCCAGATCTATGAGGAAATAATTCAAATTGCACTATGTAAATCTTTAAGGATGGGATTTTTAATTGCTGTTGGTCATCATGATAACTAAGAATTATTCAATATTTATTAAGCCATATCAATAGGAAAACTTAATTTTTTGTGACTGTATGCTTAGAACTATAGAATCTTTTTTACTGTCTTTGTAAATTGACACAGGAGATTAGATCTACTAATATTTCATTCTAATACCTCACTTTATATTTACTGTCAAATTTTGAAAATATATCAGATATTTTTCATCTTTGATATAGTTTTCTTTTATATCCTAGAGTTTCCCTGCTGATAGAATCAGGCTAACGTCTATTGCCCCACTGAAGGGAGCCAACAGAATAATGTAAAGGGAACAAAGGGTAAAAATTCTTGGCTTTTGATCTCTCAGGTAGACTTTTATGAATCTATTGCAAAAGGCAGTGTCTGAAAGTCAAAGCTTTTTTGAGTTGTGATAAATAGAATTTATTCAGAGATAACAGTTTTGTTTGAATTCCAAAAGGTAGGCTCTGAATATAGAGTCGAGCATAGAGGATTCAGATCATCACATACACAATAAGCTATAGACTAGAAGACCATGTGAATCATATGAAACCTAAGCAGCACATCATTCTATTGCAGCCAGGTCAGATAGGCAGTTGGAAGATCAGAGAAAATGGGACTAGAACTCAGAGGCATCCTTAGGATCACGATCCAAGTGGTGGGAAAATGGAGTTGAACTGAGTTTCTGGGACTACAAGAGTGGAAAAGGCATGTGACCTTTTTCACTGAGTGTAAGAGTTGAAGAATTCCAGTATATAGGAAAAAGGTCCTAAAAGAGAATATCTGAAACATGGGTCTGATGATTCTTTCTTAAAATCTTAGTCTCTTAAAAATGGCAAAGAAATTCTGTAAGAGAACCCTAGTTTAGGATGAACAACAGAGGCAGGCATAATCTGGGTTAAAGGAAGATTCAGCCTATCATGTTCAAAGGATAGTATCTTCAGAAGAATGTTAGACAAATGAGTAACACACAATGTACAGGATACAGAGTCCTGAGCCATATGATCCATGATATAAATAGTTTTGAGAATATATTGAAACAGGAAAGATGATCAACCAGATGGGATCAGAGCTGTTAGAAGAACTGTAAGAATTAACTTGTACTCAAGTGCTTATCAATTGATAGAAATTTTAACTCCAAAATGACTTAGGCTAGCATGAATTGCAAACACAAAATTATGCTGTCATCATCTGCCATGGAGGAATTCAGGCCAATGAGCCAAATTAAATTTAGCAACGTCATACTAAAGCTTATTTGTCAACCTTTGTACTGTGGCTATGTCATTTCATAATTTGGATGGTAAGATTATAATAGCCACTCAGCTTACTTCAATTTTGGATGACAGGAAAAGTACATTCCTTTAGAATTTTAGAGTTAATAATCCACATTAAGAATGGAGATGATATCATAGCACTATTCTTCTCTTCATTTTAGGATATTTTTACTTGTTCTTCAGATAAAGGTATATATCCTTCATACGGCCTGAGACACCTCCTAGCCTTTGCTTCACATAGCTATTGAGAGCCATTTTTCCTCTGCTTTCTTTATTCCAACCATATGTTCTCTTTGTTTCTGAAATCTGACCTGTCTTCCCTACCTCAAGCCTTTTAAAATATGGTTCTGTTTGTCTAGAAAATGTTTTCTTTCAATATAAACTAGGTCAAGGTAAAGTTTCCTTGATAACAACTTCCCATGCATCATTTACCACTTATTTAGCACTGAGATAGCAAATTCAAAGTGAAGTCTGTTTGTAAGCATGTGTATATTACAGGTGTCCTTTCTTTCCTGGTAGGCTGCAGTGTTCTAAAATCCACATCTGATTTAATCATTGGTGATGCTTCTAGTGCTTAGCCTAGTCCTGACACATGGAAGTCATTAATAATTTAGGAAAGACTGAAATTGAATGAATGATCTGATATTTTACTTTTTGTGTAATGGTTTAGGGTCTGATGAGACTGACCTCTGTAGATATACTTATCTATAATATCAAGGTATTTTATTATGTCTTGGGGAGAGGATGAGAAGAAATGGCCAATATTGAGGATATTCAAAATAAGTTCAAGAACATTGTATAATTTGAGAGGTCCTTGATCTGTTTCAGCTTTCTGCAAATATACTATATGCTTTTATTTGTCAAGCCTGTCTTAAAAAGAAGTATCAGCATACTTTCAGCACATCTCATATAAAATATAATAGTGTAAAAATTCTCCATTTTTATTTATTAAAATGAAAGCAACCTCCTCCATTAGTCCACTTAGTGGTGGCTTTGGAAAAGTATGACTCTTCCTTAGACTACCGAGTGATTTCTGTAAGGAAGATTGCCACATGCTATTTTCAAAAAGATATTTGCTATACCTGGAAAACTGAAGCAATAAAGGCAGCTAGAAACGTCATAGGCAAATAAGAGCTTCTCCATTTATATTTTCTGATATGAGATTACACAACTTTAAATTGCACTAAATTGATACTAATTTGGTAATGTTAGCTTTGATGTGCTTCCAATCTTAAAATTTTGTGGGATGCAGACTCAAGGTGGGCATCACACCATGTTTGAATAAAATATATTTTCAGCACAGTGGGAGAAAACTTTTATTTTACTTCTTGTTTTTCTTTTTTTTTTTTTTTTCATGGTTTTTGGCATGGAAGCTATGGAACCAACCAAACCTTATCAATATTTAGCATCTCTTCTGTAAAATGACAACCTTTAGGAAAGTAATTCAATATCAAGGTAAATAACCATACCTTTAGATGCTTGACTATGTTTTAAAAACTGTTGGAATAGGGAAATGTTTTTTTCTAAGAAAACTATATGAATGTCAGACAAACATTTTTTTCACAAAGCCTTATAAATAATAACTAACATTGTGCTAGGACAATAGAGGATTTTTGCAGTCGCCTCTGGGTGCCAGGAAGAATGCTGGCTGGTAGTGCAGAATTATGACAAAGTATTATTTTTTCAGCCAAAACAGATGGGTTTTGAATTGACACTTTGACATCACAGGAAAATACATAGCATCCTTTCAAACACTCTCTTTGGATCCATCAGCAAAGCAACTATTAAGCGAAATGTATGACAGCAGGACCTCACCTTACCTTTTATTTGAGTGTTTATTTGTTTGAATTGGCCATAGACAGGTTCCCAAGGATTTGAACTATGTCAGAAATGATTTGATTTAAATCAAACATGGAGCAAAATCATACTTGGTCACCACAACCCAAACCCTTTTTGTGGGGAGGCAGGGGAGTTGCCTGCATGGACAAAATGCAATGAATGTATAAAGGCTTTCAGGGGTTTAAGACTCAAAACATACAGAAATAATTTTTGTTCTTACAAAAGCAAACATAGAAAAGCTGGGGGATATGGATATATATCTTAGAAAAAGCCTAAAATACTTGTAGATTGATATTTGATAGAATAAATGATTTTTCTATTGGTGAGTATATGGCTAGAGGTACTTTAATTTTAATTAAGCACACCTGTCTTAAGGCATATAATAGCAGTAGGGATATTAGTATCAGTGTACATATGTAGCAAAGTAAGACAGGGATTGTCCTTTGTATTAAGTAGAGTTTGTGTATATAGGAATGTTCAAACTCATTTTATTTTTGTAAATGAAAATTTACTGTCATTTATTATTGACAGGTTTTGATTGATTTCCTGTTTTGAAAATGTCATATTTGTTTCATGAAATATACAGTATTATGCTCTTGAACCATTTTGATTGTTGGTTGTTTTTGTGTTTGTTGTGTGTTTCTGTGATTGTGTACATGTTAGTCTGTAGGTGTTTTGTACATGAGCATGTCGAGACTATAGGTTGATTAGGTTGATGTCATCAGGGGATTCCTCATTCTTACTTTCAACCTGAAGCTCATTAATATACTGGCGTTGCTGTCTAAATCCTGACAGCCCCTGCCCTACCAACACTGGTGTTACATGTCTCACTAATACACTAGGCTATTTCTTGAAAACAAACAAACAAAAACCAAGAAAAGCCATGGATTCAGAGAATCAGAACCCAGGTCCTAGGGCTTATGTACAGTCACTTTGCCTTATGTGCTCTCACCCTAGTCCACCTTCCAACATTTTGATGACCTACTTATGTATATTGTTATGCAGGACTTGTGTTCACTTGCCATGTCCCATTGGAGCCTCTTTATCAAGTAGCATATAGGTGAATCTTTCTTTCTCATTCCTCTGAAACTCTTCTCATTTGCTTGGAAAAGCTGTCAGGCTTACAATTCAGCCTCTCTAAAGGATTCCAATGGTCTTACCAAATTCTCTGCATGACTAATCTTTTCTTTCAGTCTTAAATTTTCTCCAGGAGCCTACACTGCTTCTCCAACACAAAACTATGCACATAAAAAGTCTTTGTTTCATTGTGACTATGTATGATATATGATATGATAGTTGAGAGTATTATATTTCATTGATCTTGCATGAAGTTAAGACTTTTATCAAGATCTTAATTTGGGAAGCTGGTTAAATATTATGTTAAGTTTCCTTTTGAAAAACATGCTTCTAAAATTTATGGCTAGTACTTTTAAAAAGGAAGTAAAAGTCTCTTGACTTCAGTTGAAATCATCCAGCCAACAAAGAAAAGGTCAGCCTTTGATTCACTTCTTAGACTCCTCTTTATTTGAAGAGTCCCACTTTATAGTGATTTCAATGAGATGTATAAAAGAGAACTTACCAAAGTAAAAGTTCCAGGAAGTATTTTTTAAAATTTCCCATTTGTATAATTTACATCACAAACCTCTATCAACCATATAATCTAGTCTAAAGGAAGACTGCTAACCAATTAGCATACATTCCTAAAGGTGTCCAGGTACTTAAAAGAATTTTATTACATTAACTATCTAAGTGAGGCTCCACGTGGAAGAGAACACTGAGATTCACAATGATTGAGTGGCTTGTCCAGAGTGACACTGTAAGATGATAGAAGTGGAGTCCAGTTCTTTCTGACTTCAAAGTTGTAATCCCTGAGTTTGGTTGTTTGTATGTTTTTGTTCTGTACCTTAGATCTTAAGGAGATTGTTTTAGACATGTTAGTAGTAACTCAGCCAAACAAATTTGTTATTCTCTGCCTACTCATCATTCTGAGCTCATGACTGAAACAGAACCCCTAGCTTTGTCCTATAATAAGTTACAGAAAGTAAATTTATTTCCCATATGTAAGCATCAGGGGAAAACAAAATCCCAGGAATCATCAAGATCTGGTATCACAATGCAGAAGAAATCTACCTGTAATGATGCTTGTTGTTGATTATTATGTGAGATACACGTCCTTGAAGGGAAATTTAAAGGGCAGGATTGCTTTCAGGGAAGACTAGACCATAGGTTTAGATATCCAGTCAGTCTTTCCTTTTCCCCATGTTATAGTCCTAGAACACTATAATTTGAGAGGGGTCCCAGGTCTTAATAAGGATACAAGCCTTCATCTAAAGTGCAAGTAAAAATATCCAAAAATTAAAAGAAGGGGAATTTTATGATATGATCTCCATCTTTAATGTGGACATTACGAGTTTTGCATAAAAATTGATGGAATTTGAGAATATCTTCCGGAGTGAAATAACCCAGAGCCTGAAAAACTTGTATAGTATGTTATGTACTCACTTATAATTGGACTTTAGCCATAAAATACAGGATAACCTTGCTAAACTCCACAGACCCAAAGAAACTGGGTAATAAGGAGGTCCCAGGAGAGGATGTGGGAATCTTCCTCAGGATGGGAAAATAAAATAGCCATCTGAAGTAGATGGAGGGAGAGAAGTGGGTGGGAGAAGCAGTGAGGAGGGGAATAGGGATGGTGATCAGGTGTGGAGACAGGACTCAGGAGAGGGCTTGTAGTGAGAATGGCAATGAATGGGTGGCATCTCTGGGACTAGCTGGAGGCCTGGGGTAGGGGAGTCTATGGGAGTGAGCCTAGCTGTGATTCCTACCAGCGGGAGATAGAAAGTGAAGTGACTATCTACTGTAGCTAGCCAGGACTTCCCGAGGAAGGAGTGAATATTAATCCACCCAAAAACTTTCAACCCAAAATTTGTCTTGCCTCCAATGTAGGCATGGATAAAGATGAAGCAGAGACTGAGGGAATAACCAGCCAATGACTGGGCCAAATTGAGACTTATCCCATGAGAGAGAGCAAACCCTTGACACTATTAATGATACTCTGTTATGCTTGCAGACAGGAACCTAGCAAAACTGTCCTCTGAGAGGCTTCATCCAGCAGCTGATTCAAACAGATGCACAGAACCAAGCCAAACATCAGGCAGAACTTGAGGAGTCTTGGGGAAGAGTGGTGTCTAGAATTAAGCAAGCTGCAGGTGTCATGAACAGCACAAGAAGACCCACAGAATCAACTAAACTGGGCACCTGGGGCTCACAGAGACTGGGCCACCAACCAGGGAGCATACAGGGGCTGGACTGAGGCCCCCTACACATTTGTAGCAACTGTGCAGGTTAGTCCTCATATGGGGCCACTAAGAAGTGCAGCAGAGACTGTCTTGTTTTCTGTTCCATGCCATTGAGTCTCCTTCTGCCTATCTTGACTGCCTGGTTTGGCCTCAGTGGGAGAGGATGTGCCTAGTCCTACTGGATAACTCTGTGGTGCTTTCTTTTCTCTGAGGAAAAGGGGAGGGACCAATGAGGGTAGGCATTTATAAGGGTGGGACTGGCAGGATAGGAAGGAGGTGGGCTGTGATTCAGATGAAAAGTCAAAAAAATATTGAAAAATAAAAGTAATTAGTTAATGTATAAACTTTCCTGGTGCAGGTCACTAATTCCTTCAGGAATCCGTGCTTTTTCAGAATTTGGTATGAATTTCTGATGGTGATTATATGATAAATTATTGATTAGCATTTCCAGGAGCCATGTCATAAAGATGTTGAAAAGTCACACATATCATCAGATTTGACAATACGTTGGTCAGTTAATTAGACCAGGACTTGTATCTTAGAATGCTACAAAGTGATAAGGTTCAAGACACCAAGTCTAAGAAATAGTTAATATCACAGCCAAGGTAAACTTAGTATTTCCATGAAGTTGACAAAAGGATAATTAAGGGTTTTTTACATAGGCCCTTTATACCAATATCCTACCATTCACTATCAAATGAGGTTGGATATGCGTGGCTTTGTGTAGGTATTGGAAGGATGTTCAGAGGTGTTGGTCGTACTGCTCCTTGTGACCACTTTAGAATTTTGCGACACAGGCTAAGTACGGCTTGTGCCTTCTGATTGTCCTCATATAATGCTCTAGTGGAATGAGATCTTTAGCACACTCATTTTTCACCTGGAGTTTACTGTGCAGTGGCAACGTATATTCTGGAACCATCAGCATAAAACAATTATGAAGACAGTTCTGCTAATGTTCTGTGGATAATGGCTCTCCCTCTTTTGGCTTGCTTTCTTTGCCAAGATTCCTACATGTCAGTGGCGGTCCTACTTCAGCTTCATGCTCAGGGCCGCCTGGCATTGTGGAGGCATCATGTTGATAAATCATTGTTCTTCATCACTGCTACAACTCCCAAAAATGCTAACTTAACTCAACAGAAGAGGGGAACTTGACTTATGCAGAAGGAAGAAGTTGAAAGTCACATAGCTAGGAAAAGCAACTGATAAAAACAACAGGGAAGAAGAGTGATCAAGTTTCTTGATCCAGGTCTCATAGCTATTAAGGAGGACCAAAAAATGTAAGAGCGTGACAGAGTTTTATATTTACCTCTATTTAATTCTTACAGTTGCCAAAGATTGAAACTCACAGACTGAAAAGAACAAATTCCAGATATGTATGTAGATAAAAGGGAGAAAGATCAAATGAGTTAGTAAGTATTTATGGGATACTAAGTATGTATAAAAATATTTCCCATTTAGTTCTCATGTAATTATGTTGAAAATAGAAAAGTTATCTTAATTTTTAGAATACATTATTTCATCACTTACTTGATGAAGGATATTGTTGAGTACATAGTTGTATTCTCCCAAAAACTCATTTGTTGATGTTCCAACAAACTTTAATATACTATATCTGGAGAATTTCAGGTATGTCTTAGGGTTTCTATTGCTGTGAAGAGACATCATGACCAAGACAACTGTTATAAAGGACATTTAATTGAGGCTGGCTTACAGGTTCAGTCTATTTTCATCAAGGTGGGAGCATGGCAGTGCCCAGGCAGGCATGGTGCAGGAGGAGCTGAGAATTCAACATCTTTTTCCTAAGGAAACAGGAGAAGATTAGATGACTGAACCTCTCAGGCAGCTAGGAGGTGGGTCTCAAAGTGCTGCCTCCTCCCCTGGGAGACATTTTCTCCAAGAAGAAACCTACTCCACCAACACATAGTACCACTTCCTGGGCCAAGCATATTAAAACCACCACATTCTACTTCTTGGTCCCCATAGGCTTGTTCAAACTTATGAGTCTATGAGGACCATACCTAGCCACAGCATAATGAAAGACACATTTAGTCCAGCTTCAAAAGTCCCATAGTCTATAACAGTCTCAGCAATATTAAAAGTCCAGAGTTCAAAGTCATTTCAAAGATTCATCTGATTGCTTAAGTCTAATCCCCTATAAAATCAAAATCAAAAAGCAGATCATATACCTCCAATATCACAGGATAGACATTACCATTACAACACAACATAGTGAGGAAATACTGGACAATAGCAAGACCAAATGCCAGCTGGGCAAACTCTAGACTCTGCATCTTATGTTTGATGCCCAACTCTTTCCAGCTTTGCTGACTGCGGCACAATTCTTTCTCTTTGGCTGGTTCCACTCCCTGTTAGTTTCTTTCCTAAGCAAGTATCCCCTGGCTTTAGCATCTCAAACATCTTGGGATCTCAAAGGCAACCTCAGCTTTACAGGTCCTTGTTACAATGCCCAGGATCTACACATGATCTTCAGGGGTTCTGAAAAGGGCTTGGGTCACTTCTCCAGCTCTGTCCTCAGTAGCACTCTAGGCTCTGGTTGACTCCACTCCACTGCTGTTGCTGTTCTTGCAAGTCATCCAATGGTATTGGCATTTCCAATACACTGGGTCTTCCACTGCAACTAGGCTTCACCAGTAGCCTCTCATAGTCTCCCTTCATGGTGGCAAGCCTCAATCATTTGGTGAAGAATGAGGGTGCTTTTAGGTAGACACTTCAGACAAAGGCAAAAAGAAGCTGCATTCTTTACCAAAACATCACAAGAATCTATAAATGGATGGAAGGGGGGATATCCCACTTGCTAGGTAACTCAAAATAGAATTTTCAGATTCCAGAAACCTCATTGGAAAACTGAGTGAATATAGAAAGAAAAGGTTTGGGAGAATTTCCTAGTTTTTTAAAAATACACCTTTAGTACTTGGCTGTACACAAGCACAATTTTGTTGGCAGATAATCTGATCAGTTTTAGACTTTCACAGTCTAACTTCTTTGTGTCTTAGGTTGACCCTCTCTGTCCAAGGAGAGGCAGCAAGTTACAATGTTTGTGGTGATTAACAAATGTCAAACAAGACCTTACTGTGAATTTAGCAACTGCTAGATGTTTAGTAACTGTTTGATTCAGATGTCAAGCAAGCAAGCAAGCAAGCAAGCAAGCAAGCAAGCAAGCAAGCAAGCTAGCAAGCAAGCAAGCAAGCAAGCAAGCAAGCAAGCAAGCAAGCTAGCAAGCAAGCAAGCAAGCAAGCAAGCAAGCAAGCAAAGGATCTCAAATTTGTCAAAAACGAAACACAAGACGAAAACCAAACACTCTTACTTAAATATATCAGAATTATTCACTATGAGTAATTGAGCTGTAGAGTGGAGCAGACAACACTAAATCCCCTTTGAGGGATTTACTGTCATCCCACCCATTCATTTTCTTTGAGTTAAGGCAGAAGATTACCCTTTTTAGGAGGGCTCATTTATATGCATAATAGTTATTCAGTAACTATTTGTTTATTTTTAAAATTACATATATTTATCTTGTGTGTGTGTGTCTATGTGTCTGTGTGTGCACTCTAGAAAGCCTGTGTGGTTCTCAGAGGACACTTGCAGAGTGATTCTTTGGGTTCAACCATGTATGAGCTAAGGTTCAAAGTAAGTGCCTCAGATCTGATGCAGAGGAAAGGATCTTTACCAGTTGATCCATCTTGCCAGCCCTGATTTTAATATGTTATTTAGAAAGAAATTAGGAAGGAACATCCCCAGGCCATATTTGAGCATGTATTATATTGATGAAAAAGATATAAACCAGAGGACTAATCAAAAACAGGGTACAATAATGAACCCACTAATAGTTCAGAGGTCTCGAATTAAAGGTCCATGAGCTATGAGGTTTAGGGTCTTGGTGAATAATGCAGATTAAAGATGTTGTGGATATGATGTGTCATTCAGAGGCTGATCAGAAATTGAAGTCTATAGTCCTTAAGAATGCTGAGGAAACACATGGGAATAAGAAAATAATATTATTTGAGATGACAGAGATATTTTTCCACAAATCATCATCAGGAACACCAAAAGGCAAATTTGTCCCCAATATAGGTACTGAATACTTCCAATCAATGTAGAGTAATTTCACTCAATATAAATTTCAGAACAAAATTAAAATCACACAGAAAGTGGCATTCTAAGTGGCATACCTATGTCCATTTCTCAGTGCCATTAAGCAGCTATGTTAGTTGTCTTTAGTTAGACTTCTGCACATCATAGGCAAGGACTGTGAGCATTTCCCAATAGCTTTTCGTAAGTTTAGTGAGTTTAATATTGCCTGTATGAAATGCTAAACTGTTATTTAGACTCATTACATCATTTTCTCACAAGTACACAGTATAACATTCTTACTCTGAAGTGATATTATTACACACTGAATGTAGAGGCAGATATGGGAATACCTGTGTCTTCTGTTTACTAACACTAAAGAAGTTTCTTTAACAAAAACAATTCTACTTCTGTAATTATGTATTGTCTGATTTAAAAAAATAGGCATATTTTTGTTTGTTTAAAAGTCAACAACTTGTTTTAACGAATGGTGGATGTCTTACTCTTTAGCAATATGGATGTCCTTCCATTTGGGGCATAGATGTTAAGAACTGAGATGCCATCTTGGTGGATTTTTCCTTTGATGAGTATAAAATGTCCTTCTCCATGTATGTTGATTAATTTTGGTTTTAAGTCTATTTTATAAGATATTAGTCTGGCTACTCCAGCTTTTTTCTTGGGTTCGTTTGCTTGGAACAAACTCTTTGAGGAAGTGTCCATCATTGATGTTTAATTGTGTTTCTTGTATGTAGCAGAAGATTGGATCCTGTTTTGTTATCCATTATGTTAGCCTGTGTCTTTTTATTGGGGAATGGAGTCCATTAGTGTTTAGCGATATTAATGATGGATGATTATTAATTTCTGTTATTTTGTTTTTGTTGATGGTGATGTGTTTGTAGTAGTGTGTGTGTATGTGTATGTGTGCTTTGTCCCTTCTTTTGGTTTTGCTGGTGTGAGATTATTTATTGTTTGTAGTTATCCTCCTTTTGTTTGGGTTTTCCTTCTATTATCCTCTGTAGAACTGAATTTGTGAATAATGTTTAAATTTGACTTAATTTTTTTATAATGATTAAATAATTTTTTAATAATTTTTTATTGACTTAATAATGTTTAAATTTGTTTAAATATCTTATTTTTCCATCAAAGATGATTAAAATTTTTGCTGGGTTTAGTAATTTGGGTTGTCATCCATGGTTTCTTAGAGTTTCCAATACATCAGTCTAGTCATGTCTGGCTTGTTGTATCACCACTGAGAAGTTGGGTATAATTCTAATAAGTCTGCCTTTATATGTTAATTGGCCTTTTCCTTTGCAGCTTTTAATATTCTTTCTTTGTTCTGCATATTTAGTGTTCCCACCCCCTTCTCCTGAGAGGGGGTCCCTTGGGTATCCCCAACATCCCTCTGACTTCCACATACATGCTGTGGTATATACACACACTCCGTCCCACACTCACACGCACGCATACACACTCTCACACACATTAAAATGAATGTCCTGCTTCTTAGCTCAGTAAGAGCATAGCCACTGATATGAGAGCATAGTAACTGATCGAATCCCCTGAGTGTGGACGACGAAGGTATTGAGATAATTATTTGTTAAGTCAGGAAAATCGAAGCACTTTGCCCTCATCTTCCTCCTGAATATGCTAGCCTAACAAAAGTTCATAGGCTTGAGGACTGGCTCATCGTTTAAGGACACTTGTTCCCCTGTAGACGACATTGATCCAGTCACAACACCCACACAGCATTTATTAACTGTCTGTAACTGAGTCCAAGGTGATGTGATTCTCCCTTTTGACCTTCACAGGTACAAGTATGCACATAATATACCTCTGTATATACAAGCCAAACACTCATTCATAAAACAATAAAATACATTGAAAAGCTGAAAGAAGTACTCACAGCAAAACTTTCAAAGTAGCAATGAAAACAATGAAATACTTCTTATAATTTTTGTAATAATAAAATCAGTACCATCTATAGAAACATCAACTCATTATTGAAAATTGTAGTAATCAACTGCAATGCAGTAGCAAATACTATTTATTTACTTTTGCTTTGAAAATTCCCACAAGTTCCCAAAGCAGTTTGTTCTCCAACCCTCTTCCCAAAGGGAATTGATCTGTTTCCTTGTAATGAAGGCACTGTGAAAACAATTTCAGATTCAAGCCCATTTCTTACCTCAGGCTTAACATTGAAAGTCACAACTTTAATAGAACAATTCATTTTGGAGAAGTATGCAGCCAAGCAATCATGTTAGCTACTACCATTTATTAATAATAAATGTAAAACACCAAGAGAAAATATACATTCTTAAGTCAATCAGACAATGTGACATTATGAATTACAACACAAAAATCTTTCAACTGTTCTTTGAAAATACTGGAGCATCAGGTTCAATATTGATTGGGGAAAAAATATGTAAACACAGACAGGGAATGCACAATGAATTTCTTTGTATATTCTGCAGAGAGAGTATGTTTTATGTCAATGTGTGCACGTATATAACAAGAGGAATTTATACTAGGAAAGTGTGACTTGTGGTTAAGGACTTGCTCAAGTGAGTTAAATAACCTCCAAGTACCTAGCTCACAATAGTGCTTTGTCACTTAATGTTATTCCTCTTGATCCATTCACTTCTATGTGGCAGGAACTTCCCAGGAAGGTCAGTAGTATATCTAAGAGATTATGACAGCAGAATTATGGTTTCTAACAGGGTTGGCTTTTACACTACCTTAGAAAATGAAATCACTTTTGATTTATAGTCACTTTACATTAATATGCATTTCTCTCTTGTATTTCACTGGAAATTAGGCAGGTCGGGTTTATACATTCTGCATTACTTCTTGAGGAGCCTACTAAATTACATGTTTTACACAAATCATTCTGACTAAGTTGACATCAGGTGCAAACAATGAGAGAGAATATGTAGAAGGTTCTGGATTTTCTGAATAGCACTATTAAAGGCACCGAGACTTCTGTGTGACATACTAGCCAAGGTGTATTTCTCTATAAGTGGTCTTATATTCAGAAAAAAATATGAAATGACACAAATCAGAGACTCTAGGATGTCTGCCATTTTTTGAAGTTATAAAAATTTTGAGGACTTCAGTTTTATATTACTTGCACGTTGGTAAGAGGAAACCGAATCCTATACTTTATTAAAAACAGGTCTGATGGGGATGGGGTAGGGAGGAGAGGAGGTATGGGATGTGAAACAGTCAGAGAGTGGACCAGGAGGGAGATAAAGTCTGGACTGTAAAAAAAGACTAAAGAATAAATAAAAATAAAAAATAAAAATAAAAAACAATGCTAGATGACAGTCAATTTTTATGCATTTCTAAAACACACTCTTTCTATTCTTGGATGGTCTTATGCTGCCTTCATTTCTGCAATATCACTGATTACCTGGATGGAAACCCCACATCTGTCTGTATGCTCTGTCAAAGGAAGGAAGAGCATAGAGTATCAGTCTCAAAGTCAGAAACTCTGTTTGACCGCCATTTTCTGAACCCAGAGACGCTGCTGCTCTAGGTTCTCTTAAATCCAGGCTTTAAGGGAAAAACTTTAAGTCATTGGAGACCTTGCGTGCATCTGCCATACCGGTTATGCCATGGAGACATAGATGCACCTCCAAATCTCTGAGTTTTTCTGTCAATACTTGGCATCTTCCGGTGTTTCCATGACGTTGTTCTAGAAATTGGAAATACCAAAATGGTTGTAAAAATGCTGATGGCTTTATAGGACTGCTTTCTTTCTCAAAGAATTGAAGTATTTCCCTTTTTTTTAGTGTTATGTACTAAAATGGACTCTGAATGTGGAATTTCTGTTAATAAAACTGATTATTTCTTTCCTCTGAAAAGAAAGTAAAATTAGGAGACTAGGGATGGTTTCCGGTATGATTAGCAGTTACAGACAATGACAGGCACAGACAGCCCAGCCCTATAGCAAAGTGGGACCCTCAGGCTCCTTCAGAGGTTTCATTCCTCTTTGAAATAGCCTGTCTTTGAGGCTGAGATATCTTTTCTTTTCTTTTAGTTCACTTAAGTAATTCATTACTCAGTAAACCAAATACTTCCTGCCTGTCTCCCATACTTATCAGAATTACATGGATTAAAGTTCTTTATAGTATTAAGATCACTTCATTTGAAGAAACTGTATTACGGAAGACAGAATTAATGTAATTTTTAAGAGGAAAGAGACATGATGCTTAATATAAATGAGAACAACAACAAAGAGATAAGATAAAGTTAGCTCTGCATCAAAGTTGAAACATGCTAGTATACTAATAGCAATAATTTTGTACCTGGTCTCACCCACCCTTTCCATTGGAGAAAATTTAACTTGTAGTCCCAGAAGCTTCTGTGGGTAGAATGACTTCCCCATGAGCTCAGATCCTCACAGCAGGAAATGTTCCTCATTTATTATTAGATTTATGCATGATTGCAGGGAGCTGCTTGCTTCCAGAAGTGGAATCGTGACGGCCTTATCCCTGAAGCCAAAGCTACCCTAAGATTCGGGTCCATCAAAGCCTTCATGTATTGGGAATGGCAGATTGTCTACCGTCTTCAGCTCATATCTGGATTCTCCACATGCTAATTATAAGTTGTGCTTGCACCAAGAGCAAGTTGTAAGTAAACAAAGGAAAACCTCTTAGACATTCAGTAGTTCAAAATATAGGATAATTATTCATGTCAAAATACATATATGTGTGTGTGTTATATGCATGTGTGTGTGCATGTATGCATGTGTGTGCATGTGTGCTTGTAGTTTCCCTTGCTTGTTAGTATATTTCTGATGAGAGTTCAAGGGTGAGAATCTTCCTTGATTTCTCTCTCTCTCTCTCTCTCTCTCTCTCTCTCTCTCTCTCTCTCTCCATGGTTCTCCAGTTTCTGACACCCCTGAACTGTGGAAATATGTGTGGGCTACTAAATCCAGATTTTTCATGGTGTCTGGATATCTTAACTCAGGTGTTCATACTTAAGTAGTAAGTCCTTCACCACTGATCCATTTTCTCATCCCCTCAGTGCAATTGCTCTTACCTGGTTATGAACACTGGACTTGTATGAGAATGCTTAAAAGACAAGGATTCTTCACCTGGTGCTTTCACACTCATTTACCTGTAGGAGTGGGGCTGCAGGGTGGTCCAGCCTGAGAAATATTCTGAGTTTCCCTTTTCAAAAACAGTATGGGCAGAAGGGCTTAACCAGGAAAGCAGAAGGGAGGATGGGAAAAAGCTGTGGGTATGAGAGAGAGAGACTTAACCCAAAAGAAGGTTGTTTGAAAAAGCTGTACAGAGGTGGACTAGCCTACTCTCTTACAAGCCACTTAGACAGTATAGTTAGAGGTAAGAGAGCATATGTGATACAAAGGAAGGGAAGGGGAATACTGGTGTTCAAATCAGGATAGGGAAGAGGAGCAGGCAATAGAAAATACTCATAGAACATTCAATAGTAAGCTAATTTCAAAATAAAATTAACAAGAACAAGGAAGAATGCACTATGCAGGGGTGGACAATGTTACTCAACTGACCTGGATCCCCAGGATCTCTCAGACACTGAGCCACTAACCAGGCAACATGCACCACCTACTATAAGACCCCCAAAACATATACAGCAGAGGACTGCCGGGTCTGGACTCAGTCAGAGAAGATGCACCCAACCCTCAGGAGACTGGAGGCCCCAGGGAGTAGGAAGGTGTGGTAGGGTAGGGCGAGAGGTGGGGACATCCTCTTAGAGACAAGGGGAGGAGGTGTGGGATGTGGAAGAGTTGGAGGGTGGGCCGGGAGGGGGATAAAGTCTGTAAAAAAAGATTAAAGACTAATAAAAATAAAAGAAGTCACGGGTTTTCAAATGATAATGGTAGTGCTTGGCATGGAATAGCTCCGCGAGTTACTGGTTAAGCAGACCCCATTGGTCTCCAAAACAACACAGGTTACTATTGGAGATGTGCTATTTCACCAAATGGAACTACGTGCTAAGACCCTATTGCTGAAGACACCTAGGGAGCAGGACATAACTGGATTTGATCCCAAACCAACCAAGAAGTTTCCTTCATGTTGTGTGAACATATATGCATATAATACACTTTTATCAGAACTAACCCATATTCTCTAATCTCCAAGTTTCCCTGACTTTATGACTCTGAGGGTGTTAGATCCCCCAGTAGAGGAGAATGCCAAGGAGGGATGACGAGAGTAGGTAGGTGGGTGGGTGGGAGAATACCCCTATAGTGGCAAGGGGAGGGGAGAGGAAATGAGGAGGTTCCAAAGGGGAGATCTGGAAAGGAGGAAACATTTGAAATGAAAATAAAGTATGAAAAATAAATAAAATAAATATACTAAAAAAAAAAAAATCCACTGAATCGATTTAGTGCTGCTAGTATGTGCATGCTCCGGAAAAATCTACTGGACGGGTAGCTTTCAGACACCACATCCTTGAAGAAACTGGCTCTTCCTTTTCCAGAAGTCAACAGTTGCCAATACCTCCTCAGCTAAGGGTGGGGCTTATGAGCATCTTGCCGATGTATTTTGGGAGTTTGGTTGACTTGATTGTGTGCCGGTGGAATTTATACTATTCCTCAGTTCTCCATACTGTTTATTATCATATTAAATTGGAGCCATTGGATTCTGAATCGGACTTAGTTTTGCTCCATTTAATGCTTTAGGAACTCATTCATGGGAAACCCCTACAATATTATGTGGTAGTAGTATTCAATGTTTGTATTTGTGAGATTGGTATCGCCAACTACAAATTTCTCTCTGGTGTTTATAGAGATGGAATGCTTTCAGGATATGTTCAGTAGCTTGAAGCTTGTACTGTGTCTTTTCCAAAAATCTGTTCTTTTTCCTTTTTACAGACAGCACTTTTTCTAACAGGACAATCCACTTGTGGTAACTAACTGGAGTTAAAATGTGGGATTCAATCAATAGTTCTAGAAAGAAAGACAAATACTTGTCCATGACAACATATTACATTCTCCAGGAGGTAAATATGCACTGATAAACATTGTCACTTGAGAGGAATTTTTTATGCTGGAATTTAAGTACACCATATATCATTCATATTTGAAGACATTTAAATAAAGAAAACATTTTTTGTATGTAACATGCATATTTGTTTGAAAACCTTGCATTAAGAATGATTGGATTTTGTTTTTATTGCCCCATTTTCCCCCAATTTTTTTTATTTTTCTGTTTCCATATTAATTTCCATTTATATGAATATTATGGCTTTCTTTTGCAAACTGATGATTCTCTTGAGCACAGTACATAGGAGGTGAGATGAATTTCACCATACTGTATTTTTGACTTAGGGTATCATAAAAGATGCCCATATCTCAATAGTCAAGACAATACCAAGAAATACATGTGAATCCTAGGCTTAACCATAACTATGCTTCCCATGCAATTGTCTCTAGTGAAAGGAAACAGGATGGATCTGTGAGCTGTAGTTCATTTATTTCAGTAGATTTTTTTCCATGTTCACTATGTTTCCAGCATAATCGTTCTGGAAGTATCTAATTTTGGTTCCCCATAACTAACACCTTTCATTGGTAATTCTTTAATATCATTCAAATAAATTACTTTTTTATTAATGTATCTAGAATAGGCTTATTCTGTTTGCAAACACTTAACTCATTCAGGATTCATTGGTATTCCATTCAAATATTAAGTAATACCGGCAATTTGACCAAGTCAATTAATATGGCTGCTCAGCTTCTAGTCTGAAATTGTTGGTGTCTAGAGACTATCAATTAGTTGCCACCTTTTTGGAAATTTTTTTTTAAAAACTTTGAAAAGGCTTCTTGTTCTTGACCTTCAAAAATGAACAATCCTAATAAAATATTAAAAGATATGGACTTGATTTATTTTATGAGAATGAAAATGAAAGGAGAATGATTTTTCTTTAGTTTGACAATATTGATGTCCACTTTCTTCTAATTTTAATGCAGACACTGTCAGTACACATTACAGACAACTCAGTAAATCTTTACAGAAAAGAGACATTGAAAAATATTCTCCTGATTATTCATTTTCCCCATGAGACTGGGACTGCACTACATATGATATAAAGTATGTCTCAAACAAAATGAAAACACAGCTAATTACCATTTTAGTCGAACACATCAAGGATTGAAAAAAAACAAGGCACACAAATAGATTCTGTTTCTAATTATCCAAGGGGAAAAACTTCTGTTCTGAATTATAGATTTTATGCACCCGTTTCTCTCCTTTGCTGGTCTGCTCGGTCTCTTTCTGTATTTGTGTGGTGTGTGCATGTGTGTAAGTGCCTATTTAAAAATTTGTGTTACTTATTTGCAGCAAAACAAGAGAGAAAGGAAACAAAAGAAAAATGCATGAGAAGTATTTATAGCTCACAGTACCATTGTAAGGAGTAGATACAAAGCAATTGATTCCAATTAAATCTTGGGCATTTCATTCACTGCCTTTGGTGTGCATACATAAATGAGCTAAATGGTTCTCTAAAATATTAATATCCGAATACTGTTTTTCGTTGTAATAGAAGAGCGAGTTTGGTCACCAGACATAGGTCATGACTACAGTGCGGTATATATGTGATCCTGAATGTTTTGTCATAACCATTTTCAGGACATTTGTATTTTTACACTGTCCTTTGAATTGCCAGGACTAAGGGACACCTATTTATAACCTAAAATGAAAACAATAAATATTGTTACAAATGTTTGTCCTCTAATGTCAGCTTCCTTTGTAGGCAAAAGTCAAATTCTGGTAAGCAATCTATTTTTCTGTGAAAACCCAGCCAACCGAAATACAAAATATCTCCAACGAGATTGTGTACAATTTGCTGTGTTCTATCGTTGTAAATGTAGAAGTGAGCATTTGCATGCAGTAAGCATACCAGGATGGTGTGTCTACGTTTTTAAATCTCACTGGCCCTGACATGGTATTTGAATCACAGACTTTGAATTTCAGCTTGAGATTGGAGGTTTAAAGGCTCACTTTTGCATTTGAGTTATTTGCTATTTGGGATTTGACTTTTATGCTCTGACTATATGAGGGAAACACTGTATTACAATACAAATCACAGTGTTTTTAAATTCTAAAAATAGTTAAAAATATTTACTCAAAGGCCACCTACTGGAGCAGTGCTTACCTTGCAAGGCCAGTACTCTTAAGGAAGACTCCCCTTTCCCTAGACAACACCTGTCAATACCTCTCATTTAGGTATCATGAGTGGACAGATCTCATGAATGCCTTTCCATTCTGGGCTTCATTATTTGACTAACTCAATCTTGTATAAGTCTGTGCAAACACCCAGCTGCTGGGAATTTATGAGTTCAGTGGTTGTTTCACATCTAGAAGATACTACTTCATTCAGATCTCGAAAACCTTGGGTTTGCAAATGATTCCACCCACTCTGCAATGGTCCTCAAGTCTTGCATGGGGTATCAGATAGATGTCCTATTTGTGGCTGAACACTCTACTATCACATCTACTCTGCGCTTGGATCAGTTGTATGTTTCTTGGTTAGCTCTCATCCGTTGCAGAAAGACACTTCTCTGGTGAGATTTGAGGGCTGTGCTAATCTGTATGTGTAGGGATTTGATTTCAGTGGATAATCTGATCCTTTTAGCAGAACCAGAGCAGTAGATTGACTCCAGGAGCTTGTGAGCTTGCCAGTGTTGGGTTCTTGGCCAGATTTACAGTGCTGAGCCAGGAATGCATTACCTCCTATAGAGTGAGTCTTATATTGGAGTCTGAATAAAAAAAGACACAGAGAGAGCAGTCTTCTTATTAGAAGTGAATGAGGAGAGTAGGCAGATCTGAGAGGAGTGAGAAGGGGATGCTGTGCATATGATGGAAATGTGTTTGATAGAATTCTCAAAAGTTAATAATAATATATAGAGAAAATAGCACAGTACCACATGTGATATCAATCCTATTGAGTGGTTCTTACTGCCAACCAAGTAGAAAGCTCTTGGTTAAGGCCAACATATGCTTACCATTACTGTATACTTATCATGCCTTCCTGTCCATGATTGTGTTTTATAAGTGTCCTAGCTTGGTAAGAGTGTTGGTTGCTTCTCTCCTTTGAAAGTTTGCACAGCACCTTCTGGTCCCATGAAAACTAGTTCAGACCAGTTCTAGCTCAGGAGTCTCTGTGCCCTCTGTCTGAACTGTATGATGTCTTCAACAATAGAGACTTACCTCTCACCAGCGAGAAACAACCAAGGTCAACATTAATAGCCTGCAATATTCTGAGAGTCTCTTAGACAACCTCACCAACAACTTAAAAGAGAGTTTCTCAAACCTTGTGATGAGGGTTTTGTTAGGTATTCTTTGTATGGATTGCTTTCTGCCCAAATGGTAAAATTCCATTAAAATAACACATGTAAAGTTATATGTATTATAGGTAAGTAGTTAATATGTTCCTTATAACTTCACTAGCCATCCTGTTATTTTACTCTTCTCCCTCCTTCAGAATTTAAGACCCCCAAGTGCCTCACATATTAAAATGTCCCTCCCCATTTTGGTACTGGAAATGTAGTCAACTATGCAAGCCTTGAGAAATCACAAATATTGGAAAGATTATTTATAAAAATACTAAAAATGTAAGCTATTTGTAATAATTAAATGTAAAGTAAATGTAATATCACTTTAGTATATATTTTAATATTATTTGCTCCTTCATTATTGTTTTAAGTAAAATGGGATGGAAAAAATGCTGATCTGAAAACAATTTTAATTAAACATCTATTTATTGAACACTAGCTTGCCATGGCAGTGGTAATGAGAGTGTCAAACACAATTATTTCTTTTTATGTAATATCTGCAGTGACCGAGTAGCTGACAATGACTCTGGCAAACTTCCACTCATTTTCTGGGCTCTGCTATGCATCAAATTCAATAACTTTTAGTTACTTGATTTTTTTGTATTCTATTTCTTCATCTTAATTTTTCCCTCCTCTGTTTCCGATTTTGAAACCATGAAACATAATTTTAGTTCGTTTGCCCACTATCTCCCAAATCTTTATCTTATGTTTTCTATATTACTGAGTTTTCTGAGTCAACTGTCACCTGCATTTCTTTTCCATATCCAGTCTCAGATCACTGCTGAGTGAATAGATATCGCTTACAGAAGGACAGGAGAATGAAATCGTAACTTCCAGTTCCAGCTGGGCTCTTAAATCTTGAAAATCTTTAAAGAATTTAATCAACACAAACTGTTCCATACAATATTATTCTGGGTTCTCACCACACAAAATACTTTACCCACCCTATTATTGATTCCTTGAATTTGCCTTTTTAGAGAAAACAGCCAAGAAGTGGACTCTCTGGTTTTCGTTTTCCTTCCTTCCTTCCTTCCTTCCTTCCTTCCTTCCTTCCTTCCTTCCTTCTATTCCTTCTTTCTTTTCTTTCTTTCCTTTCTTCTTTCTTTCTTTCTCACTCTCTTTCTTTGTTTCTATTTCGTTCTTTTCTTTTCCTCTTATGTTCTTTCCTTCAACCCTTCTTACATCTTTTCTCTGCTCTTCTCACCTCCGTTTTTCTTTCTTTCTCTTCATCATCCCTTCCTTCCTACCCCTTTTCTGATCTTCATTTCACCAACTCTCCTTTCCTCTCTCCCCTTTTGTTCGTGGTTCGTGGACCCAATTCAGGGTCCCACTTGTATTATGAGTGCCTTACCTCTGAGTTACATCTACAACCAATTTGCTTTCTTAACCCTCATGTCCAAGATGATCAGAATCTATTTTAGATAGCTTTCCTTCTTTTAGAACAAACGCAATGTTTCTTTCTGTTTAAAAGAACACACCTGACAATTTAGTATGAGTTTACTACCTCCATTTCCTCAGTGACTTCACCACTCCCATGTCTTTTGACAATTCAGTGTATCATCATGATAGATTTTGATGACTTTAATGTTTCCTTAGACTTCTTTCAATGTATTTTAATACTCACATCCTGTAAAACTTGATTCCTGAAGCTGTTCAATATTACACATGCATGCATATATATATGATAAAAAACATATATAGATACAGCCTTACATATATATGTATGAAATAATTTTATATATTTATGAACCTGGATCATCTATTCTTTATTAGTAACTTGCCCACAACAATTGGGGAGAGCACAGATAAATATGAAAATTGTATGTATTTGTGTATGTATGTGTACATATGTATCAATGATTATACTATATACATATATAAAATTATTTCATATATATTTATTTTGCAGGGTAATTTTGGCAAATGAGACACTATAGGGACTTATAGCTTCTTATATTTCAGGTTTAGATAAAAAAATAGAGACAAGTCTCTTTAAGATACTGAGGACAGAGGGACTAAAGTAGAAAATGTTTATACATGTTTCTTTCACAAATAACACTTTATGATTTACTATACTAAGAATGAAGTTTTTGAGATACTATCTTTTACCACATTTTCTTGTTTCTCATAACTGAAAATCTATAGTGTCTCATTTGCCAAAATTACCCTGCAAAATAAATTAATAGGTTATTTGCATTTCATGGACAATAATTTCTGAGCATCAATTCATTGTAGAAGTAATCATCATATTTTTGTTTTTCTAATTAAGATGCTTTTTTTTCTCTAATCTTCCTTTTTTTTTGGAAGAAAAAAAAGAAGAGAAGGCAGTGGTTGGATCTCTGGTTTTAATTATACAATGCAAATTCTGTTTTTTTTTTTAAATTTTTTGAGCTTTCTTAGATTTGATGTGGTATTTTATACACTTTGTTATATACTTATGAATTTTCATGCTTTTATATTAAGATAATAAATATATTAATTTATATACTATGTATAAACATAAGTATATATGTACATGTACACACACATATCCCACAAAAAAGCAGAAAATAATTCCACTGCTTAGAAAAATGTATAGAGATAGATATCATTCTCCTAAGGTGTGTTAATCACTGTTCTGGCTTGCTAAAGTGACATTATGACCAAGGCAATTTAAAAAGGAAAGAATTTAACTAGGGGGTAACAGTTTAATAGAATGAGTTTATGACAATCATGGCCGGATTCAGGGCAATAGACAGGCAGGCATAGCTTTGAGATGGTAAAGAGCTTGCCCTTTAATCCACAGACAGCAGTCAGAAAACAAGCGACTGGATCGGGCATGGGCTTCTGAAACTTTAAAGCCCACCTCCAGTGTCATACTTATTACAAGGAGACACATCCTAATCCTTCCTAAACAGTCCACCAACTGGGAACCAAACCTTCAAATAGTTGAGCCTATGGGGTTATTCTCATTCAAACTACCACATTTTGGATATAAGACAGGCTAAAGAAAACAAATATTGCTTGTTTACTTTCATGTGGGTTACATAGATCCGAAAAGGATACTTTTGAAAATAAAGGCATCTGTTTGTGAGCATGTATGAGACTGGTGGATTTAGGGAGGAAACCAAACTGTCCTATTTGGGACAGTAACTGTAGCATGTTGCATAATATATGAAAATGTCATAGTGAAAGTTTTATTACTCACATTTATTATTTTATATTATTTTATTTTTGATACTTTATTTACATTTCAAATGTTTCCCCCTTTCCAGATCTCCCCTTTGGAACCTCCCCATTCCCTCCCCCTCCCCCTTCCTCTATGGGGCTATTCCCCCACCCACCCACCCACTCTCGTCTTCCCTCCTTATCATTCTTCTATATCGGGGCAACTAACACTCTCTCGCTCAAGGGCTTCTCCTCCCCCTGATGGCTAACAAGACCCTCCTCTGCCACATATGTGGTCAGCACCATGGGTCCCTCCATGTGTATTCTTTCGTTTTTGATCCATTTTAAAAGAAATCTTGACACCCCAATATACCTGGACTGTGTTCTTCTTTGCTTTAGAGGAAATTCCAGTAGCCACATATCTGGTAGGTCTGTAGTTATAACAAGCACAGATATCATCCAGAATATCATAGGATGGCTGTGAAAGAGCACCTAGTATCTATTAATATTATTAGCAGATATATTATTATTTGAGACATAGCCTTGTTATGTAGCTTTGGCTGCTTTTGAACTTGCAGTATCCCAGTTTCATCTTCACCACTGCTGATTTTCCGACTCTGCTACAATGTTTCTCCTTTTCTCTCCTGGCTTTTCAGTGGCAGCTGAAGTTGCTCATGCATTTATATGATTGTTACATTTTATTATTAGTCAGGGGCACTTCTCTCCCTCTGTCATAAGCCCCAAATTGGAAGTCAGACCTTCCTATTCAAGCTATCCTCATTCATAGAGGTTAGTAAATCCTTTGATCACTTGATGACTCATTGATGAATTCTAATTGCTCTGTATTCAGATAGCCCCAGCTCTAATTCTTGTTCTTACTGTGTCATCTGTGTAATTTTCAAATTAATGTTTCTGTCTTCTCTTTAGGTTCTTTTGATTCCTCTGTTTAATATTTTTAAATTGCTCAATTTATTCTTTGTTATATTCAAGATAAACCTAGATTATCTTGGCATTGAACAGTCCACACCTATATTCTGTTTAATCTTTTCTATATCATTCCTATATGCAGTTTATATTAGTATTATATTTAAGATATTTTTGGTTTTAGATAAAATGTTTCCTATTCTTGTAGTGTAATTCTTTTTTTTTTTTTTCTTTTTGCATCACGAATCTTACAGTATAATCTTTCAAAATAACTTTATAACGCATAGGAGTCCTCTCAACAAAAAATGAATAATTGTTGAATTACTGTGATCTATTAGCACTTTGTTATTATATGCTGGTACTAATGATGCTACCTCACATGCATATTTCTGTTTGGTAAATTTCTTGATTATTATTTAGAATTGCTCACTTTTTTTAGGGAAATCTCTGTGTCTTGTCTAAGGTTGTAACTCTATCTAATGCCTATTAGGTATGGTTGATGGAATTAATGACTAAACTCTAAATTAATTCTAATGTTTATTCCATATGTGACTGAAGATTATTAATGTAATATTTTATATGGTTATAAGGTTAAAGAGCTTAATCTGTCTTTGGATATGGATGGATGATATTATACTGCTTTTTATCGTAATATTAAGGGAACCAAATGTTCTTTAGCCTCTTGTTGGTATAAACTCATATCAAAAAGATTTGAGAAAAATCTGTTGATTAACAACAATTTGGAGAAAAATGATTATATTAAGTCTTAGTGTGATATATTTGATGCAACTTCTTTGTTCAAACAGATAATCAAACTTCTTGCAGAAGAACCTAGCTTTTTATTTTTTGGGAGATTAGAAAATATAGATAATTTTATCAGTGTTGAAGAGATCACTGGAATTACCTTCTGAATCTACTTTCTATTTAATGATAACATCATAAAAACCCTTCCATAGAGCTCTTCCTGTCTGTACTGTTGGTTTCTTGTTCACTAAGTTTATCGAACTTTAGATTGATCTGATGTACCAATTCAATTGAGTTCAGATTTATTGCTACAGATGTGAACCATAAACAACCTAGTTCAAATTTTAATTAAATACCATAGGCAATCTTTTAAAATAAATATTCATTGGTTACCTTGTGCCTGTGTTTCCAAACTATAACTACAACAGCTAAATATACAAATGACTTAAAAATACACAGTAGAAGATGCTACCTTGAATCAATTAGATAAATCTCAGAGATGCAATTTCAGCATGAGATTTATAAAGAGCCTGGGATGTATGTCACTCAGAGAAACAGTCCAACATGTCATTCTACAGTGGACAAGCAGCTGAGAGCTCCCACAGATCTATGTAAAGACAAACACTTAGATCTGGTCACTAGTCTTGTAGTCGAAATCAGAAAAGGCAGGGAAAGACTTAAGGAAATAAATAACTCACTATATTATAAGATCATTGATTCAGTTTAACAATGTTCCAAGTCCAATAGTTTTCCTAAAAATTTTACCTAAAATCTTTGTTTTGGACAGAAGGATTTCTAGCAATAAATCAACATTTTTTCCCCTCAGATTATATCTAGTAGAAGATACTTCTTTCAACATTTTAGTTTTGAGTGTTCAGTTACACTTTCAGCTTAAAATTTATTCAATTGAACATCAATCTATTATTATTTCATTTCTTAAAAATCAAAGTACTAAAAAGCTATTGGGAACATGTACTAGGTACTTCCCAGCAGAGGCACCAACATAGCAAAGAATTTGTTTCCAACAATTTTTTTTTTTTTTTTGTTATTTCTGGGAAGCTCAGAGAGCTGAAAGACTAACTCTCTGAACACATTGTTTTGATTTAGAGGACAAAAATGAAATAGGTTTACTTTGAAATTAGAAATTGCTAATCCTATTTCCTAAAGTTGTTAACAGTGAGTCCGTGTTTACAATTGGATTATCCACTGCACCAAGGGCTGTGTACCATGTGTGATGGAAATTGAAAAAGCCTGTGTGAGGAGCAGCCATTGATTTTGTGTTGTGGCGCAATGGTGGATGTGCTGCCTCTTTAGCACAGCACTCCACTGGTCTATTAAAGTGCACTTTCAAGATTAGAAGCACATGAAAGTAAATCATTTAGTGAAGAGAAAATTGAAAATACAATTATATATGAGATTGACTTAACTTTTGGCTGCCTACATAATAATTATCTTTTAAACTGGGTATTTTATTAAAAAAAATGTGTGCAGGTGTTAGCAAAGCCATCATGCTGTGCGGGAAGATAATTGCTGTTATATGTTGTTTCTTTCTTTTCATAATGCATCAAACCCGAGCCGCCCTAGTCCTAATGTTAGAACGCAGGTGGCTTTAGTTTCCTTGTATAGCAGCGTGCTATTCAGGGTTCTCCAGAGAAGCACAACTAATAATAATGTAAATATACATGTGTGTTACAAAGATAGGCAGGCATGCAGGTAGATAGACAGACAGCAGCTGCTACAAAGAATTGGCTTCATAGTTTATAGAGATTGTTAAAAGCCATGATCTGGAAGGAGAACCAACCAATGGGGTAACCCTAGACAGGGATGGTTTGTTTCTCTATCTGAAAACATGAGAAATAGCAGGGGTTCAGTGTCAATGGATGAATGCTAGGCTGAAGAACTGCTGACTCAAGGCTTCCAAAGAGTGGCTAGCTGGACTCAAATATGAAGACAGCATAAAGGCAGATGTCAGCCTAATGCCCATATGAAGGCAAAGAAGCAAAAAGAATTCTTTAACCTGGTTAAAACAGTGCTTTTGTTTGCTTTATCCAGAACTCCAATTAATTGCATAGGGCCTCTTCAAAGTATGGAGGACAATCTTGTTTCACTAAGTCTACCAATTTAAATGTTAATATCACCTATAATACCACTCTTACAGACACATCCAGAATAAAGTTTAAACAAATTCCCAATCACCCTTAGGTCTAGACAAGTTGACACATAAAATTAATTACCCTTACAGAAAGATTACCTATTCCTGATGTGTACTAATGGATTTAATTATTGCCTGGGACTCAAACAACATGGTTGAAATATCTGAGTTGATTTTGTATTTTCATTATATTTATGAATATTTCAGCAAGACAGTGGTTAGAGGGGCACTTCCAAGCACATAAATAAATACGTGATAGAGCAAGAAGTAATTTCTTTGTTTGGTAGAAGAGTAAACCTTCTTGTAGCAAAGTCATTAAAGTCAGAGTATCTACTCATCAGAAATTCTTTCAGTACAACAAAACAATCCAAGAGTATTCTACTAAACTCGCTGTGACCCAGCTAAACATAACCACTCCTCATGGTTTGTCCTTAAGGCTTTGATTCTCTATAAACACAGACACACATTTCAAACTAGTTCTTTGAATTGTCTTTCTTATTCACCTTTGCTTAAATTTGGTCAATAGATTTAAATTGTAATATGTATTTGAAATGTTCTTTTTGTATGTGTGTCTTTCCTGCATATGTGTATATGAATGTATGCCACATTCACGTGTAGAAGAGAACATGAGACTGCTTGGAAACTGGAGTTATGGGTGGTTCTGAACTACCTTATAAGATCTGAGAACCCAGGTCCTCTGCAAGAACAAGTTTTCTTAGTGGTTGAGCCATCTCTTAATCCCCAGTTATAACATATTTTTAAGCTGTGAAGTGAATGCTCAAGACTAAGTTCCTATTACCTGTAAAAAAAATTAGTAAATAAGGAGCCATGAATATTCTTAAGTACCATTTCAAATAAGCCAAGCTGCTAACAGTGGTTTGTAAAATGTTAAAGTCCATGAAAATTATTTTTAAAGAGGACCTCAAAATTTACCAGCTAATGGTTTTGAGAAGCCATTTAACTTACTTACTGATTCCTTTATTGCTTCATTTAATTATCTTGTGTATCTACATGAGTACAGGTTTGCTAAGGCTTTCATGAATTAGGAAGGCCCCTTTCCATTATGGGATTTCAGGAGTTAAGCTCAGATCACCAATCTTGGTAGCAAATATGATTCTTTATCTAGTGAGCCATCTTTCCAGTCCTCAAGCAAATAGTTTAAAATGAAAGCAGGTCCAGTTTGGGGTTTTACGAGCTAGATTGTACATTGTAAGTAAAACGCATGGTAAGCAGTGTTGATGCATCACAAAGGAAGTTTAAGCTTAGATATAGAAATATTTATGTACAAAATGTTGTGTTTCCTGATAAGTTTAAAAACTATTCACCGATGCTTTCTATCATAGATAATTCATAAACATCAATAGGCATAAGTATGTTTTTTACATAATTTAATCTTCAATTAATATGACAATATTGATCAGTGATGGGTAGAAATTGGTGAGTTTACAAAATTCTGCAGCATAGGTGAGTAGTAATTCACATTTCAATAGCTCTTTTATTTCATTTTTGTCTTGAGCTCTGAGGTAATATTGCTTGCTTTAGACAGACTGTCCCTGACATAATTTCAACTAATTTGATTTTTGGTACCAATACCATGATTAGGCTTTGTGAAAGCAGAAGAATCCCTCTGAAGGGTTGGGTTGTTAAACACAGGTTTAACTTTGTTTTATTTTGAGAAAGTTAGAGATTTTTTGTTTGTTTGTAAGTAGATAGCTGGACGGGCAAAGCCACTTTGTAGACTGTCGATCCAGTATTACATCACGTCTTAGTTTACTGTGAACTTAAGGGCAAACAGAGACTTCTCATTTTTTTGCTTATGAAGACAAAGGGAAAACCTCCTTTATATATAGAATGTGGTTTCCAGAAGCTTCTTATTAAAATGACATTCTCCCCATGGGCATGTGTATTAAGAACCAGTTCACCCAGCCTAAAATCAATTACTTCTGCCTATGGCAATGAAAGTCTGAGTTAAATGTAATTCTCAGAGGTAGTTAGCATTCCGTTGAAGGATATTGCTTCTCTCCAAGAGAGAAGTTACCCAATTTAATCAATTCTTGGCCTGTTAAACTTCTGATAGTAAACAAGTTAGATTACCAACTGTAATTATTAAGTATAGCAATTAAGACATTGCTTCGTACAAACAATCAATAATGTGTAGTTGTATAATACTTGAATGTTTATTCAGAAGCCAACACATTACATGTTGAGTACAAACTTGTTCTTAAGACTCTAAACTTGCCTTCTCTTTATGCATTCTGCACAGTGTACTTAGGGCTTCCTCTTCAAATAAGAAAGCTAGGTAGATCTCTGTCTTAGAAAGTCATTTGTTCTTCCACGCTCTCTAGGTAGAATATAAACAACCTTCAGTACCTTATCTTAGCTTCCTTCATCACCTCAGTAACTCTCTTTCCTTCCATGTAAATCCTCTCTTTTGGTCATCCTGAAATATATTATTTCTTCAAATATAATAAAGTGTCTGACTACAGGCTACTTACATAAGTTTTTACTTCATTAGAAACTTTTATTCTCATGCTTTCTGCCTAACTCATACACTTTTGTTTGTTTGTCTCAGTATCAGGACCCGAAGACAGCTTTCTGTCATGTGCCTATAGCTGATGAAAGTTCTTTCTGCACAGCCCTTCCTAGTTTTCCTAGTCTAGCTTAAACATACTGCAGCTGCTTCTGATCTGAACACGGTGGTTTCTTTAGAACTCCGTGTAACTCATGCTGTTTCTTACAAGTAAGCAGATAAATTAAAAAAAAAAAAAAAGCTAGACATTTATATGAGTCAACTCAGATATATTTAAAATATTTTAGTTGATAAGAAGATACCCTCAATATTACCAATATTACAGATATTTGATCTACATTCTAATTACATGAAAGGGCATATGTACTTTGATTTCATATCAAACATAGAAGCAAAAGTTCTAGTGAAAAGGTGGTTTGCCATTTGCAAATAAGTCCTAGAAGATAAAACAAGGTTCATCAATTAGTGACATGAATGGAGGAGAAAGACTTTTAAAAACTATGTTTGATGCTTCCTAATATACCAATTAGTTTATCACTAAAATGTTAAGTGTATCTTATAACACTAGAGAAAAAAATAAGCAAATGCATATTTTGCATTGGTGAGCAATTAAATGTTCACAAGTAGCCAATATTATTATGAATGTTATATGAAAAGACGCATTTTAGATAATGATGCATAACTTGTAACCTTTTTGATAAACAAAAAAATGTGGCCTCATTGTGAGAGTTGTTATCTATAATATGTAGAGATTACAGTTAGGAATATTTGAGCCTTTGGTGAATTCTATTGACTCAAATAAACTGATCTATGTACAAAGTGATTATGTAACTCCACAACTGGATTAACAATTGGAGAAAGTGGGTATTCCATTCAGTTTTATGCAAAGTTTAATATACAGAATCACCCACAAATAGGTATTTAATTCCTTCCTACTGATATAGCTCTTTATCAGCTAGTGGAGCCCTTAAGCAATCCACAATGATAGATTTATTTTGTTTACATCTATTGGTATAGTGTGTGTGCCTGTGCTTGTGGGTAGTTTTAGATATTGAACCTATGGCCTTTCAGATACAAGACATGTCCTAAATCACTGAACTACAACATCAGCCCGTATGTATATTTTAATATTAATAAACTATTCTGTCTTTCTGAAAATAGTTTAGCTTTCTCTATGTTGAAATTCTTTTATTTTTTCCAAGATAACATCCTAATGATACCTTTGATTGTTGAAGCAAAAACTTTAATGTAAAATATTTTCACTCCATATATTTTTAATGCCTGAAATTAATTTATGTATTCATGTTTGCTTACCTTAACATGTAGCTTATACTCACATAATAACTGTTTCACGACATGGACAAATCATGTTATTTTACAATGTTTAATGCCTATTACCCCACCTTTAAAGGAACAGAATATTTTTGAGCCGAGAAGATATATTTTTTTGGTAAAGACTTAATTTCAGTCTACACGTGTAGAAGCAGAATTGAAAAAGAAAGACAATGCTTATACACTGGCTTAAATATCTGTGTGGAAATTTTACAGTATATTTCCATGTACTTTTTTATCTTACTTAACAGAGCTTATGTAAATATTAGTAAATTTAACTCACTAAATTTTTGGTATACTGGCATGAGGAATATTTTTATGCCAATGTTATTTTAGTAGAAGTTATTGTTTGATTTTATTTCCCAGTAATTAAAATGTGTTACTGATATCTTCTGATCAATCATGTAGATGTCAGAGCAAATGCAATTTTTGAAACTCATATGGGTATGTCATTTAGTATATATAGATGGCCATGGGTGTTTTGTGTGTTTTCTTTAATGGACAAATATCTGAGAAGTTTCTGAGCTTATTCATGTGTAATTTTAAGACCAGAAGGCTTAGATAAGCATCTTTGGAATTAGGCTTTGTTTTCTCAGATGTGGCCAAAGTACAGCACCTTGTTTTGGTTTGATTACAGAACCTTAATCCATTCAGGAAGTATGCCACCATATCTGCCCCAGTCATTAGTTCTACTGATACCACTAAGTTGGGAGATCCAAGTGTAAGCATGGGCTGCTCAGAATAATTTAACACCAAGCAGCTCTTGTTATTATGGCCGTTTAAAAACAGGGCACTCTCAATGCATACCCATTTCCTCAGAAGTCATCTACAGAAGGAGAGATTTCTCCAGTAAAGTGATTGTCTGACAGCCTGTCTCTTGCACGGATGCCTGCTACTCCCAGTTCTGTATTGGCAAACACTCATTCACCTGTAACTACTTTCTTCGGCAGAGTCCTCCAAATATTCAGGCGCTCCAGGACTGGCTATTTTTATTTTTATTTTTCTAAGAATAACCAGGTAGCTCTATGTTAGTCTTGAGTTGACAGAAAGGGCAAAAAGTGAAATGGCCTGTTTAACAGAAACAGAGAAATTTCACAATGAGTTGACACTGCTCTTTGAGATGGGAGAAGCAGGGGTTTGGGGTTTTTTGTTAGCTTGTTTTTAAATTTCCTTTGGTCTAAGGAGAGGGCACAGTGGGTGAAGTCCTATGTCAGCAGAAAGACTTGAATTCGATCCCTGTAAAAAGCTGGGTACAGTGGGGTAGGTTAGAAATGCTAGTGTTGGAAAGGAGGAAGGAGGAGGTTGCGTGGGGCTCTTTGGCCAGCTAGCCTATCCTACTCAGTAAATCCCAGCTCCTGGTGAAACATTGCCTCAAAACATGGGGTGCATGGCCTTTGGGAGGGGCAACAACAGGGGTGTACATCTGGTTCAACATAGGAAAACACATACATCCAAATCCTCCCACCTCACACCACCACCACATGCGTGTGCGTGCCTGCACAACACACACAGACACACACAGACACACACAGAGCAAACTTTCTTGCTTAGATTTTATGACAGTCCCTCAAAGGCTATCCAACCTGTCCTCAGTTATAAATAGGAGAATAAACAGCAGCCCAGAGAGAGGCTGAACACAGCCAGCCTACAGAGCTAATACCTTTATCTTTTTTCATCAGAATAAGCTCACCACAAAAAAGCAGGACACAATCCATGTCTGGTAAGGCTGTGCATTTGCTGAGAGAAAGCTGCCAGACTGCTTTCAGCTCTTTTATAGATGTCATTCATATTTTTAAGCTGTAATGTTACAAACACAATCATGGATATTTCAAAATATGAGTTGAGTTTTACTGTAATTCTCTTTGTTCTCAAAGCTGAAGAATTTTAAAAGTTTAGGGGAATGTCTCAGAGTTTTTTATTTTGCCTTGTTCTTTCCTGAGACTGAGACAATGCATGCATATAGCATTCATTACTTAAGAAAATGGTGTGTGTGTGTGTGTGTGTGTGTGTGTGTGTGTGTGTGTTCTATCAGAGCACAATTTCCACTCATTACTAGAGAGGTGAATTCTAAATCAAGGATTGTAGAAGAGAGATATGCAACCTGAATAAAACATTTCCAGGCAGTCTGAATAATATAGTCCTGCATAAAGAGTACTGAGATATTCTTGAACCATAATTGGAAAAGCTTCAAGTGTGTGTACTCAGGAGCACATGCAAGGAGAAGGGGTTAGTTATTATTCCTCGTGCTGGTTAACATTTATAGGGCCCCAATAGTATTTTTAGTTCTGAGTTGAACACAAGTGCTCTGATAAGTGATCCTCTTTCTAAATTACCCATGAGGAGACATGTCTCTAATCACCCTCTGCACACAGACAGCATTGACAAACAACCCCAGAGCAAGGGGACTTTTAATATGGGAGAAGAATAAACTCACAGTAAAACAAAAGAATCAGTTCAGGTCAGTGTGGCCTCTGAATGAATCAATGGCTAGCCTTTGATTCTAACCAGTATTTGTTCACTGTGTCTGGACCTTGGCATTTCCAAAAAGTATTTGTGAACCTCTCATCCTTCCTTTCACCAAGGAATTGGGGTTAGAAATAAAAGTAGATTGATGAGGACCATGAGTGAGATTTAATTTTTGATGTCAAGCATGATGTACTCTATAAATAACTGACCATTCTATCCCTTATCTTTGATCATGTAGGACAACAATGATGGCTACATTTGAGAGGCATTCCCTGATTTTTATTTGTGAAAAGCCATCAGAGAAGGATGCCTGAAGTAATTATTATAATACTTCAAATACTACTATAAAGGAGATTATATTTTTTTTAAAGAAATATTTTTAACTATTGCGTGTAGGATGGAATTGAGAAACGGTGCTGTAGGTCATAGATGGATTTATAGGATATAATGCACACTCCTAGGTCTACATCTCTATGCCCATTATTTTATTTACCCAGGGGTAAACAAATGATCCCACCACATATCTAGAAATGAAGTATCACCCATTATAAAAGCACAGGCACCCAGAATTTTACACTAAGAATTATTGACTCTGTTCGCCTGGCATTGAGGAGCTGTTGAAATGTTTTAGCAGGTGAGTGACATGTCCAGAATTGTATTTTATGAAGATTAACCTGATGACATTTTCAGGATTGATCAGCGTGTAGCCTGTGTGGTGACAGAACAGATTGTAGTGGCTCAGGTCTGATATATGATAGGGACAATGAGAATAGAAAGGAAGAAATTGACTTGAGCAATACATGGCATCGGAACTGCAAGACTTGATTATTAAATATGGGGCCTGAGGTAGGGGATGTCAGAGATGAGTTCAGACACCCTGAGCCTAGATGGGAAATCAAGAATGGAAGAGAAGGAACATTCTGTCAGTGGTTTTATTATCTCTCATATGCTTTGAATCATGTAATCGATTGCAGTCGAAAATCTTGGGTCCAAAGCCATGCTCCATATCCAGTAAACATATTGTGGAATCTTGGCATCTGCACTTTTGCAGAGTAATCCATTGTCAATCTCCTGTATTACATTGTTGAAGAATACTTTCTGTTCCAAATCTAATGTGGACAAGAACAAAATGCTGAAAAAGTTAGTAAGTTAATATTTTAGTAAACTGTCACCTAAAAATAAACTATATGAAATTGTGTTAAATCTTAGCTTTAACTTTTTTCAGCCTACTGAAACCAAATTACTAGATTTGTGTGTGTGTGTGGTGTTCTTAAAATAACTTCCAATATTTAGGTAATATTGAAGAATTTGTAAAATTTGCTGAAGCAAGTTCTAGTAAAGATTTTGCATTTTGAGAATATATATATATGTATATCATATATATCATTCATATATATATCATTAATCTTTACTCACTTTAAATTAAATAAAAATTATACTTAAACATCCTTGTGCATTTAGATTATAAAAATATGATATGTATAAACAAATTTGGATTATATATATGATTCTAATTCATGATATATATCATGTAAATAGCAAAACAGAGAAAAATTCTGAGGACAATACAGAAGAGTCAAATCAGTTTTGAGATTAAAATTCCAATTTAAGTATTTTTATTCAAAGTGAACAAACTTAAGATAGATTATGATCCAGCTGAGCATTTTTCCCCTGATCATTGTATTACTACATGAGGAAAAAGCTAATTATCCACACTTATTTACAATTTTGAAAATACATCTAACTTAGTTTTTGAATTTTTAAATGTAAATGCATTTGAAGTAAAAAATGATGAGGCTAGAGAGATGACTTAGCTGTTAAGAGCACCTTCTGCTCTCACAGAGGATCAGAGCTCAGTTCCTAAAACCCAATACAGGTGTTTCACAACTTCCTGGATCTCCAGCTCCAGGTAATCCAAAGTCATCTTCTGACCTTTGTGGAAATACATGCCCCTCCCCCATATTTATAATGTAAGCACACTAATACCCTTTAAAATGCTACCTTAGTAGAGGCTTGTCCCTCTAGCCTATGAGTATAAATTTACTTGCATTGCAAACCTGATAACACTTAAAGGCTGATGAAAATATGGTATTCTTTATACCTAGTTACTTACTGTGTCATAGAGAATCCAATGTATATGAATATATATATATATATATATATATATACACACACACACACATACACACACATATATATGTATATAAGTGTGTGTGTGTAATAATTTTTAATACTTTTTGATACCTTGTCTTAAAGCACTTCATTTCAAAGTTATACATTTAACGTGAAGTAAAACTAACATGATTCCCCTTAATACAACAGATCCCATCAAATAAGAGATAGACTGGTAATCAATATTGCAAAGGCCATTTCTTAAACAGACTTGACTCTTCACTCCTTTATCACAAACAACTTGAAACAGAAGACACAAGTCCTCTGTTTTTGCTCTCCTCTTCCTGGCAAGTCTCAGATATCAACTCAGTAGTCAGGTTTGGTTGTAAGCACTTTTAACTAGCAAGCTACCTCACTGGCTATGGTGGGGGTTCTTTGTTTTTGTTTGTATGTTTGTTTATTAGTTTGGTTTCAGTTTTAGCTTTTTTTTGTTTTTGTTATTGTTTTTAAATAAAGGATTTATTTCTTTTTCTTATTTTTTCCCCAAATTTTAAGACTTTCCAACATACAGGAAGATTAGGAAGACTTTTCTGTACATGAAGGTAAGATTATCAGAAAAACCCATCTTGGGATCTGAGACTTAGCTGGATGCAACACTGCAAGGACAGGAGCTGATCTGAATTGTTGAGGAATAGAGAGTATCACCCAAACTAGAAAATACAGCTAATACAGGGAATGCAGCTAAAGGGAAGGAGATTTCATGAGGTAATAGAACGGAGTCTAAAATATCTAGCTCCAGATGCAAAGACTAGAGTCATTCTAAGTATATATTAGCCTGCCCTACAATAGTCTGCCAACACTCTGAACTTAGTGATCAAGTGTTTGAACTTTGAGAAGAACTTCTGTTAAAGTAGGACAGAAAGACTTTGCCTTTTCATTCTCTTTGTATGTCTTACAACAAGGAAAGAAGCCGCCCCCTATGTTAGTGTCAATCAAAGACCAAGCATATTAAAATAATGCCTCCTAACGCACAAGAGAAAGCAATACTGCAAATACTGCCACACTTGAATTTCACTTGCTTATAATCATTTAAGATAACAAAAGAATCGGTTTAAAGAACCAGAAAATTCCATAAAATTTAGTTTCAAGTAGACATATTTTATTTTAAGCTACAAATTTTGAGTTTTTAGGGACTCCGTAATGTTTTGGTGTTCTGTGCTACACAAATATTTATTAAAATTTGATATTTCTTTATTGAGCCACAGAACAATTATCGTAGAATATTGTACAATGATAGAAGTCTAAGCCAACGATTTCTTTTTCTTAATATCCAGGAAATTATAACTCCAGAATTTTTACTTAGGCAAAATTAACATAATTTTCTGTTTATAAAACCAGAGTGTAAAGCCATGCTTCACAAATAGTACAGTGTATGCCAGCTTCAGGAAAATCTCCTGAGATACTCTTCAACATTCATGTTTTCAGAGGTGCAGTCTGAAAGTCTACAGTTGAACAAGTTGTTATTTCTTCTTACCATTTAAATTTAGAGTTTCAATTGGAAGAGTGTTTTATTTTCAGAATTCTATGTCACGCGTGTTCCTTAAAAGATTAATAAGTGACTCTCTAAGGATTTGTTCATTGCTCTACTTGTTTTCAGCTCCTTCTTCCCATTGCTGAAGAGATCCTGCATAAGGTTTAAGGCATACACGTATGGCCTTAAACCTTCATGAAGCACAGCCTTGATAAAAATGGGTCATGCTGTTCTTCTACACTCCCCTTGTGCTGGAATCCAACCACGACCTTATACGAGCAACTCAATCACTCTAACACTGATGTGGATACAGGAGCCTGCTACAGCTTTATATAGTCTTGGAAACTATATACTATGCTTGGATTTTATTTCACTAAAAATGTAACTTGGATATTTATTTTGGTTTTGGTTTTATTATGAGAATGCATGAAATTGAATCAGAGGGAAGTATCTAGAAGGAGATGGAGAAGAGAAGAAATATGTTCAAAATATATTGTATGATTTTTTTTTTTAAAACTTTGAAAACATTTCTTTTAAGAATGGACATAATTATGTGGTTTTAGTTCCAAGATTCTTTATGGGTACTTTTAGTTAATTCTAAAAACGATGATAAAATGTCTAAATAAATAAATAAATACAGAAAGTTAAACACAATGTCTCCTAGTGCCAAGCTCTGGAAAAGTTCCAATGTATCATTTCTGGCATTGGCCAAAGAGGAGCCAGGACAAAGAGGGCAGGGATATTCCCATTAACTCGAAATTAAAGTATTTTCCAGTATGAGTATCTGGCAGGCAATTAACTAATCTTACCTTATTATCTTAAATCATATCCGGGTGAAAGAGTTCTCCATTTGCAGACTTGATTTAGCATTGACACAAGTCTGGGCCATCACAAGATCTTCTTCCCCCAAACCCACCATACAGTAGGGCATGGCACACTTAAGAATTTTTACTCAGTTTCCCATGAAACATTGTAGTTATTTGCTATAAAACCCACACCATTAATCCCAGGACTATTTTAGTACATAATTCAGTGTGTGTCCCTGTTCCATATCTGGTGGAAGAAACGTGCCTGAGGAGCCTACATAATCTGCAGCTCCTTGCTGGCAGTTCTCCTGCATTCTTTTCTGCAGGACCTTCCTCATCACAGCTATTTGCATGGAGCCCTTTCTGTGGTCCACCAGAAGGATGTGAACTGTTGTCTGCTCCATTTGCATTATTTGCATAGCTGCTGTAGCCTTCACTTTAAACCATTTTCTGTCTTCCCTTTCTCTTTTCTTGCTCTTATTTTATTCTTCCTGGTGATTCATCACTTTATAAAGTAAATGTTTATATTCCTCGATCAAATTATTCTAGCACATTACCTGTCAGGCAATTGGATACTTAAATAGGTTTGTTTGTTTTTATTTTTTCTATGAAAAGACCTGGGACAATATTAGGTAAATAAATAAAATATTTATTTTTGTGGAGTATAATCTACAAAATTGCACACTTGCACATTGCTTTTCATGTGTGTGTGTGTGTTTTACCTAACTAGTTGACTAACGTTTAACTCATTTGCATCTCTATCACAATTTTCACAAATGAGCAATTTTAAAAAACAAAAGCAAAATTAAAAAAAAAAAACACAGTTAATTGAATGATTCCACTAAACCTTATTCCTTTAGAAATAAACTACAACTCTATTTTCTGTTTGTTATAATCATCCTGAACAGACATGCAATACTTATGACAAGGTGTTAGCTAATCTTCATTCACCCCCATCCAAGTACTAACCAACCCTGACCCTGCTTAGTTTTGCAGATCCTTTGCCTTACAGAAGCTTTGTAATTTTATGAATCTGTCAATTCTTGATCTTAGAGCACAAGCCATTGGTGTTCTGTTCAAGAACATTTCCCCTGTGCTCAAGTGTTCAAGATTCTTCCCCACATTCTCTTCTATTAGATTCAGTGTATCTGGTTTTATGTGAAGGTCCTTGATCCACTTGGACTTGAGTTTTGTACAGGGAGATAGGAATGTATCAATACGCAATCTTCTACATGTAGACCACCAGTTGAACCAGCACCATTTGTTGAAGATGCTGTATTTTTCCATTGTACGGTTTTAGCTCCTTTGTCAAAGACCAAGTGACCATAAGTGTGTGGGTTCATTTCTGGGTCTTCAATTCTATTCCATTGATCTACCTGCTTGTCACTGTACCAATACCATGCAGTTTTAATCACTACTGCTCTGTAGTACAGCTTGAAGTCAGGGAGGCTAATTCCCCCAAAAGTCCTTTTATTGTTGAGAATAGTTTTTGCTATCCTGGGTTTTTTGTTATTCCATATGAATTTGAGAATTGCTCTTTCTAGGTCTATGAAGAATTGAGTTGGGATTTTGATGGGGATACCATTGAATCTGTATATTGCTTTCAGGCAGGATGGCCATTTTAACTATGTTAATCCTGCCAATCCATGAGCATGGGAGATCTTTCCATCTTCTGAGGTCTTCTTCAATTTTTTTCTTAGAGACTTGAAGTTCTTGTCATACAGATCTTTCACCTGTTTGGTTAGAGTCACACCAAGATATTTTATATTTTTTTGTGACAATTGTGAAGCGTGTTATTTCCCTAATTTCTTTCTCAGCCTGTTTATTCTTCGAGTACAGGAAGGCTACTGATTTGATTTGCTTAGTTAATTTTGTATCCAGCCACTTTGCTGAAGTTGTTTCTCAGCTGTAGCAGATCTCTGGTGGAGTTTTTTGGGTCACTTATGTATATCATCAAATCATCTGCAAATAGTGATATTTTGATTTCTTCCTTTCCAATTTGTATCCCTTTGACCTCCTTTTGTTGTCTAATTGCTCTAGCTAGAATGTCAAGTACTATATTGAATAGATAGGGTGAGAGAGGGCAGCCTTGACTAGTCCCTGATTTTAGTGGGATTGCTTTGAGTTTCTCTCCATTTAGTTTGATTTTGGCCACTGGTTTGCTGTATATTGCTTTTACTATGATTAGGTATGCTCCTTGAATTCCTGATCTTTCCAAGACTTTTATCATGAAGGGATGTTGAACTTTGTCAAACGCATTTTCAGCATCTAACGAAATGACCATGTTGTTTTTTTCTTTGAGTTTGTTAATGTAGTGGATTACATTGATGGATTTCCGGGTATTGAACCATCCCTGCATCCCTGGGATGAAACCTACTTGATCATGGTGAATGATTGTTGTGATGTGTTCTTGGATTTGGTTTGCAAGAATTTTATTGAGTATTTTTACATCGATATTCATATAGGAAATTTGTCTAAAGTTTTCTTTTATTTTTGGGTCTTTGTGGGGCTTTGGTATCAGTGTAACTGTGGCCTCATAGAATGAATTGTGTAGTATTCCTTCTGTTTCTATTTTGTGGAATAGACTGAAGAGTATTGGTATTAGGTCGTCTTTGAAGGTCTGATAGAATTCTGCTGAGGGTCTGACAGAACCCATCTGGTCCTGGGCTTTTTTTGGTTGGGAGACTGTTAATGACTGCTTCTATTTCTTTGGGGGTTTTAGGACTGTTTAGATGGTTTATCTGATCATGTTTTAACTTTGGTAATTGGTATCTGTCTAGAAACTTGTCCATTTCCTCCAGATTTTCCAATTTTGTTGCATATAGACTTTTGTAGTAGGATCTGATGATTTTTTTAATTTCCTCAGAGTCTGTTGTTATATCTCCATTTTCATTTCTAATTTTGTTAATTTGGATACTGTCTCTGTGCCCTCTGGTTAGTCCGACTAAGGGTTTATCTATCTTGTTGATTTTCTCAAAGAACCAGCTCTTGGTTTTGTTGATTCTTCGTATAGTTCTTTTAGTTTCCACTTGGTTGACTTCAGCCCTTAATTTGATTATTTCCTTCCTTCTACTCCTCTTGGGTGTATTAGCTTCTTTTTGTTCTAGAACTTTCAGATGTGCTGTTAAGCTGTTAGTGTATGCTCTCTCCAGTTTCTTTTTGGAGGCATTCAGAGCTATGAGTTTTCCTCTTAACACTGCTTTCATTGTGTCTCATAGGTTTGGGCAACTTGTACTTTCATTTTCATTAAATTCTAGGAAGTCTTTAATTTCCTTCTTTATTTCTTCCTTGACCAAGTTATCATTGAGCAGAGCATTGTTCAGCTTCCTTGTGTATGTGGGTTTTCTGTTGTTGTTGTTGCCATTGAAGACCAACCTTAATCCGTATTGATCTGATAGGAGGCATGGGATTATTTCAATCTTCTTATATTTGTTGAGGTTTGTTTTGTGACCAGTTATATGATCAATTTTGGAGAAGGTACCATGGTGTGCTGAGAAGAAGGTATATTCTTTTAATTTAGCATGAAATGTTCTGTAGATATCTGTTAAACCCATTTGGTTCATAGCATCTGTAGTTTCACCGTGTCTCTTTAGTTTAAGTTTCCAAATCTGTCCATTGTTGGTAGTGGGGTGTTGAAGTCTCCCACTATTGTTGTGTGAGGTGCAATGTGTGCTTTGAGCTTTAGTAGAGTTTCTTTTATGAAAGTGGGAGCTCTTGCATTTGCGGCATAGATGTTCAGAATTGAGAGTTCTTCTTGGTAGATTTTTTTCCTTTGATGAGTATGAAGTGTCCTTCCTCATCCTTTTTGATGACTTTTGGTTAAAAGTCAATTTTATCCGATATTAGAATGGCTACTCCAGCCTGTTTCTTGGGGCCATTTGCCTGGAAAATTGTTTTCCAGCCCTTTACTCTGAGGTAGTGTTTGTCTTTAACACGGAGGTGCATTTCCTGGATGCAACAAAATGCTGGGTCCTGTTTATGGATCCAGTCTGTCAGTCTATGTCTTTTTACTGGAAAGTTGAGACCATTGATGTTAAGAGATATTAAAGAATAGTGATTATTATTTCCTGTTATTTTTGATGTTGTTTATATTGTTTGTATGGCTATCTTCTTTTGAGTTTGTTGAAAGATTACTTTCAGGTCTGCCTTTATATGTTACTTGCCCTTTTTCCCTTACTGCTTTTAATATTCTTTCCTTGTTTTGTGTATTTGGTGTTTTGATTGTAATGTGACGGGAGGAATTTCTTTTCTGGTCCAGTCTACTTGGTGTTCTGTAGGCTTCTTGTATATTCATGTTCATCTCTTTCTTTAGGTTAGGGAAGTTTTCTTCTATAATTTTGTTGAAGATATTTACTGGTCCTTTAAGTTGGGAGTCTTCACTCTCTTCTATACCTATTATCCTCTGGTTCTGTCTTCTCATTGCATCCTGGATATCTTGGATGTTTTGGATTAGGAGCTTTTTGGCTTTTGTGTTTTCTTTGACTGTTGTGTCCACGTTTTCTATGGTATCTTCCACACCTGAGATTTTCTCTTCCATCTGTTGTATTCTGTTGGTGATGCTTGCATCTATGACTCCTGATTTCTTTCCTCTATTCTCTAGCTCCAGGGTTGTCTCCCTTTGTGATTTTTTTAATTGTTTCTATTTCTGTTTTTAATTCTTGAATGGTTTTGTTCAATTTGTTTGATTGGGTTTTCCTGTTATTCTGCCCCTTTGATTGTGTTTTCCTGTAATTCTTCAAGGGATTTTTGTGTGTCCTCTTTAAGGGCTTCCAGTTGTTTATCTGTGTTCTCTTGTGTTTCTTTAAGGGAGTTATTTATTTCCTTCTTAAAATCTTCTATCATCATCATGAGATGTTAATTTAAATCTGAGTTTTCTTTTTCTGGTGTGTTAGGGTATCCAGGGCTGGCTGTGGTGGGAGATCTGGGTTCTGATGAAGCCAAGTAGTCTTGGTTTCTGTTCCTTGTGTTCTTGCCCTTGCCTTTCGCCATCTGGTTATCTCTGGCGTTAGCTGGTCTTTCTCTCTCTGACTCTGGCTTGTCTTTCCTTCAAGCCCAGATGTCAATATTCCTGGGAGACTAGTTCTCTCTCCTGGCTGTTCTTCAGATCCTGCCTCTGGAGCCCTCCTTCTGCTGGCTCCTCAGCACAAGTGGGCGGGTCGTTTTTTTCCCTGTGCTGTTTGTCTGTGGAGGCCTGGTGGCCCAGGCAGGGGTCTCTGGCCACAGGTGGAAGCAGGCATGCTCTTACCTCCTGGCTTTTCCTCAGTCCCTGCTCCATTTTTCTTTTCCTTTCTCTGTACTGCCACCTGCTCCCTCCCCAAGTTAGTAACTTTTTATACTTTGATAACCTATTTTCTTCACCTTTCAGAAATGTAATTCTAGATCTTCCTGTCATCTGACTTGCAGATTCTCTAAGGAGATCTGTTTTCAGTAGAAACTCATTGTTTGATTCAATATCAATAATGGTGAGGAGAGTTCTTTTAGATATTTTCTCCAAATATATATTAATCTAAATTTGCTTATTAGAAACTTGGTGACCTCTAATACACTTATGATTTGGGATTCATTATTTGCCACATTTTCTTTAATTTACTGTTAAGTTTGAGGAGTTCTCTCTCAGACTGTTTTCTTCTCTTTGGTTTGAAATTTTAGTGTCAAACATTTTATGTACAGAGATACGTACCTGCAGAACATTCTGTAAGATGGAGAAAGGCTATTGGAAAAACACCAGTAAATGGTCTTACCTGGTCAGAAGACAGCTTGTTTTAGAGAAAAACAAAAATCTAATATTGTCTATGTGCACAGACTTGACCATGTGATTTTTGTTTAGAGAAAGGTAAAAAAGGATGTGTTTTTTTTCCTTCTGTTTTTGTCTTTGTTATGATTCTCAAAAAGATTCTTAATAATCTCCAGACTCTGTGAGCTTTCGTTACTTTGCTCTTCTCTTCCTCTAAGTTGTGTATGTTATCACGTTCTTACCTCAATAACCACTCCTTGCCCACTTGAGCTACTAATTGAGGATTTTACCTTCTGAGCTTTTTGGATTTGCTTTTCTTGCCAGCAGATGCTTGGCTTTCATTGTGCTTCTTTTCACTTACCCTTTGTGTTTCCACATCTCGATCTGTATCATCTCTCTCCTTCTTCGGGTACGCTGAACTCAGCACCTTTCCTTTTGTGTGCATAATAAAGAAATACCCCATGACGAGAAATATTGCTCCTAATCTTGTTTTATGTTTTATTGTGTACTTTCTATTTTGTAACCCCCAAACTGGCAAAATGCCAGACTTATTTTAAGATTTTTAACTCAGTCACTACCAACTGGCATGTGTTAAGCTAGGAGTGGGGGGTCAAACAGAATAAGAATTACCAGACGTCAATGACACTTTCTGGATGAAGAATTTGGGTAATTGAATTGTTACATAGCCATGAGGTATAGGGAAGTAATATAAAACACCTGAGCTAAAACGGAGGAGAATTATTGAGTCTACTAAATTAGATTTTAATACTTTTCTCTTGTGATAGAATCTAGCTATTCTTAAAGAAGGCTTCACATGTCTGAAAATGAAAATAAAATTCTTGCATCCATAGCTCATGGTGAACTGAAGAGCATCCCCAGAAACAGAGAATATTAATTAACATTAATTAACATCACCAAAAAAACACAAACAAACAAAAAACCAAAAAAAATCCCTAAATATAATTAATCATCAGAGTCAAAAACAAATCAAAAGCAAGCCTACTCTCATGATATACATGATTTTATATGTATGAATAGAAATGAAAAAGTAATAAAAGATTATTTTCTGTTTTAAGCCTTTTCCTGAATAAAGTGAGAACATTATGGAATTTTTAAATCTCACAAAAATACATCTTTAGTATTTGTATTATTTTGTATTATTTGGCTTATTTTGTCTATTTTGGTGCAAACATTTGTTTAAATCACTGTACTTATGTGGGAGTGTGAAATAAGGTAAAAAATATAAAAGGAAATAAATGAAAAACAAACATAAGACAGAGAGTGTGAATTAGCAACACTTAGTCTGGGAAGAACTGTTGATTTTCCTTGAGAAAAATGAAACTAAATCTTAAATACAGTGAGAATCAGTCTTGAGATGGATCAAAAGAGTCCATTGCAAACATTAAAATCATAGAAATAGAGGACATCTCTGAATAGTTGAAATATTTATGAAATAACTTATAGATAATTTTAGTCTTTTAGAGTAATTAATTCTTGTATTTGTCTTAGGGAATTTCCTGTAAAGTTTTTCCAGATTAGTAATTGATGAGTAACTAAATCATATAGGAAACCAAGTCCACAAAGCACTACTAAAGTTACTGTCTTTTATTTTGAATTCTTTAAACACAAGCTTGGATTCAAAGTCCTGATTCATCCACTTCTACTGTTTTACATTTTATCTACACAATTAAGTTTTTTAACAGTGATGTTTTGGGGGCCAGACTCTTGCTTCAGCTGCAAAGATGGTTACCTGGTATTTCACAAAATAACAGTTCTGGACAACCAGATTCTACATTCTTCCCTATGTCTCCAAGGGTTCAACACCCATTAGCTGCCAGTAGTTCTTTGTATAAAGTTGAAACTTCCTCTGAAGCCTTTCCTTTTACACGTTAGCATGCTTACTGCTGCACTTGTGGACAATACTGAAGCTATAAACAGATAAGTAACACTATACTGACTGAGAGGTTGTGTTTATGTATTTAGGATTATATATGATACTAAGAATATATTATGTGTAAGTCTATACTGACACACACACACACACAACATATGTGACAATAATCATGGAAATTGAGGCAAAGAGTTTTAAGTAAAGAGGATGGGATGGTACATCGGAGGATTTGTAGGAAAAAAAAGAAAAATGAAATGATAATTAAATTATAACTGAGATACTAAATAAAAAGTTAAAAAAAGATAAAATATATTGTTACATTAACCTAAACAAATAAAATAGAACACTTTTGGCTAGAAATATGCTGTCATAAATTTGAAAAAAAAGGAATGACAAAAATAATAAAGAAAAATGATGGATCTTTTTAAAAATATGATTAACTAGAAAATAAAGTCTTGGGATGATTTAGGTGTAATCTTATGTAACAAGGGAATTGTATTTTGTAGTATAGTGCTAATATATTAATCTCTGCCAAGAAGATATAAAATATATGAAATCTATTCTCTGATTTCAATGTGGCCCAAAGGCACATTTGATTACTTTCATCTAAAAACTGAAGTTGGCCAATGGGTTTTATTATATCTTGTGAGAAAGATGAACCCATATAAGGCCATTTCAATCTCTCTCTTCTTTTTCAAAATTATCACTTGATGAGTAAATGAGTCATGTGGGAAACTGACTTCTAAATTTACTGCTGTTTATTTTTATTACATTACAGACCAAGCTTAGAATCAAAGATGTGATCCACCTACTTCTGCTGTTAGCATTTATCTGCACAATTAAGAAAGGTCTCCTGTAGCAAAAGACTTGTCAACTACTGGATTCAGAAGCTGTACAAAGCACACACTGGATAAGATATCTGAGTCATCCTGAGCGAGGTAATGCAGTCACAAAAGAATGAACATGGTATGTACTCACTGTTAAGTGGTTATTAGCCCAAAAGTTCGAAATACCCAAGAGTCACTTCACAGCAACAGTAGGGCAGAGTAGTTGGTCCCAGACGGAGGACTTGGGGAAGGGACTGAAGAAGCTGAGGGAGTTTGCATACCCAGAAAGGTAGCAACAGTGGTAACTGGCCTGACACCCCCATACTCCTGGAGACTGATCAACCAACCAAAGAATACGCATGGAGTGATCCACAGTGCTGGCCACATATGCGGCAGAGGAGGGTCTTGTTAGCCATCAGGAGGAGGGGAGACCCTTGGGCCTGAGGGTATTAGATCCCTCAGTATAGGAGAATGCCAAGGAGGGAAGATGAGAGTGGGTGGGTGGGTGGGTGGAGGAATACCCTCATAGTGGCAGGGGGAGGGGGAGGGAATAGGAAGGTTCCAAAAGGGAGATCTGGAAAGGGGGAAACATTTGAAATGTAAATAAAGTAAAAAAAAAAAATGGAAAAACTTAAAAAAAAAAGATATCTGAGTCCTGTGTCTTTATAGATCTACAAAGTGATAAAGAGGAGCAATGTGAATATCAATCAATGGTTTAATGCAAAGGATGTCAATGCCAGTGTGAAAGGATCACATAGCACAGGATGTTTAGAGCCACATATTTATGATAAAGGTGGAAGAGCAGCAGGAGACAAAGGAAAAACATGACTTTTTCTTCAGGATGAAATCTGAGAAAAGTAGTTTTTCTTCATACTCCTCTGTAGAGATCAGAGATTTGTAACGCTTGAGTTTTTTGGTTTTTTTTTTTTTTAACTTACTTTGACTTTGCCTTGTAGATGACTGAAGATGTCCTCTCTGTAGATGCCTAGACAATTATATTATTAATATATCAGATTTAATTCTAGAAATTCTTGCGTTAGCCATCACATTTTTATGTTAATGGGAATTTCACTTACTATGGCCATGTGACACCCTTCATCCGTTGATGGTTAAAAGAAAATCTGATTAGCTAATGTACTCCAAAACTTTCCAACCCTTTCCTGATATTTCCTAATGCCTGACTATTGATCCACATAATTTTCTAAGCTAGAAAACAGAAAGAAGATAAAAGAATAAATTTGAGTACAGTATGAAATTTCTTTTGTTGTTTTTGAGGGGATAACAAAATACCCATTTAGAATAAAGGAGGTAATTATGCAATGAAATGGACATTTTGAATTTCTGTCTCTCTGTTCTAACCATTTCCTTCTTCAAATAAAAATTTGTTCTGAAAGCTAAACCTTCAATGTCCTTGTTTCAGAAGGGGATTTGAACATAGAAATTAGGGATTAAAGCACATCAATTCTAGATTATGGCTATTCAAATAGCTAATTCAAATTGATAGCCAACAATTTTGGCTCCTCTTTATATCCTACACATCTGGAAAGAAGAAGCAGAAAAGTATCGTTTCATATGTAAAGTAGGCTCATAAAGGAAGGAATATGGTGCTTCCTTGTTTTAAGAAGTAGCGTTGATCAAGCACTGATGTGTCAAGAGACTTTACTCTATTCTACAACTCTTCTTCTGTTGTCTTAATAGCACAAACAACATCAGAGCCCAGGGAAGTGGCTGTGAAGAGGTTAAGTTAGGGATAAAGAGAGAAGGACAAACTCTATGCTCTCACGACATGGGTCTCCAATAACAGAACAGATACACAGATCTCTGGCTATGTTATACTAGTAAATAAAGAGCAGGAATTTCAAAGAGATCTGTGCAAATTGCAAAATGTGTGATTTTCTCATGCCTACAGTACTGCTGGGTTGTGGTTTGAACCTGAAATATTCCCCCATAAGCTTATCTATGTATGTAACACCCATCTAGTTGTGCTATTTGGTAAGATTGCAGAACTTCTAGAAATAGAGCCTGGCTCAAGGAAGCGTTTCATAGTAGGCAGATTTTAAGTTTTACAGTCTGGCCTCACTTTCTGTTCACTTTCTGCTTTCTGACCAGAGGAGGAGCAATGTGAATGACTGCCTCATGGTCGTGGAGTTATTCCTTACCCACCATGGTAGACTATAATCCTTTTTAAACTTAAGCAACAATATACCCTCCATGAATAGTTTATTAACAGATATCTAGCTACAGTAGTAGCTAGATACATCATGTAGCTAATACATGATGTTCGCAGACTTGTAAAAGCAAAGGAGAGGAGCAGTCTGTTTCAAGATTCTGCTCCCAGCCCTGGTAAGACCCTGTAGCCCATGGAAAGTTATAAACAACCCTATAATGACTGACTTTGTATTTTTGTTGTTGCACTGAACATGATAAGTGACTTTTTTGTTTTAAAAGTAAAACAAAAATTGAAAGATTAAGATAACCTATTACAGGAATGAAGTTTCTTTTATTTTGAACCTTTTTTTTTTAACAAATGGCAAAGGAAAATCAAAGCAAATCTGTGTATTTAGACAGAGTTGAGAAATGAGAAAGAAAATCTCAGCATATTCCTGAGTTTAAGCATCAAGGAGATTGAACTAGAAGCCCCTTTGGATAGGTGATGTTCCTAGAGCCTATTTCCCTATCATTTTCATGGTACTGTTTAGTATCAGCAAACAGGACACCAGAAATCTTCCAGTAATAGATGTCCTAGAAAATGTCAGGCCTGTTTCTGGGTACCTGAGCAGCAGGAATTGAAGATGGTCGCCCGTGACAGGACAACACACAGAGTCCTAGTTCTCCAGGATTTAATGGGGGTGTTAGGAGAAAATGTTCTTGTGAATAAAAGCATTTTAGAAAAATTGGACTTGACTCATGGTTCAGAAAGAAATTCATGAGAATAGGGAATAGATATTGGTCAGATTGCTTTAGTAGAGGGATCCCAAAGAGAGCTGTTGTGACTGTCCTTGGCTGGAAGGTTGAAATTTTCTTGATCCTGTTTTTTGTTTGTTTGGTTTTTTTTTTTTTTTTTGCCATTGCTAAAGGTAGATTCCAGAGTAAGTTTTGGCTTCTTATCTCTTCACCTAAATGAGCGCCTTTGTCTGGAGACTGTGCTTGAGTGTGTGATAAAAACTAAAAAGATGCTGGACACATTGTTGACTGTCCAACAGGTGAGGCAGCTTACCAACCCCACATCTTGTGAAGCTCATTAACCCTGAGATGCCCGTCCTGGATCCTTTCCTATTTCTGAGGACCCTTCTCTAATGTTCAGGAGGTCTGCAAGACATCCCTGAAGTTCCTGTCCATAATTCTGTAAGAAAACTTGCTTTTAAAAGTTACCTTTCTGTGGTCTGTGAATTTCCTTATTTGAGTTCATCAGATAATAACCCCAATCTATTGACTGCGTAGTTTTGTGTTACTCATTTGAGATTAATGTAGATTGCACACGCTGCATAAGTGAAGATGTATACAAACACAGAAACCTTATCGGATGCTGAGTAGCAGTGAAAAAAACTGTACCTTCACTGTCACACACTATCTTATCCTGACCCATAAATATGTTACAGAGACATAGAGGCAAGAACTCAAAGATAAAACTGAAATGTCTAGACGATTCCTGACATTGGGTGGGGTTTCTTCTGAGATATTAGATATAGAAAATAAAAATTGATTTATTTCTCATTCTACTAAGTTTATTTATTGTTATTAATAATACATTTTATTTGCATGGCATCTCAGTCTTAAGTAATAGTTTTTTGCTTAGAGTATATAAGAGAAGTCATAGATACTAATAAATGTCCTTCACTTATACTAAAATGAAAATGGTTTCTTTAAGCTGTCATTCTGATGAAATTAATCATGTTAAGTGTCTAATTACAGTTGCTACAGTTGGAAATTGGTAAGACTATTTTGATTGTCTGACTATCTATCTGGACATTAATATTGTTCATGCCTTTCTGATTAATGGCCATTTCTGATTTGATTCATGTAGAAATCAGTATAATAATTAAAACAGCCCAGACTAAATTTAGACACCATCAGAAATAATTCCTAATCATTGTACCGGCATGAAGTGACTCTAGCACAAGGTCGCTCATATCTTGAATTTGTATTTCTGTGGAAATGATTTTCAAATTCATAAACAGATAACTTTATCACATGATACTGTAAATTTCCCAATTTACATCTTAAAATAGTTTCCCCAAAGCACACACATTTTACTTAGATGTCAAAATATAATGCAATAAAAATTCAATCAAGAGTTTGACATATTTTCTGTTAATTTAAAATGTTGATAAATAAAACTTTAGAAAGTAAATAAAAGCTTTCAAATGAACTTAGCTAAAGAAAATATCAATTGCTTGAAAATAAATATTTAAAATTTTTTGCATATTATAAATTATACTAAGTGGTAACTATGAAGACCTGGTATAAAATAATGAGGATATTTCATAAACTTACTATTTTACTGTGTCTGTGAAGGTTAGTTTTCAGTGTCAGCTAACCATTATGCTATGTTTTGATTTCCAGAATTTGGTCTTGCTTTTATTCAGTTTTTAATGTTACATTCATAGCATAGTCACCCAACTGTTTTAGAATTTTTTGTACTTTTGCTAGAATTATGTTTTTGTTGAACTGTGTTTTTAAAAATGGAGATTCAAATAATTTCCTTCTTTTAGTTATCCCATAATGATGTTTCTATAAACGAGGCCATTTTAAGTGGGCCGCCTATTACTTCCATGTCTAATTTCTTTTCATTCAGCTTCACTGATGACAGCACAATTTTGAGTTTCTGGTGTACCATTTGGCTCATTTCAGTTGGAGGCTAAATTTACAGAACTTATGGGAACTTAAGGAACTTCTTATCATTCAATTATTTGACTCTCCTAATCGCTACATCTCCTAATTTCTTTCCTTGTGAAAGAAATGTTATGCTTTGTAGACAGACTTTAATGCCTGCAAGGTGACCTGGACACACAGACAAACAGACACACACACACACACACACACACACACACATACACACACGTGACTGATTGCCTTTTCAAAGTAGAAACAGAGTCACATTATTTTACTGGTAGGACATGGTTTCTTGTGCCATTGGAGCAAGTGAGAAAAAATTCTCCCCATTGCCTAGACTGTTCTTTGCTTATACCCTTAATATTCTCGAGAATTTTAGGCTTTTTTTTCACTCTTCACCCTCTTCGTAGTTTCTCTGAACGTTGGTTTCTAATTCTTAGAAAGGTTCCTCTCTAATCTCCTTAGTCTAACTACCTCTTAGCATCTTTCAAAAGTACAGATTAAAATAACATTTCTCTGTGGGAAAACTCTCTTGACACCTCTGTCAAATTAGATTATTGCCCTTCGATGGGAATTTGTTATGGTATTTCCCTACCTCCTATCTCTGATCTGAACCTAATTCAAAAATGAATCTTGGTTAAGGGATTCTTGAAAATGTAAAACTCTCAAATTGCTTTCACTAAGTGTTGAAGCACCTTTAGGTAGGAGTTCCCGAGGTGTCTGTACTTAACCACCTCATCGAATTTCCAACTCTATTACTGTGGACTTCTGTTGTAAATTATGTAATTTCTTTTTGTCTAGTAATTTTATGAGCACTCTATCCTTGTATTATTGCTTCACTCATCAAAATTCAAGTTTCTAGTCTTTAGTTTTTCATTCATTCTGACATTCCTCCTATTTGCTGATTTAGAAGAGAGAGCTAAGAAAGAAACACTGAAGGATGAATTAATAATTACCTCTGAGACTTCTGTGTTTATGGGCCCCAAAGATTTTGCAGTAAAAGCCTTACTTGCCCATCACATATAGGATTTGCTTCCCAATGTCTTCAAAGTCTCGGTATAAGTGGGAGAGAAAGTTTGAAGACAGGCAGACAGGAGCAAATCAGACTGTCTGATCCAAATCTCAGGCAAATGTTTTATGAGATTTCTGTCTGTAGCAAAGAAACTGCTATTTTCATACTTTAATTCATGTTTAAAATTTTATTTTCTAGTTTTGGCTTACTTCTCTTTCTTGGTTGTAGCATGAGAGTCTCTCAGGCCTAGTTTACTACGTGGCTTCCTGGAAACTCAGGTGTTATGTGGCCCATTCTCCACTGACTTTTAAATTTGCTATGTACCCTTAAACATGCTTCTTAATATTTCTATACTTCAATATCAGGAACTGTAAAAGAATGGAAAAGGTATTAAAATACTGGTATATTTGTGAGGGAAGACCAATAAATGTGATTGAAGAGCAATCTGAAAATATAAAGTCCTAACCATAAGAAAGGGGAAATCAGCCAAAATCTGGACAACATAGAATGGCCTTTAAATGTACTTAGCAGCTAATAGAGAAATTTAGGTTTGATAAGAGGAAAATTATCCTGACAGTGAGTTGTTCAAACAGGCTACCCTATTGGCTTTATAATATTTGCCTCCTGTTTCACATTTTATTATGTCAAGGCCAATCGTTCATCAATCTTCCATATGTGGAAGTTTTAAAAAAGGAACTGCCATCACAAGTACTAGTTTTATAAGATATAGTCATGCTTAAAGTGAGTAGCTTTCATTTAGTGTTCCCTTTCAGGGCTGTCTCAACCTGCCAGCCGCCCAAGTAATGACACGGAGACATTTTATTAATGTGAAAGCTTTAGGTCTTAGTCTAGTCTTGTTCCCAACTAGCTCATAACTTATATTAACCTATTTATTCTAATCTAGATTCTGCCTCGTGGCCAGCTAGTTATCTCTTGCTAAGTCCTGGTATATCCGACATAGTGTCTAGCTGGGCAGTCTCCTGCAGATCATTCTTTCCCAGAGTTCCTCTCTCTGCCACAAAGTTTTGCCTCTAACACCCTGGAGTTTAAAGCATTGTTCTTCCCAAGACCATTTCCCACTTAATAAGGTAACCAGCTTGAAAGTCTCACACTGTTGAAAAGTCAAACACTTGACTGCAAGGAAAGGACACTTGGATTTGTTTTCTTTCAGTCACAAGTTTTTCCTGATGCAGGAGCCACATCAAAGTGGTCAATTGTTTCTACATTATTTCCAAATTTAACAGATCTGTTTAGTTTCTCTCTTGTGTAGATAGTAAGAACTTGCTATCTGAGAAAAAATGAATTTCTGTAAGTAAAGACTAAAATAGAGGTTTAAAGTTCAGATGTGTACACACAATTAGTTCAAAATAAAACATGAAGTTATAGCTCATATTCTGAGACCATAGAAGCATATAGGTTTACAGAATGCTAATATTGTATTTTTGAACTGAAGTATTAAAATTTTTAAATCTATTTTTTTCTCTAACTGTAGTATCATTCTTCTGAACATACAAAGGATCCAAGATCCATAATTAAAAATCAAGTTATGTTGAAAATGAGATCTGAGTGTGATGAAGTTGCTGGTGGTTCTACTACACTATCACACAGTTCAGAGACATGCTTCTTGTTTCCAACATTTGTGCTGAGCATGTCAATGATCTCTGAGAGATTCACTTAATATTCCCGTCAGTTTATTGGAAGTAAATCTTATGATGAATCTGCAGAAAAAAGAGGGGTGTGTGCATGAGGTTGGAGGTGACTTCTATGTAGCTAGCACATTTACATTGTAATACTCAAAGAATTTTTTATCTCGTTTCTGTCCTTAAATTCTCTCCTCTTGATGAAATTCCTTAAAGGTCTTTCTTTAGAAGCTTGATTCTCCGTAAATCAGTAAATTTAATGGTTTGCCTAATTAGTATCTAAACTTCTGGACATGCAGCTACTAATTGTGACTACCAGTAAAAGAAATTTGATTTAAAGTTGTCTCTGTGTCAGAGTATGTAAGCAAGGTGTATGCTGAAGTAGACTATGTTAATATAACACATAGCTAGATCTCAGTCAGTCATAGCAGTTGAGATTTACCCAACAGTAGGCTACCAGCTGATTAGGTTACATCCATATAAGGCACATCCAAATTAGGTAAGTGTCCAGCTGTAACCAATTAAACAATCTCTGTATATCATTTCTTCTCTTTATTTGTAAATACTGCCTGCCACATTGCTGGGAGACCTCTCTGAACTTGTCCAGAGTGCTGCCTGATTCATGAATCATTCTTTTCAGGCACACACATGTGCATACACACATACACACACACACACACACACACACACACACACACATATCCTTTGCTACATTTAACATTTAAGTTTTATTTTCTTTTAGTAGGCTATTACTGCATTTGGTTATTTATTTGTTGAAAATAAGGCTTTTTGATATAAAATATACCACAGCTGACTGTCAGGTTCTCAATTCCAGTCACAGCAAATGCGCATCAAATACAGAAGGTCCTCGTCGCCCTTTACAGTATCGAAGTTTCCTCTTTGCTGTAACTCTTTTTGCCTTCAAAGTCTAAGTCTGTAGATAGCAATAATTACAAATTCTTTTCCTTTTTTGTATGTTAGATTTTTAAAAAATCTACCTTTAATGTCAAATGCTATTTATACTATTTAGCAACATTTTAAACTATTCATGGTGCTTCCTTTGTATGGTTAAATTGTGCTATTTTCCAAGAAAATATCATTTCCTGAACTGTACTCTTTCAGTTTGAAAATAAATAGCTAAGTAAATACCTGGTTTTGAAATGCGATCTACAGGAAACTCTTCCTTAAAACTTACTCTCTGTGGACCTCTCAATGCATCAGGATTTGTTTTCTTTTTCTCTGAGCAAGGATTGACTCGCCCCTGTTTACAAAGTATTTTAAAGGTGAAAAGTGCTGGGGGGGTCTAAGGCCAATAAAACATATTGTATATGCAATCAGAGCGCTGACTTCTGCAGCACTGAACACCGGAGCACATAGTCCAACGATGATTAAAATCAACATCATTTGTAATTTAAAATACTGTGAACAACAAAGAAGATCCAGCCCTGGCTTTCATTTTGGCAGCCTGCAAATATAGATTGCTGAACAGCGGGGCTCTGTCAATATGAAGCATTCAGCACTCGACTAATCAACTTGAAAGCTTTCTACTCTAGGAAGGAAAAGAAAAAAACATATGAAATCAGATTGCATACAACATTATTTTGAAGGATTAACTGTGTGATTATTAAAAGAACACTACAACTTAACAAATCTAAGTGGAAAGTCTGTTACAGGACTTTTAAGTGCTCGGCTGAGTATTCAGAAAGATGGGACCCATTCCATGAAGCGTAGAAAACAGTCGCAACAGTTAAAACCAACCATATTGTACTGAGAGGAGAATGTGAAAACAAAGAGAAGGGGTGGTCATTAGCACCCATGTTACAGGCTCTCAGATTTGGGATTTGGTTTTTAAAATTCTCTTTTTAATGACACCTCTTTAAAAGAAATATTGTCTTCAAAGGGAAAGCAGCTTACCTCAGACGTTCAGCGCTGATTCCGCCACAGAACCTACAGTTACGTCCACATACGTGTGTTGGAGCTTTATGTGAATTATGATTGTCAAGCTTAAGACAGAATTTCTATTCTTCTAGTTTTCATCAATATTGTAAATCAATTATTTTCTCCATCTATCTTATAATAGTTTCACTTAATATAGGCAAATCGGTAGACCAGGAGCCATGCCGTGGGGTTTCGTTAGTGGAATGATCTTTGGGTGTATAACAGGTAATCCTGTTATACAATGAAAAATATTTCTTAGGAAAGAAATGTTAATGAATTCCAAAAAGTATAAAAACTTGGGGAATAATTGTGCTGATTTTAATTTTATAATATCAGTTTTAAAAATAATTTCACTTTAGTTTGTAGAATTATACATATAAATAAGATACAGATAATAAACTCACAGAGCTGACAGAAGGGGCGCTATAAAATGTATACAAGAGACCTCCATTCTACAAAAAGTAGAATTGTATAAATAAAACATTGATTTATAAAATGGATAAAAATTCTATGTATATGATGGGAAAAAAAGAGAACACATTTATTTAAAATGTCCCAGTAATTGTCTCCTCTTATCTGCTTATCACATGTCAAACTATTTTATAATCAATGATTTAAAGGAGCACTGGAAAGAAAGAAGTTAATTTGGCTATTTAATTGTATACTCTTAAAAACTGAGGTTTGGTTTTAGAAAATGCATTCTTTTGCTTGTAAATAAAGGCTGTGCATTGATAGTTTGCAGACTAATTTCTTTTTTTCCCCTGTTATACATTAGGACCAATTATATCTTAAAATTTAAGATTCATTTTCATGATGTAATATGTTTTCAATAATTGCTTTAATCATTCCATTAATCAATTGATTTAGACATTCTCAATAACAAAACTCCAGAACCCATTCAACAAAACTAGAAATAATACTGTTTTACTTCTTTTTTTTAAAAAAAAATTCTGAGACACTGACTTGTAGCTTTTCCTTAGAGTTGATATGTAGCCAAGGCTGGTCTCAAAGTCCAGATCTTATTGCCTCTACTTATTGAATGTTGAGATCATAACATAAGATTCTGTTCAGAATTAACAGAATCTCCTATGGTCTATACCTGTACACATCTTTTAATATTTGATGAATGTCTTTTTGAGATAATTTCTCATCTTTCTATCTTTAAAGATTGATATGATATTACACAAACACAGTTTATGTAACCTCATACTAAGTAGCACATTCTCATGAGTCCCTTTTCACCAGCCCTATAACTTCAAGAAGAAATACTAAATTGACATGGAGGTACTGTTCCAGTAGTAAGAGAAATCAATTCATAAAATCCAAAGTTAAAAATTCTGTTGGATTAATGTCATCTTACTATTTTATTAAATTATTTTATTATGGATCTTGCATCTCTTCATACTTCTGATTTATTTGATGTTTATTCAGTATCATTTTGAGTATTTGAGTAAAAAGAGTATTTGAGCATTTGAGTAAAAAATGTATTCTAGAACAGAATGGGAAATTTCATAAAGAGGAACCTTCCCCATGCAGAGCACGTCACTGTGGAGCAAGTGTTTACAGATAGCAGATTCTAGACCTCAGACTGCTTGACCTTAAAATACTCAACTCATATTAGAATCTCCAGTACTTTGTAGAAACATTTACTATGGTTTGTTACAAAATTTTATTGAATGACCGGTCAATACTGGAAAACTTGATATAACCTAAAATCAGTTCTTCAGATTCTTACTAAACGGTTCTACTAAGTCTTTCAGACAGTCCCAGGACTGAGGCTATCCTGAAGGGCCAGGATTACAGTATAGACAACCAGAATCTATGAGAAAATCTAATTTTGATTACTCATCCCAAAGCTTCGTGGGGGATTACTTATGACTAAAAAGGGCAATTACTCTACTCTTTCCTGTATTTGACGTCTTTAGTCTATCATACGTATTCATTGGCTGATCACAGCACTATGAACACTAAAGATTAGCCATTCATTTCAGGATGTTACCATAAAATAACTGGAATTCAGAATATTAAAAGTCATGGATGTCAGTTTTGACTAGGAAGAATGGTGTACACAGCAAGTTCTTCTACTTGCTACTCCAGACGGCCTTGTCTTTAAGATGAGAGCTTAAATGACAAAATATGAATAAGATTCTTGAACACGTCACTATGCAATCATGCTGAGACAGTCCTTCCATTCTGTCCTACTGTCTTTTCAAAGGGGGTTCTTTTGTTTGGTCACGGGCCAAGAATTTGTGACTTCTTATACTCCATGTTCACTGTACAAAACTAGGTGAGTGTATGACATATTTGGATTTTTTTCTCTTAGCAAGTATTGATACATTCTGTTTTTAACACTGTGTTTTAGGAAGGCTATTTTCAAATTGGAACTTACCCCTAAACACAGCGAATACATTGAAATGAAAGGGACAGGGATTTGGTTTTTTTTGTTTGTTTGTTTGTTTGTTTTTGTTTTTTTTTTTTTTTTTTTTGCTGCTTGGCTTTTAAGCTTGGAGAAGAAAACATCTTGTCCCTGATCCTGAAAGAAGGTGACTAGCCAGACCTAGCAGCACTGTGGAAGGCGGGAACACTGGCCAGAATGCAAACTTATTCAAATGCTCTGTAAGTTGGAAGGTAGGTATAAGGAAGTCAGAGTGGAATGAATTACATGAGACTAGAGAGTTCAAACTTAAGACCAGTTCCTGGGAGGTCAGTCCTTACTATTCATAGAGTCTGCTTTAATGAGCAACCTCTTGTTCTGGAGCACAGGCAACCTCCCCTTGGATGACGGTATGACTAGTGTCTAACAGTGTGTCTCACTTTAGTTTTGCACTCAGGAGATGTTTGGTAAATGAGCAAATCGATGTCCAAAAGAATTTTCAAGAAATTATTGGATAACCAATGGGCTTCTATTTTTGTAAAGTCCCAGGCAGTCTAGTTTTTAGGATGCCATGAACATCTTCCTCATGGGACTCATCAGAGAAAACCTGGCATCTGGTTGAGCACTGAAGAACTTCTAAAGCCAGGCTGCCTTGTCAGAGTGAGGTGTACAGCTAGACAAAGAGCAATGGTTCCTTCTTAGTGCCAGGGTTTTGAGGTGGGCTGGGGCTGCTGAGGGGCTCTGAGAGTTTCCAGCTGTTCAGAAACAGGCAGGCCATTTACATGAGTAAGACTCAGGGTACTGTGATAGAAAAGATTTTAGCATTTTGATGAGTTAAGATTACTTGAACACTTGGAAAAATAAAATTGCAGATCTTTTCATAAACTGTTAGTAATTACTAAAGAGAAATCATTTCCAGAAATAGAATGTTCAAATCAGTGGTTCTCAAATCTGACATCGGGACTCCCAGTGGAGAGAGGTGGCTCTGCTTCAGGACTGGGATGGAATTGTTATAGTTAACTTCTCTCTTAAACCTTAACCAGCCCTCTTCCCCTTAAAATATAATTGTCATCATTTTATTACATTTATAAAGAAAATGTTAAGTTTCTGGATGCTGCTCGATGTATACAAATACTCCTTTATTTATATTTAAGAATGTCAGTAAAATATTCAGTTAAGAAGTGAAAGTTTAACAGCAACTCTACTATGGGGTTTCCATTAGAATTATTTAATTGAATCACCTAGTAGTTTTGTTTTCTAAGTACCTAGACAATAGCATCATTGTTTTCTAAGGCGAAACACAATCTGCCTTCTCCAAAACCAAATTCTTCCTCTCTTTCTAGTAAGAGGGAACCCCGGTTGTAGCTGTCTCATTGCTAAGCAAAAGGCTAGAGTCCTCCTGTCATGCTGAATAATCAAATTAGATCAATAAGACCTAACTGATGTTTTGCAGTTTTCAAGAGACACCCTTAAGAAACAGTAGGATTTGCATTCTCACCCGTTTTCGTTTTCTGGGTCTGAGACTAGAGTGGCTAGCATGCAAGGACCCATCTTGTGAAAGGTGGCACAGTGTACGTGAGATCACAGTCAGCAAAGGGTGGGATCTGTCACTTGCTGCAGAATGCCATTGTTCCCTCCCTGACGAGTTTATTCACTCGGGCAGGTCAATTATCTGGCCAAGGGACCACTGCTCAGTACGGTATTCACCTTAAGCCAACAGGACGAATAATCAAATAATCATTTTAATGAGATGAAGCAGTCTTTCTTCCCTGAATTATTTATTACCTCTTATACCTTCCCTAACAACCACCAAGAGTTTCGTAAGGCTCTATGCATCTAAAAAAACAAAACAAACAAAACAAAACAAAAAAACCCCGAAGGGTAAGGATGCTTTGAATGTAGCTCGGGCTCTTGGGCTTCCTTACCCTTTCTCTAACGTCTCCCTTACACCATGTGGCTGACTTCCCTGTGGACTTAACCCTTAAAAGCATCCTCACATACTGTTTTGAATTCATGCTAAAATATTGTAGGATGGGACAGAACCCCAGAAGGGTAGCCCAATTTCCCTGATTCCGTTAACCGACTCCCGTAAATGTCTAGGAACATCAAAGAGCATATCGGAAGCTTGAACATCGGACAATCTATTACTGAGGGCAAATCAATGTTCAGCCTGTATATTTGAGGTTTGTTAATGCTTTTGTTACCAGTGTGAATAGCTGAACTTAATATTGATATATCTGAAGGGTCCAGGGTCAAGTACAGACAAACCTGCCCACAAATCCCCTCCCTCATGCTCTCTTTCCCTCTCTCTCCCTCTCCCTCTCCCTCTCCCTCTCCCTCTCCCTCTCCCTCTCTCTCTCTCTCTCTCTCTCTCTCTCTCTCTCTCTCTCTCTCTGTTAATACTGTTATAACTGATTTGTTTTGAAGCTGCTCAGTAACCTTTACAGTTCTGACAGAGATTAAAGTTTACCAAATACCTTTGGCAATTTTAACTGTCACAAATTGACACTAGTGAGTGATGTGTTTCTAGACCTTACCTGCTGGTAGAGGAAGTTTGCCCTTAAATCCCTCTCCAAATGTAATACCTTCTAAGTTGTTAAAGCGTGTCTTTGGGAAATAAATCTTTTCATACCTAGAAAAGAGAGTTTAAGGGGGAGGGGAGATGCTCACGTTTTATTTGAAAGTGTTTTATTGACACTTGGCTGTCATTAATACAATTACAAATTTGGATAAATATTATTCTATTAAAACTCAGGTTAGATTGTTTACTCAAGTGATATGGAGTAGAGTTGGTTGACTGGGTCCTTTATTTCTGCTTTGTGGTCTCAAACACAGGTTTGCTCTGCATCTGAAAATAGATTGCAATTAGTGAACTGAAGCAGGACCAAGCATCAGGCAGACAGGGCTTTCTCCTCCTGGATGCTAAACCTGCCTACCTACATTCAGAATTCACATTATTGGAGTGGGTACAGCAAATAAAGCCTAAATTGTTAATAAATAAATCAAGTGAAATTGAGTGAAGTTTATGAAGCTGCCTCTTTAGAAAAGAATCAGGAATGTTTCATGAGCACCTTTGGTAGAGATCTCTAAATTTCTTTTCTTTTTAAATCCTTCTTTAGGAGGTTGTTGATCTGGCCAAGAAGGATTTATAAGGACTGCTTGTGATTCCAAGAAGATCCACAAAAGTGGAAAAAGTACTTGGACTAAAATCAATTCTAGCTAATTCTTTCTTAAAAGGTATCTGTTAAAATAACATCTCACACAGTTATGTGGGAGCCATTTGTATTTCAGTTTTATAAAGTACTAATAAGTGTGTGATTACATTCCATGTCTATTTGATATAGATTTATTCACAAACCTTCAAATAGATAGATCATACAGTGGATGGATTTTAGCTGAGTCTGATGGAGACTAGGTTTCAGAAAAATTGTTTCTCTCACCAGAAACAGGAGTACCAGGAGTATACAGGTATATCAATGGTTTCAGATGTAATAGCCACACAAATTTGAATATATCATGCATAACATTTAATGATGTTTTGTAAAACTTCTATGAAATAAAAATAATAACATAATCTCTGTGTTTGCTGTTACTTGTTTCCAAGGACAGGCTCTCCACACTTAGAACTATGATGTTTTTCTCTAACAGCACAGAGTTCTACCTCCTTTCTACTAAGTTTGCATTGGAAACTACTTAGCTCAAACATATTTCACTGAAGCCAAAAAGTACAACACATTTAAGGGCCGAAGAATGCATTTTTACACATGTGTAACTTTATTCATTCAGCTCAAGATATAGATTACTCAGCTGCCAGAAGCTTTCTATGTGCACCTTTCCAGTCGATACTAGTTCTGTCCCCAGAGAGGACTACTCCCCCTCCCCACCCAACTCTGTTTTTAGTGAGGGTTTGACAGCAGTGGGCTGCCTGCTTGCAAAGCCTGGAAGAAATGGAAACTTAGCCTTGCCCCCAAGGCACTTTCTATCGAAGGAAGGATTCAAATCTATAATGCTACATCTCAACATTGTTTCCAAGGGGCTCCAGGGTGCTCTGAGGGTTTCCCAAGAAGCATAGTTAGGTCTGATTTTAAACATTAGCTAAGGCATTGCAGAAGAAAGGAAGACTAGCCCCAGAGGTGAAATCAGACAACCTGGAATTCAGTTCAGAAAAAAAAAAAGAAAAGAAAAGAAAAAGATGGACCTTAAAAATTCTATGGGGAATTTATAAAATCAGCTGCAATGATGAGAGGCCAGGTTATATGGAAGTAATGTGAGCTTCGTCCTCAGGTTATGGAGGATATAGACTGATCAGGTTTGAACTTCAGGAAGTCCACTGGTTATAGTTCCTGAACTGAATTGAGAACAAGACTGGACCTATAAGGGATTCAATGTAATACTCCATCTCGGACAGGGATATCCCTCCTCAGGATGCAAGGCCTATGCTGAGGAGGCATTCTCTCAGAGTGGTGTGGTTTCCTGGGGTCCTGTATCTCAGGATGTCCTTACACTGGGAAATCGTTCCACTTCAGAGCTGTGTAGTTACTGGGCTCCCAATCCCAAGATACCTTTCCATATGAGCAGAAATGCCAACAATGTTCATATACTCACAATTAAGGTATATATATATATATATATATATACCTTATATATATAATATATATATGTGTGTGTGTGTGTGTGTATTCTGGCATCTCCAAGTAGTCAATATTTACCTTTCATGTCTTAATTCATTCTACAATAGTTGTCATTACAATTCTTAACTTGTATACTTATCATTTTGCATCTCTTCTGTTAGAAAGTCCCACAAATTTTAGAATTATCTATGCTTACTAAATCTGTCTCCACTAATAATTAACATATTAATTTCATAAGTGAAATCATTCAGAGTGACATTTTTTGGTCTGGATTCTCCCTCCAATACCTTTCACTTCTATACCAAATGAAGTGTTTCATTTGGACAACCCAAGGCTGGTTACAAGCTGCTTCTGTTTCTAGGCAACCCTTGGAAGTAGTATTGCAGTCTCCTTGGAAAGATGAAAGCATTGCACAGCGCTTTCTGATCTCACAGGAAAGTCCGGTAATTTAATACGTCAATATGTAAGGTAACGCTGCTTCATGTAATAACCTAGAGTCTTTCTTGTTAATCTGCTCTGTGCTTGGACCTAGGCCTCAGTTATTTGCATGGAATTTAAACTGAGATTTACAGGAAGAAAAATATTGATTAAAACTCAAAGGAAGGGTATGTTTATGCGTGGATAAACACAGACATATGATGATGCTCATACCATATCCATACATATCTGTACTCACACACAACAGCATTGCAAAAATGAAGGCAACAAAACTAATTGGAAGCACGTGGAGAAACCCTGCTAAGGAAGGCCGAAGCCTGAGCTCTGTGCAAAAGTGATGACTTTCTGTACCAGTGAGGCTTCCTCTCTGACCTTGTGTCCGGAGCTCAAATCTCCCATATCCTTCAGAAAACAGGTTCAGCTTCCGTTCTTCTGATATGAACCATTCAGCAAGCACCTGATATTCGTAGCATGCCTCCCCATGCTAATGAGCCACCTCAGTGCCTCAACCTCAGCCTTTGCTTACCCTGGGTATTTCTAGTCCCATTCCCCAAACTGTACAACCCTTGATTCACCCTGATTAAAGTTGATCTGTCTCCCCAAACCTGATCCTTGAGATAAGTCTGTCATTTCTGTGGTACTCATGGCCAGTCTGAAACCCTGTTTGTTGACTCTGATCCCTTCTTCTTCATGTTATTTTAATTTATTTTTGTAGCTATTGACGGATTTGTAATCGTGGTGTATCTTATCTTTAAGTAATAAAGAATAAAATTGTAGATAAGGAAAGAAATTCTCTGAGGCTTTAGATTCCTTTTAGATAGTCATCATTTAAGAGAATTTGTTTGTTTTAAACCTGTTCCATAACATGAGTAATTACAGATTAATCTTTATGTAAAATCAGTTCACAATTCACACATAAAGATTGTATTCATAAAGTTTTATGTTTGCATATATCTTCAGAAATGTGTATTGCATTCATACCATACATTAATATAAAGAAGTAAATTGTACAAATGTATTTTTGATGATATCTATTTTTGAATGTCCCTCATGAAAACTTATGCAGTGTAGGATGAAATAATTGCTTAAATTATGAGTAGCATGCTAAGAATTTATGTCTATTCATTTATTTTCCAACACCACTTCAAACTTATTTGAATGCTGGCAATGTGAGAATAAATGAAAATTTTTTCAGGACTGATTTTTATCGATAGTCACTCGAACTCAAGTGATTAAAGAGGAAACCAGAGCCTGTAGTCACTAAATGGTAGTTTTATTTCCTTCAAAATAGTTATTCATCTTGGTTGGCTGCTCTGGTGGAATTTTGCTAAAGACTTTTAGGGCTTATATTAGAAGGCATTTGTAGCTTCTTCTTGTTTTAAATTCTTATTAATATAATACACAAAGACAAGACAACTAGTCAAAGAATCAAAATGTATACATCCTAATCCTAAAAGTGCTACGACTTCAAAGTGAATTGCAGCATTTTGTAGGAAGGGGCTAACAGTGTTATCTAGGTTCATCCATCCATTCCTGCAGGATTAAAATTAAATGATACATTTACCCCACACAGAACTGAAACGTGTCAGGATGAAAGGGAAGGGTGAACTTCACAGAATGCAATGTGCAAGATTTCAGAGTTGATGGACAGATTGCGTTCTCAAATTGTTATTGCCATTGATTGGATTTACTAATCAGTGAGGAAGAACTGAGTGGAATGAGAAGCTAGCTGTGACTAAAACTGGCAAATCTATATTTCATATTTTAGTTTGTCTTTTTGAAAGGGAGGGCCCTTTTGATCAGTGGCTGAGTTAAATTTATAAATGAACTCTTGGTTTTCCATTACCTGTAGTTACATAAGGCCATCTTAAAATTCTACTTACATTGGCTTCTTTTTCTTATTTTGGAAATGTTTGTTAAAATAATAATTCTAGCATTCTAGATTATAACTCTGATTTTTCCTGGCTTTAAGAATTCGTCTCTGAGCTTTATGTTTCTAGCCAGTGTTAATTTTGCCTCATTATAAATTTGGTCTGAAGATTAAGATGATTATGAAAGTTATAGGTTTAAATTCATATATTTTACTTATGAAAGATAATTTACACCACACAAAAATGCTTGATTAATTAAGCAAATTAATCAAAACTACTGTTGTGGACAGCACAGGTTTAGTGTTTAGCCATTGGTAGTCTCACACATCTCCATTAATTAATCTACATGAACTCTTCCTGTCTGAGAGATACTCATGATAACTTTTCTGCTATAGAACCCAAACTGTGGGACGTGACTGCACAATGCTGCACTTTCAAACTGTTTGTCCAGTTTGCTTTTCAGATGATAAAATTCACAAGGAAAAGGTAGTGACAGCTGCAGGAACTTTGTCAACATAATAAGTGACACTGAAGTGGAGAGCTAACAACTTTTTAAAATAAAATATGCATGCATGCAAGTGCACAAACACATACATGCATACATTCATGCATACACATATATACACATATACAGACACACATACCAACCCAGACATACACAGACACACACACATGTAAACACATTCATACACACATACTTAGACAAACACATACACACACGTACACACTCACATAACACTCACACAGAGGCACAGACATATGCACACACACATATATACACATACACACATACAGTCACACACACGCATGCACACATACATATACACATTGACACTTGCACATACTCACATACACAAACACACTCAGAAAGAAAACTTAAAAGGAGGGTACTTATTGTGTCGTCACTATACCAGTTTGAAATAGATTTGGAATGGAGACCTGGTCACTTGTACAACAATCTGGTGCAGGTGATCAGTTTGTTACATGGCAATTTTAGAAAAGAAATAGTGGCCGGGTGCTTTTACCAGGAACTTGTGACAATTCTCCCTGAAGAAATACAAACTTGGCTTTGGACACTGTGGAATGAAAGCTATACTGTTCCCAGTTGTTAATGTGTGTGTGTGTGTGTGTGTGTGTGTGTGTGTGTGTGTGTGTGCAGGCGCGCGCGCGCGCCAGTGCCTGTGTGTGTTAATTTTCCACGTTTTCAGCACCTGGGGGCTTTAGGAGCTTCCTCTTCCAATATTGAGGTTGAGGTGGTAGGCAACTTGATCCTCTTAGTGCTGCTGGGATTCTCAACTCCCCACAGGAGCCCAGCACTGGCTGAAGGCCTGTGGGGAAAGATGGAGTGTGAATCTCACAACCCTTTAAAATTCTGTCTTTCTGTTTAGACTAGCCATCGCGATCCCCAGAGCTCTCCCTATGAGATGGAAAGGGAACCTTTCAGAGTGAGAGAAGTGGGATATTTCCAAAGGTTGCCAAAACCAGCAAGGCCTGAAAATCCTTGGCAAAACAGAAGAGCTGGCTACTTTAACACCTTTCTCATGCCTGGGGTCCCATGTGGCTGAGTCTGGCCTCCTGCTAACTGCAGCGCTCCAGTCCCAAAGGTTCTGTTTCTGCAGGTGGAAAAGCAGTTGGAGTAGAAGCTCTCTCTCTCCAAGTCAAACATTCTTTTCCAGGCCCTCTGTGGAGCAGCCTGCTCCAGTGAGCACAGCGTTCAGTTTATCAAGTCCCTAGAGGCCCATTAGACCTTAACCAAATGGCAGCCTGTTAAGTTCCTTGGCACCGAGAATTAGGTTCAGCTGTTAACCTTCCCCATGCAAAGGACAACAACGATAGTCTAGTAAGCCTAAGAGGACAGATACTCAATTCACTCTATTACTATTAAATTCCCATCCTTTGCCCACGGAATAAAAAAAAAAAAAAAATGTGTTCACTTTCCACAGTCATTTTCCTTTGGCAAGTGACATCGGAGGGCGCCTGCAGCGGGCTGTTCCCTTCTCTGTCATTTATTATCCTTTCTAGCTTGATAGCTCTTCCACTCAAGCACCTTATAGAAAGCAATACTGCTTAAGTCGAGTGCTGGAGTCTGCCTTCCCTAAATGGGATATGGAAATGCAGGAATATTAGCCCTTAGCAGAAAGCTCAAATTTCTTTCATCCATCTATCCCTAAGGCAAGAGGGGTTTGAAAGCCCCATAACAGGCTGGCGTTTGCTTTGTAAATCAGCGGTTGGATGTGTAATTGGGATTTTTTTTTTTTTTTTTTTTTTTTTTATGTCAAAATGACTTTTGGGTGTTGATCTGGCAAGTGGGGGGGGGGGAGTTGAACGGCTGGGTAAGTAGTTTTAGAACAGCAGCTAAAATCTCGTAATCTGACTTTAACAGTTGACTTTGATCCAAATTTCCATATTGGTATTATTCAGCCTTTGGTCAGGGATCTGGAGGTGGAACTTTTCCCAGTGAAACTCAGACTGAGTCTAATATTTGACTCACCCTGCACATAGTTTGGGTGGGTGAATTTTATATCCCTGATGTGCATACCACATTGTAGAAAAAGGAGATGAAGAGATCGTTTAACTTAATCCCCTCGTGAATGAAGCATTTTTCCAATATGTTTTCCAATTTACTTTTAAAGCTTATGAATCCTAAGAAACATAACATTCTGTTATCTAATAGTTCCTGCTAATAAGCAGTTCCTTTAAGTACCTAGAATAAAATTTTCATTGCTCATCTGATATCAAACTGTCACCATTTTCTAATCACAGGAATTTTTATAATTTAACATGTGCTAAATCCTTAGCTAATAGACATTTTCAAGATACTGATTTTAAAAACATATGAATCAAATCTGTTTCCTTAGAAATGATAATACATATGAAAGGAAAACTTTTCTTAGAAACCATCCTGTGTGAGGGCAGGGAAAGAGGCTGTTTTGTTTGTTTGCGTGTTTGTGTGGTTTTTGTTGTTGTTGTTGTATTTTGTTTTGTTTTGTGTCCAAGGCATCCAGTCTGTTTAACTCAATGCTGTCAAAGGATATCTAAACATGAATACAATGTAAAGTGAGTGTGCTTGTGACAACACTCTAAGGTGTAGGCAAGGGTGCCATATAGAAAGACACAATCCATTTCACAGAGATGGTGAGGGGCATTTCCTTTTCAGCTCTGGTAACCTGTGGGTGTTCAATCATTGACCTACAAACAAAAGGCTATGGCTTTCATTACCCAGTCTCTGATATATCTGAACCTTTTAGTGCACTCACATTTCAACTGTTATATTAGGGATTGAAACCCCATCTTTACTAGACTTGTCAAAGTAGCTGCCCTATGGATAAAAGTCGTTGTAGATTTTTTTAAAAACACACCCTTTCTAGTAATTACTTTCAGCTCTCTGGTAACATTGTAACAGGCAATATCTACTGAGCATGCTCATTATTCTACAAACACAATATAAAGTACTGTTTGCATTTAGTCTTCACTGGAAACTTTATTGTGTTTATTATCTGTATTTTATATGTGAAGAAAGGAAGATGTTGATTAATGAATTTGCATAAGGTTTACTTACAGACGGAAGCAAAGTCAGGATTAGGTTTCATGTATTTGTTTTCCAGAGATGGTGCTTTCTAACTAAAATTTAGTTATGTTCAAAATTGAAGAATTTTACTATTGAAGAATACTTAACAATGACATGGTGTGTTTGAGTAGGAAACAATAAAGCTAAATGTGCTCAAGACTCTGGACCCCGATTCTAATCACAGGAAATACAGAGGATAGAGAAACATGTTACACACATGCACACGCACACGCACACACGCGCGTGCGCAAGCACAACGTTCTCAGCAAAATCTACATGGTGGGAAATTGATTAATATATAAGAAATCAGAATGTTTTCCACAAGAAACTGCAAAGAAAGAGGATTTTTCTTTGAGAATAATGAAATCCTGGATGATAAAAGAGATTTAAGAAGCACATATCAGTCAATAAACAATCTCTGGAACCTATTTAGATCTTTATTTAAGAACTAATTTTAAATTTCAATGTGAATGGGGTTATAGGATTATTGATCACTTACCAAAGGTTTGCTTACACTAAGAAGTCACTGCAAATATTAAACTTATGTTATGGCTATTAAAAAAAAGAATATATATCATTCTTTATTTAAAGTGAAAATAATATGTCCAATGCATTTCTCAGTATAGTGCAGAAAAAGACAATAATTGTAGGTCTAAGAAATTTGAAAAGTCATATTTTGAAAATGAATTACATTACTTGATAGATTCTACTCTACTCTATATTTGCTCTATATTTTGTTGTGGAAATATACTAGAATTTAAACAAGATTGAGCAACAATAATTATGAGTAACACTGGTAATTTTGTGAACATAGACGTTTGGTTTCTATTTATATTTAGTGAATTTTGTTACTCTATTATAAGAAAAAAACTGCAATTGGTCAATTTTCACACTGTAATCGGCCTCTTCCCAGATTTGAACTCGCACAGGATCCTTTCACAGTGAACACTGCAGAACATCATTGTGATTGAAGATTCACCTATAGAATGCAAAAATTTTAAAAATTTAAAATATATATATATATTTATAATATATATATATAATTTAAAATATATATATATATATATAATTCCAGAGGTGCTTTAGAGCAGAGTGTACAATGAGGTTTACAGTAAGAGACATTCATTTACAAAAGTGATTAAATTATAGCCAGGATCCATTCTGAAGAAACTACTTCAAGAGACAGCCTGGAATATGCTTAGGAAACAAAACCCTGGCTACGTGTGTCTTCACCCTGGTGACACACACTGCCTCCGTTCTCTCTTTCGATATATATTCCATTGGTTCTTAGTGTTTTGCAAACCCCATATTAATCTTGAACACAATTGGTTACACTTAAAGAAAACATATACACATAGTGTAATTTTTCTATAGATATTGGAAAATAAATTTTCTGCTGAAAGCAACCATTAACTTATATATGATTTAAATGTGATATAAACAGAAGTGATACTAGATATAGTGAACATACACATCATCGGCTATAATAGAAATGTTGGCTTTTCTTCTGTCCTCATTTTCTTTGGTTTGTTTTACAGTTAATGGCTACCAGAGCTCACCACAGAGCAGAAAACTTGTGATGTGTGCAATCTTCACCCCATAGATCCCTCTTCTCTATGATAGAAATTATCAACCTGTATTTTTCCATTCAACAACCTGCAGAGGGGGTGGAGGTGAAGGTCTGACAGAAGCATGTGCCTGGACAGAGGTCTGCTAGGAGGAAGGGCTCAGCATCTTGCCACGAGAGATAACAGGACGAGTGGCAAAAGGACACTGCTGCGTTGCCTCACACCAATTATTTACTGTAGGTTTTGTGACTTGTTTTCTTTTGTAGACAACATGAGAAAAGAATCTGAATGGTCTCCGCTTCTAGAAAAATACAGAAAAGCTGCATTCACCCATTAAAATTTAAATATTCAATGTATGATTTAGATATTTACAAGATATAGAAGTGCAAGGCTTTTAGCCTTTTTCTTTTCCTTTTAAACAAAAATATACATAAGCTCTAGGACATTTAATGTATCTTTGATGTACTTTGTATATGAAGAATTTTTAAAAAAATTAAAGAAATGATATCTCCTTATATTCTTCTGGACACCGTGTCATCCGCTAAGGCATCATCTATTAATTTTGATTCACTTTTTTTTTTTTAAATCAAAGATTGGTTTTAAATGAAAGAAAATTAAGTTTTAACTAAGAGAGTTATGGTTTCCACACATGGTTTTTTTTGTTTTGTTGTTTGTTTGTTTGTTTGTTAGTTTTTGGTTATTTAGGAAGGTAGCTAAATTTATCTAAAGTTGGAAGCTCAATTTACTTAATTTCTAGTGTCATCTCTAAAATTATTAAAGATAAAGGAAGAATCAGTCCTACGAAGATTTCTAGCTACATAATATGATAGATTCAAAATGAGACCGTCTTGTAGAAAGATGTGTGAGCCATGATATCATTGTCTATGTCTTTTACAAACATTATTTTTTCCTGCCTTACACTCTAAAGACTCTAAAAGCCAGGGACTGACATATTTAAAATTTCTCACAATCGTAAGTTGACTTGCCTGGCTGAGTCCTGTAAAATGTTATTACATGTATTGAACAATTGCTTTGCTTCACAATCCATTCTTGTTCCTAAAGTAGTGATATACCTCCTTTGTTTTTATCATGTTAAAAACTTTGTAGTCATATGACATAGCCCATATCTGTAAGCAGAATCATCTTATGAAAGTGCAAGTTTACTTAAAATGCAACTTCGATGAGTCTTTGTTTATTATAATTTGAGTTATGATTATCAATGTATTTTTTTATGAATGCCAAAAGTAAAGTAAGACATTATGAAAGGGTTTTACATGAAATCTTTCTTTCCTTGTTTCTTTCTTTCTTTCTTTCTTTCTTTCTTTCTTTCTTTCTTTTGTATATGTGGCAGTGTGGTGAATGTGTGGGTCATGTAGGTGTGTATATTTCGGTTTGTGAGCTCAGGTGCAGCATGTGAGCCTGTGTGCTGAGGCCAGAGGGCAATGTTGTATGTGTTCCTTTAATGCTACCCACCTTACTCTACATTCCTTAAGACTGGTTGTCCATTGAGTGCCAAGGGTCTCCTGGACTTAGACACCCAGCTGTGCTAGCTTCCACACTAGTTCTGTGATCTGAACTAAGAACCTCATGGTTACTGGGCAGAGAAGGTACTGTGTGAACCATTCCCCCGGCCCCTAAATGAGTCTATATTAGCAGATACAATCCAAGAGCTATTACATTACACACTTACATTTTATTAAATATGAAGGACATTTTGAGTGTTGTGACCTGTAAAAATCCCCTTTAGAAACAGTGCAGTGTGACATGGACAGACACAGAACTTATTTTAAAAATGGAAGAACTGTTGTGTAACAAATATATCTTTAAATGTTTTCTGTTTTCAAGTTATGTTATGAAATACCATTGAGATTAAATATCAAGATTATAGAATTTAAGGTGTTATAATGTATTTCATTATGTAAATTACATAGGAAAATTAACATTATGCCTATATTTTTTTTTAAATATGTTAAGTAGAGAAACTTAATTGATCAATGGGGAAATGAGCTTATGACATTTAGAATCACCTGTGACCTGATATAAGAAGTGAATTGTTCTCTCTGTGACATTGGATGGGCATCAATTATCTCCAGGGAAATAAAATTCTCTGAATTGATATTTTCAAGGATAAAAGAGCCTTTGAGGCATCTCTAAAGTATATTTTAGTAAACCATGCATGGTGATGGAAAAGTATCCCAGATGTAACTTTCAGAATGAAAAATGGATAATAATTAGGTAAAATGTTATTTTGAGATTTTATTCCCAAATGGCCCATTGCTTTCATATTCTAAATTCCAATACCCTTGTATGTCCAATTAAGATGTGTAATTGAAGAACTGCAAGTAAGCAGGCTGCTCTGGTACCCAGAGGGGATTTTGTCTGGTAATGCTAGTGCTGAACTACACAGAAACAATACTTGGAGCCATTAGCAGAGAGCTTATATTTCATCGCATGTTGTTCTTCAAGAATGCAGACAATCAAGCCTGAGAATCAGGGCTACTATGGTAACCTAGAGTGCACTTGCTTCCCCCTTTCAAGTCTAATTTATACTATTCAGCACTTTGTTGCCCACATCCTGTATGCTTAAGTGTTGAATAAGATGACATGTAACAAATTTCAAGTTATTATTTCTTTCCTGCCACCATCCCTGGCTTAGCTCTTGGAAAGGCAGATCAGCGATTCAGCAGCTGCAGGATCGCCTTCTGAAGTAGAACTTCCAGAATGTTCATCAAACCAGAAACTCAAGGCTATGAAGAGAGTAATGGCAACACATATGTGACCTCAGCATGCATGCTTGCAGCCATGTGTGCATGGCATTATGCTGAAGCTACATATTATAGTCACATATTTCAAGTATTCTATAAGGTGAGTGTTTCGACGAGTCTCTTGTCATGTGTGTGGGAAAGCACTGCTCTTTACACATGCTGAACAACAGGCAAAGCATGACAGAGAGGGAATTCCTTGTATGTATTTAGATTTTTTTCTCATGAATTATATGGCAATAGTTCCATTATGTTATTGTTAATTTTATTAGTCATTTTATAATAAACAAAAGGTATAATCTCTAATGTTCTTAAGAGTATCATAATCCAAATATAAAGCTTAGGAATCAATTTAAGACAATAATTTGTAATATTATATGTCATATATTATATGTTATTAAATGTAATTTAATGTAATTTAAATATAATTTAATTTATGTAATTAAAATGTAATTATTTAATTATTCCTATTGCCTTGCTTGGAGTTATTTGGACTACTTTGTATGTTTGGAAGTCATTTGTTTTTTTCTATTCATTTACAACCTCATAGTCTTTGACATCCACAGTCTAAATTTCCTTAGACTTTGCACTGATTATGCTACCTATCTTCCTGCTGGTCCAGCATGATCAATCCTTTGTATCCATGTTCCAGAAATTGTCTCTGCAAGGAATCTGGTACACCAAATGTTGTCTTTGTTTGTAGAACCAGTGATAGCAATAGCAGTAAACTATTAGAGGGCTGCCCCACGATCAAGTCTTCTGCATTAGTGTATGCCCCCTGATTTATCTTCTGACTTCATACAGCCAGTGCCATATATTTGAGTAAAACAAATAATGCTCACGTTTTAAAATTCTTGTTAAGAACATTGTTGGCTATTGGAAATAAATTTTTTCCTAGTTCTGGGTACATCCAGACAATGGAAAAGAAAATGTTAGATGCTTTAAAAGCCACTTCTTGTTATATGTATTTTTAAACATCCAAGGCATTAAACAATCCCTTTTCTTAGAGGTAACATTTTGTGTGTTTAAAGTAAGAGAACATTGTCCAAAACATAGTTTTCTATAATTCAAGCATTTCTTATTGGACTGGTTGACAATGGTCTCCATTGCCATATATTCTGCAAGACTCCATGTAGTTCCTCTTCTCAGAGGTATTATCTAGGATTGATGGAAAATGATATGCTCTTTGTGGTCTGCAGGCTTCCAAGTTTTCACCTTCTGACACCTTGTTCAAAACCACAAAGACAAGCCTGACCAACTTAAGACTGACTTTAAAATAAATTGCTGGAAACAGAACTGAAGAAAGAGAGAACAGAAAAATTGATAATGGAAGATAAGTCAGTTCTAGAGTAGAGGGTGTAGTCAAAAGAACCTTGCGGCTTCCAATGACTGGTCTAATTTGCAGGTCTGGGTGATCATTCCTTGAAATCCATGGTCAGATGAAATCAGCATCCTACAATTTGTATTCTATAGAAGGATACAATACCATCTTTATCAATATTATCTTTCTTTTCTCTAACTTGTATCATTTGTCTTTACTATTTAATGAATATTTACATATAAATTTTATAACATAACATAATTGGATATTTTAGTGTCAATTTGGTTAAGGAAAATAAAAGTCTGTTCAGAGTAAATTGTCCATAAAATTTTCTCAGTCTAATCTTGCCTTAAATGTCAATAAGTGTCACTTTTGAAACTATCAATTAGTATCAGAGGATAAATCCTCCGAGTTTTAATTCAGCTTCACTGAATTCCATGATAGGATCAGTAAAAGACAGAAGAGTGTAAACAGTACCTCACACAGTGTGAAAAACTATTGCACATATAGTATTGATTTACTTTTTTGTTTTTACTTTTAAAATAGCTAAATCTTATTCTCTGAAATTTCTTATAAAAACATGTATCTTCTATTACTCAAGTGGTTGTTAGCAACATAAGCACTTCACCTGACCTTAATGGCTTTAGTCTTTTATTAATGGTTCTTCTACTGAATACTCATAGGCACAGCTGAGTAAATTACACCAGGAATAATTAGCAAAACAAGAACAACAGGTGGTGATGTGGTCTGGCTGCCAAAACCCTAGATTCTTAATGTCTTATGTATCTACCCATTTCCAATGCCCAGTTTTTCTCTTGATATTGGATACTGTGTTCGTTCCCCATTGCTCATTTTAATGAATACTTAACCATATGAAATATTTGTTCATGTCAAGGGAATTACCCCCTTGTTTCAGAAAAGAATGCAGAAGCCATTTCAGAGTTTAATTAGGGAGATTTGGAACCTCAATATGTGTTCAGCCAATTTTATCATAACTAAAGACCTTTTAGCTTCCCCTTTGACTACACAATCATTTGCAATGCAGTTGAAAAATTCCATTCCCTTTCTGGTAAGCTTAACCAAGCAGGACAGTCAGTCAGAGTGAGGTCACACTGGAAAAGGTTTTTTAAAGGTTTTTCTAATACCTTTAAAAATTCAAGTTAAGTTTTAATGAGCATGGCAGAGGACTTAGATCCCCAAGGGGCACATCAATTTTGTTTTTGCACTGCTGTACCTTGAGTCTGTGAAATACCACCTCAACAGACTGCTCAGTGGCTACCTTGAGCCCCATATTCCCAAAGAACGTGAATATGGCCAATGAGTTTCTCTCATCCAAAGGTTCCCAAAACTGTCCAGATTTTTTATTCTTTCAATAAATGTTAGGGATGGAGGGGGGAAGGAAGTAGTTGCTTTTCCAGCAGCAAGAGAGGTGTGAGGCTTAAGAGGGCTCCGAAAGTGTTGTGAAAGTGGGATATGATACGCTTCATGATTTAGTCTTTCCCTTGGCCCTGGGCCAACTACTGGTTCACAGTACCACAGAAACACTGTGGTTTAATGTGATTACTAGTGAACAGAAAAAACGAAAGGAGAAAAAAATGCTGCCTAGGAGCAGCAGATGAAGTGAGGAATTCATGTTCACTTTCGGTTTTATTACATATACACTGTTGAGGAACTTCTTAGACTACGGTGGTTAGAGAGGTACATTTCTCCTCTTTATAGTTTGCACAATTGCTGCAACTTCTTATACTATCTCAGATCTCCATGATTGCTTCCAAAAGCATCTTATGCTCCAGATGGGTTCTCTGGACATTTTACTATGTTCTGTTCTCTCCCTGCAGTAAGGAAATTATATACTAAAAATTAACTGACCATGTTATTTCCTCTCCCCAGGATGCCATGCCGAGAGTCTACTGACCTGCACAGGATACTAGCAGTTCAAACCTAGGAAGCAGAAAGTCTAGCAGTGGGTGAATGCATGTTCTTCCTCCATTCAACAAAAATAGTTGACCATAGTAACTATTTTTGGTACTATAGTTGGTAACTACAGTAACCAACGCTAAGTAACATTCTGCATCGAGCTCTTGATCTAGACAATATTTGGTTCCTTTATCTGTTTGTGAATCTTTTCAGATTGTTCTTGAGTGACCATCCTCCCAATGAAACTTACAAAGTCATCTTGCTTAAATTTGTAGAAGAAAATACGTGCATTCTACTGTTTATTCTTAGATGCTGAAAGTTTCTTGTAGTGTCTTGTTAGTCTTCGATATTTTGGATTGAGTGTAGTGAATCAGTGCATGCTAGATCAGCACTTCAACCACTAAGCTGTATTCCCACTTCAATTCTTGTTAGTTTTGACTTTCTTCACGAAAATGCACACTGAGCATGGTCAAGGAGTTCTGACCATGTTTCTCCATAGATCTTAAGTGCCTGGAACAGAAACTGGCAGAGAGGATGCTGAACAAACATTCCATTCTGTGAATGTCTTAAATAGTGTGTAAAACCCAGTATAACATGAGTTCACATAGCATTGCTTTCATCTTTCTTAGCTGCATTCTACATTTGACTTAATATTTACGTCAATTGTATGAATTGCCGTCATTTCCACCTTACTGATAAGGGAACAGAATTTCTTCTAAGTCATGTTGCCTGTAACTGGTTAAGGTAGACATGTAGTACCCCTCTGCCTGACTTCTCTCTGTAGGTCATTAATAACTTCCCATCTTTTCCTATCTGTATGTTATTTATAATTTACCACCTCTTTGATTCCTATTTGTATGCTATTTATAATTCCCCTCTTTCTCTGACTCCTTTCTGTAGGTTATTAATAATTCCCCTCTCTGTCTTTTATCTGTCTACCATGCTTAATTTTCTAGCTACACTGTTTATCTTTGGTACACCTGTGGTAAGGCCTCGAATAATAGGCAAGAATATGAAGACAGTTAACTCTTGATCTTCAAATGACTCCTACTGATTACAAACATTCATTGTCTTCTGCTCTAAATTCTTTATTTCATCTATAGTAGAGAAATAATCTGTACTTTGAATACTTCATTTTTTTTTCTCCCCAAAATGAACATAATCACTAACCAAAGTCTAAAGCTAAATTTAAATTTCCTTGCTTCTCAGCATTTATCTGATTTTGACCTTTATGTTATTCTCAGACTTCTGGTACAATGTGACACTAGAATGGCTGGCATTTCATTTTCACACCTAGTTATTTTATAAACATTTTGTAGGTATTCTGTAAGAAATTACTAGCAAGTATAACGAACACATACAATAAAGCCAAAGCCAATTCTATGTAATTGCCCTGGGCGAATTATTTTACATTTCTTTAGAAGGAGTGGTGTAATTCCTTTTAGACTTCTTGATTACCTAGTCTGCAAGTACAATGATGAGTATATGCTATTTACATTTTTTTCAATGGCAAAGAAAAGTCTCAAAATTAAAGGCCATTTAACATGATTCCTTCAATACGTTATTATATTTAATGGGATAGGCAAGATAATGCTGAGGTAAGATAATTTAAAAATCTATCGAGTTTACAACAAAGCATATTTCTTCCTTGTGTCACATGCTCACACCACTAGCAGTTTATTGTTCTTTTCTACATGTTGTCTGCCCAACTCATGCTGGTGCAGCAGTGTCCAAGCAGAGCTGTAGTTGGATAAAATGTAAAAGTCACCAGCCAACTCACATGATTTTTATGTTTTCTAAAGCTGGGGACTAAATGTAATACTTTACGTGTATTGGGGAAGAAATGCAGCACCACACCATGTTGGTAGGCACAGCCCTTAGCATTTCTTCTCAGAATTGATAATCATTTAAAACAAACGCCATGCATACATAAGTTGACCAGGATAAATATGGGTGCCATCAATCATATGCAGCAAGAATGAAAATGAGAGAATATCGGTAGAAGGCTTTTCAGGGAAGCCAGTGAATCACCTTACATGCTACTAATATCTACTTAGATTAGTTTTTAAAATCTGATATACACAATTTTTAGAAAATGACTTCTGTTGGATTGGGGGATATATGTCTATAAACTCAGCAATTTGGGAGGCTTAGACAGGAAATCAAGGCCTGACTAGGCTAAAGAGAGACATCAAGGCTATTGTAGGCGCTTAAGGAAGGCCATGTCTCTGAAATGAAAAGTCAAGAAAAGTACTGTAGTTTACAGGTAGAGAAGTTGTTCACAGGTGTGAAATGCTAGTCTCGATCCTCGGTATCACAACAAATAAATAAAATATTTTTCTGTGGCAGTGCAATTGGATGTGTTTGCATTTGCTCTGGGCTGTAACAAACACAGCTAAACAGAAAGCTTTGTGCAATATATATGCTTATTTAATTTAAAAGATCACCAGTGACCTCAAATTAAGTATAAAACAAGAAACTTTTCTACAGTTTTCTTCTTTGTTCTTTCTTTTTTCTTCTTTAATTTGTGTCTGTTCATATGAGTGTCTGTGTATCTGTATACATGTGTGTACACACATGCCTGACCATTTCCCGAAGCAGTTTCAGTATCAGTATCCTAGCTTTCTAGAATGAGTCTGGAAGCATTTGTTTCCTTTAATTTTTAGGCAATATTAACTTTAATAATAGATTAACTAAGCATATTAAAATATTCTTTGAAAAAATGATCTGTGAGAAATTGCCAATGATGTATCTACATTTCATTTTGCTCTTCCAAATTATGAAACATGATGTGTACATTTTTCATGTTGGATTCTTAAATTCCTTTTAACTGACATAGTTTCGAAACTGAACTGATAAATTAAAGAACATACATGCTAGAAATCAGAATATAACTCTAGAAGCAGAAGAAAAGACAAAATAACCACAGTGTTTGAAGCAAGTTTGCCCCTGGGAGATATTCACTGCCTTGTTGAAGGCTCATAGCTAATTCTTTTCTTCTTCTTCTTCTTCTTCTTCTTCTTCTTCTTCTTCTTCTTCTTCTTCTTCTTCTTCTTCTTCTTCTTCTTCCTCCTCCTCCTCCTCCTCCTCCTCCTCTTCCTCCTCCTCCTCTTCTATTCCTCCTCATCATTATCATCATTATCATTATTTATTGTTCTTGTTCTTCATCTTCTTTTCATGAAAATAACTTAATTTATTTGTCGAAAATGTTGTATATCAATACAATTTATTTTGATCATATTCATCTATCACTTCTATCTTAAAATTCTTCTTAACACCTATACACTATTCCCACCCCAATTTCATGCTCTCTGTTTATAATCCTCTCTTCCCTTACTCTCTTCAACTCCTCATATATCCCTCTTGGCTCTTTTTGAAATTCATGGGATTTTGTTTTATTAATTTTCATTACATACACACACACACACATACACACACACACCCCACAGGTGCATGTACATGCACACACATTTCTACACATGTAAGCACAGCTTGTATAGTTTGTATGATGTATTTATATGCATATTTTTACAGAGCTTTACCATTTGGTTTTGAATAAGCAATTGCTCTGCTCTTCCCTGCAGAAGTTACAATTTCTCCCACTCTGAGCATTCTTTTATAGAATAATCTAAAGATGATTGTGTAGGTTCTTTTAAATCCTGTTGTAGGGTCCCACAGGCATCACCGCTGGAAGGGGACGAACCACGTAGAGGTGAGAATGAAAGCTCTGTGCAGTCGGACATGTTAGTCATACCAGATTAAGACTCCTAGCGAGTCTGAGTCTGCGGTTTATGCTTCTTACACATTTAAACAGTAAAACTTTGGAAAAGGGTTTCCATGTGACAATTATCACAACAAAAGTTTAGGCCTAGCTATATAGAATCTCCCTAGCAAAGTAGCAAGACCTATGACCTTTACAATGACAATGAGCTCTATTAGCTGGTAAACAGAGCTCATACCGAGAGCCTAAGGAGGAAAAGTTTCTAATAGGTGTAAGGATAAATTCTATTGGCTGAGGAAGCAAAGTAGATTGGATCTTGTTCATTGGGATGAGTTCACTGAGAGCAAAGCCCTGGATTAGGGCCTAAACAATTTTCAGAATTTGGGGAAAATTCAGGTTGAGGCTGGCTCCTAACAGGATATCTCAGGATCCCTAGTTATTTGGCCACTTTCACTAGGCATTCCAGGAGATCAGCGTCACTCGTTTCCCTTTTGAAGAAAATAAACCCATAGGATTGGCAATTGGATTCTTCAATTCTTACTCTAAACTGTGCTTCCTATAAAGTTCTAGTTAAATTCAGCGGTAAATCTATCCAGTTCTTCCTCTTTGTTATTGTTGATGATGCTGGTGTGCTTTTTGAGAATTGTACATGAGCTTTTAATGTATTTTAATCAAGCATGCTCCCTCTTTTCCTCCCTGTCAATTCCTCCCCTATCTCCCCTACCACTGTTTCCTCCAACTTCATATTGTCTCTGTTTTATGTTTTGTTTTGTTTTTGTTTTTGTTTTTGCTTTTTTGTATATTTGCCTTTATTTCTTAAGCCCGCTGAGTCTGCTTACTGCTACCTGCCCATGCATGGGTACAAAATCATCTACTGGAGAATGTGTGTCTTAGTTAGGGTTTTTATTACTATGAGGAAAAAACCATGACCAAGGCAGCACTTATAAAGGAGCACATTTAATTGGGGATGACTTCTAGTTTCAGAGGCTTAGTCCATTATCATCATGGCAGGAAGCACAGTTCCATGCAGGCAGTAATGGTGCTGAAGAAGGAGACGAGAGTTCCACATCCAGATCTGCAGACAGAAGGATGAGTACGAGACTCTAGGCCTGTCCTTATTCTTTCTATTGGCTGAGGAAGCAAAGTACGTGGGATTTCTTTTATTGGGATGATTTCTGTTCACTGAGAGAGAAAGCCCAGTATTAGGGCCTAAACAATTCTCAGAATTTGGGGGAAAATTCAGGTGGAGGCTGGCTCCTAATAGAATAACTATTGTTTGCATAGCATCTGAGCATCTGAGATGTCAAAGCCTGATGCCAGTGACACAGTTCCTCCAGTGCCACACCTACTCTGAAAAGCGCACACCTCCCTAGAGTACCAGCTCCTATAAGCCTTAAGGGGTCCATTTTCATTTAAACTACCACAATGGGTAACATCTGAGAGATCACATCTCTAGAAAAAACAGACTGTCTTTCCCTCTAGCAGTCAATGGTTGTGCCAATATTTCCCAAGCTAACGGGACTTCATGAAGCTCTCTATCAACTACGTTGGGATGTTTGGTTGTCTTGATTGAGTATAGGCATTGTTCATGCAGTCATAAATGTTGTAGGTTTACGTGTGAAAGGATCTGTCATGTCCTGAAAATAATATTTTTACTTCTGATGTCTAGTACCTCTATTTCTTAAAATCTTACTATCTCTTTCTTGTGTTAACAATTCTTAAGCTTTGAGAGAGGACTCCAATATAGTTGACACATTTAGATTTGAGAAAAGAAGAGACTCTTAGAAAAACCAATAAGAACCAATTTTAATCTGATTGCATGTGGGCTTCCACCTTAAGTCACCATGTTCTGTATTACACCTGTTGGCCATGTGCAATGCACCACACATTTCTACATGTAAGTGTGTGCAAATGAATCAATGACAGGTTACATTAAAAGAAGTTCCTGAGTTTTTTCCCACAGTCTATTTCCTGCATGTGTCCAATTGTTTACAGTTTACACTTGAATAAGATTGTTTACCATTTTTGCCCCCACCCCCAAAATCATGCATAGAATTCACCAGCACTACAGAATACAGGGATGAAGATTCCATGCCAGTATGAGATTGATTTTTCCATGTCGTATGACTCAAATATTTCACATCTCCAGCAGGAGGGCTTTATTATCAAGTTCTGGAGGGTGACCGAGAGCTATAGCCATATCAAGTTACTAACCAACAACTCATAGAGGGATAACCAAAACTCAACAATGGGCTTTTTATTTGATACTCTATTATGCCTGGGGAAACAGCTCCATTTAAAAATCCTTCATATACACACAGAGAGAAGCACACACATAGGAATACACACACACACACACACACACACACACACACACACGTACTTTAAGAAGTTTCCACAGTAGTTTTTCCATATGACATTTTCAAAATTTTTTAATGTTAGTTATTTCTCTATCTTTACTTCTCCACCACACCCTTCCACTACCACCACTTTAAACACTCTCATTATTTTGTTCCTCTGTGTTCTATCATCCTTCTCTGTAAATTCCCCTATAATCCCTAAACAGTATACAGCTTCTGTGAACACTACTGTTTAAACAAATATCTAAAGATTCAAAACTAGCATATACAAAAATTCTTTCCGGGCTTGTGTTATCTCATTCAGAATGATTATTTTCACCTCCATGAATTTCCTGAAATAGTTCATTATTCTATTTTTCTTTATAGGTAAAAATATTTAAATATTACATATTGTGTGTGTGTGTATATGTATGTATGTGTGTATATATATATATATATATTCAGTTGTTGATCAATATTTTTTCTTTTTCCATTTTCTGATTATTATAAATATTGCAGCAATGAACATGGGTGAGCAAACTTTTCTGTAATAGAATACAGACTCTTTTATGTCTAGCCATGTAAGCTTTGAACATATAGCTTCAAGAAAGCAAGAAAATCCAAGATCATGAAACTTAATTCTGGTTAGAAGTGGCATATTAAAGTTCATGGTCTTGAGCATCCAGATTACAGGTGTTGTAGATAGTAATCTTCAATGTATACAGAGTAAACAAACTTCCTTTTACAGGAAAACTAGGAGAAAATGATTAGAATATGAGAAGAAAAATATCTCTGGTTAATTTTGTGTCTTTGAATAAGATTTTAACAGGTCTGAACTTCAATTTCCAGTCCTGGGATGTGTGGAAATGTTACAAATAAGTGTTTCTATCCATGGATTCAACTTTTTTGCTTTATTAAACTCCATCTATAAGTCAAACACTCAGAGATTTTTGAGTATTAATGTGGAGAAATAGTACATACATTGCTAAGAATTATTAAGGGATATAATATGAATAGAAAGAGAGGTATCTGTAACACTATCGTCTCCTTAGATGGCTGCTTCATGTAAACATAGACCAACAACCCTGGAGTGTCTGCCATTTGGATAACTCACATGGCAAGACTTACCTTGTTTTCACAGAGTTTCATATTTCCTTAGGATTCCTGTTAAATTTTAGGATGCAGAGAAGATAACACTTCATTCATTCCTATAACAAGGATTTTTTTTTTTTTTTTGCCTATGTGACTTACTTTATAGCTGCAAACTGCAAGCACTTTCAAGGACCATGTTGGAACAAAGAGAAGCTAATTTCTCTCAGGGAATATCATATTTGGATAATTTATTTATAATAAACTGTGTGGGCTTTGTGTTTCAGAGTGAATTTTCTTCTAGAAAGCATGAACATACCTAGTAAAATATTCACAGAAGCTTCTGTTTCTATGACACTGCTCCATCAAGCCTTTCCTTCTTCACTGTTTTTATTTTCTCCACATTCCTCTTTACAAAAGACATCAGGGGATATTTGCATCACAGAAATATAGTGACATCAATAATTCATTTAGGACTAAAGTTTTGAGGAGACAGAAAATTGCTTTCTTTGGGTGACATTTTTGTTTTGCTTTTGTTCAAAACATTCTACTGTATTCTACATGCAAATGTTAATTTGGTCACTGTTCTCAGTATTCCCTGGAAACAATAGGTAATTTATCCAATTATCTATATATCTGTCTATTTATCTATCATTATCTATCTATCATCTATAATCTATTGATTTATGTGTTATCTTCTATTATCATGCAATTTCAATCTAGTCAATTTCTTAACTATTGCAATTTATTAAATGATAAACACAAAAATACAAAACAATTATTCATTTAATTTTTGAAGAAGAAGAACAGCAACAACAATAACAACAACAACAAACAATGTTAAGTGCTTCTAAGCTTAAAGTGCCTTAAAATTACCAAGGATCCTTAGAGCGTTTTTGTATTGAGGTCTTTAAATTCTTATTGATGATCTTTATCACATTGGAAAATAAAGTTAAACAATTTAAATATATTGTCTTACAGCAATATGATAAAACTATTAGATGGCAAGATACATGACATTGTAAAGGAAAATAACTAAATAATATTATCAACATAAACCTTTGTCATAGAGATTGTCATTGACTACAGTGTCTTCAAATCTTGTTTAACAATAACATTATATATGTACATATATTTATGTATGAAAAATATCTTCATCACCTATTTCTCAATCCTCTCACATCCCAATGACCCTGATAAAATATAACCTTTCTGAACTTATATGCTCTTCTCAGATGAATTCCTTTTAACCAACTTAGCGCTGCCCACATACATTCATGGGTGTTATACCACCCAGTGAACATGAACAATCTACGGGTGACCACAGCCTCAAAGAAGACTGACTCTTCTTGCCCACTAACTGCTAATGACTTCTTTATTATGGATGGGACCTCAGGAGACCCTGCCACACTCATTCTGAAATTTCAACTTGATCTTGTCCAGATAACTACAGACAGCTTCTGTGAGTTAATGTGTGCAGCAGGCACATGACTTCTCAAAGACATTATTTCACAGCATGCCTTCCAGTCCTCTGACTCTTTATGTCCTTCCTACCCCCTTCTGTGACAGTTTCAGTGCCTTGCAGCAGAAGCAGGTTTATAGATATGTCACGCTGTCCATTGAGCAAACATACTGGGTGAGATTACTCAGGTCCAAAATGACACACTATATACTATATCTCAAATGTGGGTCTTATCTACTCATCTTTTGTGTGTTTAAAAAGGAAGACATACTCACTGAAGCCAGTAAAAGGAAATGGACCATTGTTGGGAGTTACATTAAGGGAGAGGTGTTACTGAATATAGCTAAGACAAGAAGAGATGCAAGGGATAATGGGAACAGAATTTTCAAGAATATAATGAAGAGATGATGGGGAGATCATTAGAAGAATGAATCAAAATACAATGTATATGCAAAAGCCCTATGGAAGCCTGGACCTTAGAACTCAAGTACAAATATAATAAGAGAGAATATTAAAACAAACGTGAAGTGGAAACTCCTGGTTTCTTTGGAAATTCAGTTATGTTAAATGATGGTTTGATGGGCACACAGGCGAAAGGATGTCTTGCTAAAGCAGACACAGGAGAGAATGTTTTCCTGGAGTAGACACAGGTGAAGGGCTGTTTTGATATAGCAGGCACATGAAAGTGCGTTAGATGAAGGAGTACAAATGTGACCCCACAGACAGTGGGATATGAGCACCGAACATTGGTTTGGTTTGCTTTTCTTTCCTCTTCTTCGCTAAGTACATGCATGTATTGGTTTCCATCCTATAGCGTTGTAGAGCTCAACTTGTGGTAATGACGCCATTGAGATATACTTGCCCAAGAACTGCTCATGAGGTTCCGGCGACAGCTTGCTGCTTCTGCAGCCTCACCACAAGCTGGTTGGTGAACCTGGCATCTTCTTCAGGATTGAAGTACAGCTGCTGATTCATGCCTGCTGTCTGCTGGTAGAAAGGATTGGACTGAAGCTGCTGGTTCATGTGCTGTCTGCCTGCCTAAAGGACTTGTCTACAGTTGTTTTGTATTTGTTATTTGCTTGGGGAGTGAACTGCTGAGAAGATAGAGCTCACACACAAAAACTATTGCTGAACAAGTCCACTTCTACAAAATTCATAATAACTTTTTCTCTTCCACTACCTATGCTGGGTGGTGGGCTAGATGAGAGGGTGAACCTTTGTTAAAAGTAGGTCATAAAAATTTTATGTCTACATACACTTGATATGAAAATTTAAAAAAGGAAGCAGTACTGGGGACTAAGGGTTAAGTAAGAATGAGATAAAGTAGAAGGTATGAGACTGGTTAGCCCAAACCCAGTATGAATAAAGAAGGCAGTAATCTAGGCTATTTAAAAATATAACCAAATCTTTTTAATGCCAAGTTGAGCAGATCACAGCTAGACGCTCATAACATCTTCTCAGTCAATCTGTTACAATGTCATGTTTGTTCAGAGAACATATGAAATAATTTCATCGTAACTTAGCTAATTTCTAACATGAAACTATGAAACCAGGTCAATAAATATTTCATAAATTATTCCATTTAAATTTCTTTGAACATATTGTGAATTGGATATAAATTGTTATGAATGGTACATTTTGGAGAACTATGCTTTAGTTTGGGGGAATATATTGGTTGTTTAAGGATGATGTTCTGGGCAGAATTCATACATTTTGTCACATAATAAGAAAGATAAAGACATAATGAAATAGTATTTGCCTTTCAGTTATTTCTTTTAGTCTTCTTAAAAGAAACTGGCTTTTTTATTTTTTAGGTCAAGAGTGAAGAATATAATTATGTTGATACATTTTTAGTTATGCTAGCGTAGTTTGAGCCAGCTGACACAGTGTAAAAGGCAACCGAAGTCTTGCTTTTATGAAGGGAAGTACTTTTGGGTTTACAAGGCTTCCGCAAGGGTCTCTGGGATTCCCCACATATCTGCTCCCATTACTGGTAAGCAGTGAGCAAAACAGTCCTTTGAGGAAGGTAATATGCTTATTCCAATTTTGCAAATGAGAAATTAGTGGCATAAAAAAGGAATTTATGTGATTTACTCTAAGATATACAGCTAGCAAATTAAGGAGGTGGGATTACAAACCTGGAAAACATCAGAGAATTTACGCCATTAGTATACTTCAAGCCAAGTGATGGTTTTCATCCTCGTTTTACTTAACCTGTATCATTCACTTCTCCCATGACACTGCTCTGATAATACTCCTTTGCTCGGCTAACAACTCTTTTCTGCCTCTTTTGCAGTTTTACACTCTTGTACCAACTGACCTAGAGTCATATAGTACCTTAAGGCTTCATTAGTTTGACATTTTTCCTCTCTTTGAAATCTTATGCATTATCTCTATGCATGACTTCAATTACCATTGATATGCAAATGAACCCCAGATTCATATCTCTAGCTCTGAATTCTCATTGGTGAAATACTCTTTTAACAATATCATTTGATTTACATTTTGTCTTCTCTACACAGCATTCTAAGCTCTTTAAAACCAGAAATAGATCTATGCTTCCTCCTTCCACCCATGATGTAAATTTAAAGCTGGTTTGGTTTGTCTCCTATTATACCACCATCAATCCAAGGAATTGAAGGAATCTTTTACATTCTCTTACCAACCTTTCTTAGCATCTTTAGGAGCAAACCACTATTCTGTCTTAAGAGGCTACTAACATAATCTCCTCCCTTCCCTTCTCTAACATACATCTGGAAATATCATAGTAGATTCAAACTGTTTTCTTTCTGTTAAGAAATCATAATTGGCTCTTGTCTTTATGTTAAATCTCATTATTACAGTGTGCTGTAAGTAGCATGGTAATAATACCCCAATCATTTTGTACATTTTTTCATTATGTCTGTTTTTTGTGTAGCAATTTCCTCCACGATAAACCTCCATTTCGAAAGGTAAATTGTTAAGGCAGAGGGTGAGCCATAGGCACACAGTTCAAGCTCCGAAAGTAAACAACAGCTTCAGGAAGTCCCAGAAACAGAGCAGATTCACTACTTCTCTCCTGCCCCTAAACACATATATGCTGTAAAGTCTGCTGACAGACAGCCTAAGAGACAATGATCTGCCTAGAAGAGGCTCAGATCAGACTAGCCACCTGGAACAAAGATCAGCTGAGCTACCTTGATGAGGTTCAGACCATCTTATTACAGAAGACCATCTGGGCTTCTTCTAATGGGCACTTTCCAACATTTTTATCTGCTTGCCTTATTTCACCAGTGTCTTAAGTCAATCGTCACATCTTGGTTATGTCTCCAAATACTACCTAATTAATCCCCAAAGCACTGCAACCGAGCTTTTGCAGTGGGCATTTTCTTATGAGTTTGTATATCACATTTTGTTAGTTCAAACTTCCTGGGGGTGGTGAACATGTCCTGTAAGTTTTTGCTAAGACATATTTTTATCTTTTTATTATTTGAGTTTCTGGGAGTTTCATACACATATACAACATTACAATACAATATCCATTCCCACTTGGTCATATCTATTCCCACTTTCTCTCTACAGTGTTCTAATTAAAAAGAAATACATCCTCAATGCTTACATTTTATGAAAAATTAATATTTATTTTGGCATTGTTTTGAAGATAAAATGATTAGTAATATTAAGTATGTTAAGAATGTCTGAGTTAGTTTATCAAACAAATTTTCCCATCTTAATAGAAAGACCATAGGAAAAAAATAACTTAGGAGCAAGAAAAATATTACTGACGAATAGGGGAAGAGCAGAAGCAAAAAGTTTGTATGAGGTGACAGTAGGAGCATTGGAGGTAGGAGAAAAGAGAGGCTAAGGGGTGAAGGTCTGATTTTGCACTGTAGCTCAAATGAGGTGTAGACATCTATACAGTTATACTATTAAAATATTTTTATGTCAGCAAGTTGAAGGCTTTGATTTTATTTTTTTCCAGGACGAGAGAGTTCATCATCAGTTCACTACTTCCACCCTTCTTTCGAAAGCAACTGTTGTAGCTCTCTGAAAGATGGGCACGAAAGAAAGGGAGCTTGTATGCCATGGAGAAAGTAGTGAGGCAGATCATTTGTAGCTTTGTTTAAGGAGATCATGGTGGGCATATCATGGCCCTGAAATCATCAAGACTTTCAGGTGTTCAGTGATGATTTAATACTCCACATCATATGCACCTGATACTGGCCTCTTGTGTAACTGTTTTGGAGAAAGCTTACATACAAGGGGAACTTGGGAATAATGCTCTGTTTGCTAAACATTCTAACATATGTCTTGGAGTCATAATACACAAATTTTGATTCTTTGTGCAGGGATGCTGAGTAGCTACAATTATAAAAACCAAATGACCTCTGACCTATTCAGAGAATGGAAGACACTTTCATATTTATTTTCTGTTCATGAAGCAAAAAGTGTCTCTAACAATTGTAAGATTCCAGGCTCCACTTAAGCCTCTGATTCCATCTTACAGGAAGATGATGTAATAAGCTCATGTCCAAGCATCTGAAAATACAGGGAACACCACATAATGTATAATCTACTCCCTTGGAAGTTTCCACAGAATTGAAATGCAGTTTTACATTGTGTATTTCTCTGACTCAAAGGTAGTTTTTTGTTAGTATTGTATAGATCTCTTTCCAATGACTAACTGACAGTCATCTGTTTGCAAACTAACAGTGGTACAATTTTGCAGAAGAAATGAAATTCATAAGCCATCAAAAGTTTATGTTCACTTTTTTCCACTTTTATCTGAAGTAATTTTTTCTTTGTAACTTTGCATTTTTACATTAATATTTGTTACCTTAACATCTAGAGATGTTATTCAGTGTGATATAGTGATAACTGGTTTAAGGCAAAGAAATAAAACAAAAAATTAAACAAAATATCATTTTACTATGATTATATAATTTTGTATTAATAACTTTATAATGTAAAACACACAATTTATATACATGATTATATAAAATTACAAATTAAATTTTTACCTAATGATGATTTCATCAAAATAGCCATTCCCATGCATTTTGATTTTAGATGTTTTAAATGTTGTATATTTTGCCAAGAGTTTTTAAATGTACATTTAACACTATCATAAACAAATACAATGACACATATATGAAAAATCATACTTTGATAATTTTGAAACTTCTGTTCAAAAAAGTGAATCATGATCATTAGTCATTTGGAACTTAACTTAGGTCATATAGAGGCCCATTGACATAGTTTCAATTTCTAGGCTATCAGTTTCTTGTATAGAGAAATTCAGAGTCAGTTTCGACAACAAAGTGAAACTTTTTCCCTATAGCAGGATAGGGAAGCTCAGAAGTAAGAATGCAAGAGAAAGGGAGAAAATGGAAAGGAAGACCCTGAGGAAAGAAAGGAGGAGAAGAAGTAGAAAGGAAAGCAAGAATGAAGGAAAGAAATGAAACAATACTAAATAAATTTTGTAAGGATTAATGTTTAAGTTTGAGTTGTATAATATGTATTTATGAATACATGTTTGATACATAAATGGTTGATTAATTTTGCAATGTTTTCATAATTGAAGCTATACATTTGACAACCATTTGATGTTTATTCAATACCCATCTCAGTGTGACTCTATGTTTAATATGATATGATAAATTATCATTAAGTCTTATAGTATCTTTCTCCATTTCAAATATATGGATATTGTCAAAAGCATTGCAGTTTATTTAAGTATTTACCTACTCAGTAATCATAATTTCATGGCCAAAATCAATAATGACTTGCTGATTTAATAATATATGTACTATATGATATAATCAGAATGGATAAACTAGCAGAAAGGAAATTAGGCAATTGAGAACCAAATTTAGCTAGGGACCTGAACCTGTAAATCATATATGTTGAACATTACTTTCTTCCTGTCGTGGAGAAAAGAAGGATGTCACCCTGATAGGCACCTGGGACAATGGACACTGATCATGTCATAAGTCCTAGAAAGTTGAGAATTCTCTGATTAGCTCTGTTTCCCCATTTTTAATAGGGTTATTTGAGTCTCTGGAGTCTAACTTCTTGAGTTCTTTGTATATATTGGATATTAGCCCTCTATCAGACATAGGATTGGTAAAGATCTTTTCCCAATTGGTTGGTTGCCATTTTGTTCTATTGACAGTGTCCTTTGCCTTACAGAAGCTTTGCAACTTTATAAGGTCCCATTTGTTGATTCTTGATCTTAGAGCATAAGCCATTGGTGTTCTGTTCAGGAAATTTTCCCCTGTGCCCATGTGTTCAAGGCTTTTCCTCACTTTCTCTTCTATTAGATTCAGTGTATCTGGTTTTATGTAGAGGTCCTTGGTCAACTTGGACTCTTTGTACAGGGAGATAAGAATGGATCCATTTGCATTCTTCTACATGTTGACTTCCAGTTGAACCAGCACCATTTGTTAAAAATGCTGTCTTTTTTCCACTGGATGGTTTTAGCTTCTTTGTCAAAGATCAAGTGACCATAGGTATGTGGGTTCATTTCTGAGTCTTCATTTCTATTCCATTGATCTATCTGACTGTGGCTCCAGCTGTGTATGTGGCAGAAGGTGGCCTTGTTGGACATCAGTGGGAGAAGTGGCCTTTGGTCCTGTGGGGGTCTAATGCCCCATTGTAGGGGAATGCCAGGGCAGGAAGGAAGTTGGGAATGTTTGGGTTGAGGGGAGCACCCTCATAGAAGCAGGGGAGGGGGATGGGATAAGGGGTTTCCAGAAGGGAGACCTAGAAAGGAGATATGTAAATAAAGAAAATATCTAATAAAAGAAAAAAAAAAAGAAAATACTGGAGACATCACCAATACATAAGAAAAAAATATAATTTTTGATGTCAGTATAGCACAATTAGTAGATGTTGTTTTATATTATTTATGCATATGAACTTCCAATATAAACAGGTGCCTTTACCATACAGGAGTTCATTATATATATATTAACACTTTGTAGGTTGAACTATGTTTTTGATATCTATGTTACTATGTCAGCTTATGCTTTTAAAAAAAAACTTCTAGAAAGTTTAAGATGTCAAAGAGAAGCATTATCCCAGTAGTTTAGTGCTTCAGTCAACAAATATTTATTGCACTTTTTCAAACATTAAGGTTAGAGTGCTGATTAAAACACTACCACAATCAATTCATTCCTCCTTAATGGAAAAGGAAGCTGGAGAAATTCATTTACTAAAGCAAAGCAAGCCAGGACAAAACAAAACAAACAACATAAATTCAACAAACAAAAACAACCCACCAGCAAAACAAAACTCAAGTTAGTCAATGAATATTCTTTAACCTTTCTTTCTAATTGAGTTTTTCAATAGATTTCAACATGTCAGAATTTTCTTGAGCATTTACATTTGCAGATAAACTTCCTCAGACATCTTTTGTTCCTTTAGTTCGCTTTCCTTCTGAATACTAACAGTGTATCAGCTTATCCAGTTTTCTGGAGATTGTTATTTTTTCACTTTTAATTACTAAAGATTAAAACTTATTTTTTTTGCAGGGATGAACAATTTACACATTTCTAAATTAGAAGCACTCCAAGATAGGATGTCATTGTAAAGTTTGTTTGTTTGTTTAACTCCTCCTAATACAATTCTCCCTTGACATTTTACTAGAGATAAATATATTTTTTTTTCCCACATCAAAACTTGGAAGCTATAGGGAAATACAGAAGGGTGTCTTCCTCAGCTGGATCTCCCAACATGTAACACACATTCAGTACTGTGAACGTACTTGGCTTTCCATTCTTTCAGTGCAGTCAATTTTTTTTTAATCAATTAAAATACTATACTGATTCTTGTGATTTTGTTTTAAGCTTCTTAATTATGGCATGGTATCATTGGAAGTTAGGAATACATATGTGACTTTTAAATCTGCTTCCATTTTTAAGTTCATTTTCTCCTTAAATGTTATAAGTTCATTTTTATAATTCTAATGATTGCTTATAATATCCTGTCTTTTTTTTTTTTGGATAACATTATATTAGAGGACATAAACCTTTTTTCTTGTATTTAGATTAATCAAGTCACTAAAAATTGTGTAAATAAATGTTTGTAGACTGTGAAAACTCAATCTTTTATGTTTTCCTCAAGTACAGTTGTAAATTAAGGACCTTGTATTTAAGACAAATACTACACATATAGTCATAATTAATATTTATACAAGTATATGGATTGAATATTCGTATGAGTACACTGCTGAGTTAGGTTTAGCCATCCTAAAGTAGAAAATACTTGTGTGGAAAGAGAAATGAGCATTATAAAAATTAGTTGAGTTTAATTGTGCACACATGCATGTGTGTAACAATGATGAATAAGGGGTCATGAATTTGAGAGAGAATGGTAGGTATGGGAGAATTTGAATGGAAGAGAGGATGGGATAAAAATGATGTAGACACATCATTTATGTATAAAAATGTCCAAAATAAAAAAGAGAAAAATTTAGATTGCATGATAAAGGTGAACAAAATCTGGCCAGGGCCAGATTCCTTAAAGTTTACCTGATCCACTGGGGACTATTCATTCACATATAATATACTAAAGACTGCTAGTCTGCATCTCATTCCCTGTAGATTTGTACATTTAATCAGGGCCCATGGCTGACTACAACCCCACTATATGTGTCCCTGAAAGAGTCCCTTTCCCATGAGATTGTCCATTTCCTTGTCTTATGACAGCATACGAGAAAATCACTTAATCTCAAACCTCAAAAGTCACTTAATCAAATTGCTCTATAAAACAAAGTTTATGCCCTCACCACAGGTCGTTCTCCATAGTGTTTGAGAAAGTAAAATCTTAATTTTCATAGTTAAGGAGTTGAAATGCTGCCCCACAAAGTGTACATGGTGACATTTACACAACCCGAGTGACAAGACTCTAGCATGAGAGCTACTTTTCTACTGACTGAGCCCCACCTGCAAGTCATTACATACCATCATATGGTTCTCAGGGACTGACCACATTATTTATAGAGCTTGACTGGACTGTCAGAAAATAATAGCAGCATTTTATACTTCTGCTGTGCCTTGCATCTGAATGTTCCTTACCAACATGAGTAAATTCTTATATCACTCCTGTGCAGTACTGGATAAATATTATGACATCAAGTTTTACAGATGGGGAAGTGGAAAATGAAGCCCAGATGTTAAGTAATTTTCTTCAATCCCAAGTTACTATGTAGCACTTTGCCACAAACTAAATAAATAATAGTGAGGATCATAAGTGATATATAGGAAACTAGAAATGGGTGGGGCAAATAATGCGTGCAGTCATCAATTCAATATGGGATAGCCACAGTGGGGGTCATTAAAGTTAGAACATTATTGAGAAAAGAAAGAGGGATTAAGTCACAAAGATTTACCTTCAGCATCTATCCTGGGAAGTTTCAAAATGACTTGAAATTGGAGAATTAAAATGTCTGCCCTCCCAGCTTTTTCTTCTAGACAAAAGATTGAGAGCAGACTAGGAAGAAAATTGAATAGATTTCCCATGAGGGATTATGTCTCAGATGGACTCATTATAGGCATTGGTCATGAGCTTGTAGAATGGAAAAGGAAAGATGGGTTGAAAACGTGTATTTATTATATCACCAGTACTAGAATTTTTCTTTTCAGTAATATATTTTTGAAATTATTGAATCGTTTTGAACATCTGTTAATGCTATGTATGTCTTCACTTCTCACTCAATGTTTATTCATAGTTTTGCACGTATATTAATATGTTCAATATGTGTATGTATTACATATGTTATATACGAATTTATGATATATATTATATGATAAATACACATGTGTGTTGATAGATGCTGCTGTTATTTTACCATTATCATGACGTCTAAAATTTGTTTAGATTTTCTGTTCAGATTCTGGCATATAGTAGATGTCCAATAAAATTTTTTAACAGTATTGAATGATTTCCTATTTTAGTATTTCATATACTAACATGGAACACTATGGAAGTGATTTACACAACCCCTACACAAGAGTAAAATGAAAATTTGTCAGAAGTTCAATATTTTTATGTGACCTTTTAATATTCAAATATGTATGTTCAATTAGAAATACTTATAGAGGTCAAGGATTTATTCAGGACCCACGTGGGAAGGGGCAATCATTTAGGGATAGTACAGCACAATAGTGTAAAGAGTTAAAGGGGAATAATGGACAGGAAGAGTTGAATTGGCATGAGAAATGTGGAAGGAAAGCAAGCAGTAACGGCCTTTGGAAAACTCTATATAGAAACCTACATATAGTACAGAAGCTTTCTAAAATATATGCATATACACATACACATGTAAAAAAAGAGGTATGAAGACTTATACTACTGTGAGAGCACAATACTCCAACTAGATATCTCATGGTAATAAACAAAAACCCTAGAACCAGGAATAAGTTATCTTTTTGAATTATTGGTCAATGGGGAACATAGTATCCCAAACATTATAGTATATTGCCAACACTCTTGGCTATCCTTCAGAATTTTGAAATTAGACATTTTAATAGTAGATACTATCAAACACATACTTGAGTCTCAAAACTTAAGAAAATAAGCTAGTGCTTACTAGAAAGCATCTCGTGGTGGCTCTGACAGTGCTGGAAAATGCTACACATACTATAGGACAATAGTAATCATTATGCTCAACCAGTTATGAAATGAGCAAATTAGAACACTTACTGTCCTGACAATATATGCCCACTGCTACAATAGTAGTATTAATGTTATTATGGTAACCAACCACTTACTGATTGGATCTAATGCCCACTCCACAATGAAGTCTGTACCTGTCCCTGCTAAACTAACTAAGAACCTGTGGCTAGATTCATTATAAGTCCTAGGGAAGAACCCAATACTACCCAGTACTAATTGAATACTTTTATTCTGTTCAATTGACTTAGTATTAAAAAACATCTACCATTTCTTCGTGGTGAGATCATTTGAAATAGCGTCTTCTGGTAGTTTTGACATACAAATTATTAACTGCAATCACTTTCTATATAATAAAGTACTCAAAGTTAATTAACTTGTCTGACCATAACCTTTCCTTTTTCATCTCTTCAATAACATAAGTTACTTTATAGTGTCTAGTTCACTGGGTCTAATACTTTTAGTATTCATATAGCATTAAGATCACTCTTTGTCTTTCCTTTTAGGCCCAGGTTACTTCACTTAACACAGTAACAGATAAACCTATTGTTTCAAACAGGGATTTTTTTCCCATTTAATAATGCAATTTTTCTACAATGCACATCTAACATATGTTAAACACCTATACATACATTATTTCACAGCCTTGTGGCTTCCATATTGTGGTGCTTGTAAGTAAAACTATAGTGAACAGGAAAGTGCAGAAATTTCTCATAGTTATTTTTATTTAGATTTAGGCCCAGAATAACATTTATTAATTTTACATCTCTGTATCAGTTTTGTTTTAGAAACTTCTATATTGTTCTTTATATCTAAGTCCACTGATTTATAGTAACAAAAACCTTATATAAAAGTCATCATTTCTACAAATCATTACTAACACATAAACTTATGTTTTAAAAATCATAAATCAAATAGATTTGAAGTGATATATACTTATGATTCAATTTATATCTCTCAGAATATTATATATGTTATATATTTTTTCAGAGGTCTGCCAACCATGTCTTTGTCTCATTTGGGACTGTGTTTGGAAAACATTTTTCAATTTTTAATGAAATTATCTGTTTTATTGTTATTAAGTACTTTGTGCTTCTTATATATTTTGGTTCTTAATCTATCATTTGCAGTGGCATTTTATTTTGGCAAGTTTTTCTGGCTGTTTTGAGTCATCATATGACTTCGTTAATTTTTTTCTTGTAGATGTTTTTGTTTATGTTTTTAGTTCGAGTCAATTTGTTCCATTTTTTTTTCAATATGGTTTTGTTATTTGTAGCTTTTGTGGATCCATAAAATATTTTACAACTCTTTTAAATTCTTTTAAACTATTAATGTCAAGGTAATTTAAATGAGAATCACATAAAATTGCTAAGTTTTTCTAGCAATATGAATATTTTAAGTATATCAAATTTTCTAGCCATGAACATAGAATATCCTGATTATTTATGTCTTTTTCATAATATCTTTAATATTTTAGTTTTTTATTTCTAAGTATTTTATATATGTAGTAAAGTATCTTCCAAATGAGATTCCTTTTACTTCTGTTTTTATTATGATTTTAGTTAAGGTGTCTTTATGTGGCTTAGGTTACTCTAGAAATTGCTAGATTTCTAGATTTTGGCTGTTCTAAAACTTAAGTTCTTCTATCCCTAATATTGTAATGGCTGCACATGAATGTGTGGGCTATGATGCCTGGCTCTGCTTCCTTGCTTTACTTTTGTTTGTTTATTTATTTTTGCTTTGTTTTTTCCCCCAGCAAGTTCACTACTTGCATATAGAAATGCTAAAGAGATTTTTTTGTTTTTTTTTTTTTGTTTGTTTGGTTTTTTTTTGGTTTTATGAGACAGGGTTTCTCTGTGTAGCCCTGGAACTCACTCTGTAGACCAGGCTGGCCTCGAACTCAGAAATCCACCTGCCTCTGCCTCCCAAGTGCTGGGATTAAAAGTATGCACCACCACTGCCCAGCAAAAGTTTTTATTCTTCACCTTTTACTCCATTTATTTATTATTCTTACTTTTGTAGTCTTTAGTTTTCTGCATCACACATTATTCATCTGCATGCACCAACAATTTAACTTATTTTCTGTTCATTTTAACAGCATTTTCTTCTCATTATTAAGTACTCTGAATAAACCTAGTCTGGGCAGAACAAAAGTGATGAGGGAATGAGGACTATGCCAGACATGCAAGGATGAGTCAACATGCACAAGTCAGTAGGCATGGACTGTACCAGTAAAATAACAAAGAATATGACCATAGGATCTTAACAGATACAGAGAAAGAATTGGAGAAAATTCAGCATTCTTTCATTTAAAAATAATAATGTATTATGTATATAAGTAATGTATGTAAATATGTTAATATGTTAAACCCAACATGAAGAGTAACCCAATTTATACATTGTTTCTTAGACATGAGAGTAAGAAAAGAGAGAGGTCTTTGACTTTCATCTTACATAGTTTAATAATGAATCAACACATTGGTTATCCTCAGTTTAATAATAAATTCTATATATATATAACATATTATATATATATATATTTAATGGATATATATATCCATTAAATTCTTCTTTTTTTAAATCTCCTGTAAATTACATGATTTTCAGGAGAAAAGATGTTATTAAAAATCTTTCGCCGGGCAGTGGTGGCGCAAGCCTTTAATCCTAGCACTCAGGAGACAGAGGCAGACAGATATTGGAGTTGGAGGCCAGCCTGGTCTATACAGTGAGTTCTGGGACAGCGAGGGCTACATAGAGAAACCCTGTCTCAAAAAACAAAAAGAAAGCAACAACAAAAAGCCCTTTCAATTTTGTTATTTATTTTTTTACATATGGTATATTTTGAACAAGAGGAAGAGTTCTTCCTCTTCCTCCAAATTTCTTAAGATTTCTATACCTCCCTGCCAACTCAATTTCCTATCCCTCCCCTCTCTCTCTCTCAAAGTGAGACTGATAAAACAAACAAAACAAGTATAAACAAAGTTAAAAACAAACACCATGTAAGACAAAATTAAATGCAGAAGCAAATAGTGTTAGTTGTGGCTTCCATGTCCTGGATGTTCCTTAAATCTAATCAACAAGTTGTTAGTTCCTTGTAGGTGTCCATTTTGTATCTGAGTGATATTGATAATCACTTTCCTCTTCCTCTGGTACTGTGCAAAGTACCTACCAGCACACGAACTCTAATCAGTATGGGTGATATTTCAGGTTGGGCACAGCTAGATTTCTCAATGTTCAACTGCATAAAAAGTGGTGTGTCTAGCAAAAGGGCCTTACCTTCAGGGTGTTGAGGGGAAGCAACCACTTTCATTCCCCCTTTTATCTTTCTTTTCTGTTTTCTCTATAAATAGTTTCAATCTTGTTTTCCTCCATCATGGAAAAAAATTACTTTATAATCGAACTGAAAATTTAAATGTTTTTCTTTTGTGAATTGCCAGATATCTGGGTTAGTGAAAAAAATGTATTTTACTTCAATAATTATTATTGAATCAGTCAGTCATATATTCTGTATGGAATTAGCTTAAAACTTTTATTTACTGATTACAGCTACACTGATTGGTTTATCTGTATAAGAAGGAACATTACAACAAGGAGCTAAAATCTTTTCAGAGCTTGTTCACAATGAATACTCTATCAAGGGATCTGTCCAGATCAACAGAGAAAACTGAAGATTAACAGCTGTACCCACCTGGGTTATATGTTCATGGGGATATTGACAGCAGGAGGAAGCTTGCACATGAAAAATCCCTTTCTTTAGTAAAAGAGCTGCCAAACACAAGGAAAGGGGGGTAAAAGAGCTACATAACACTGCCATCTAATATCCAGCTGTGTTAGTATCATGATTAAAAGATGCTACCTCATGATGAATGAAAGCTAATGAAAGGATGCAGCTCTCGAAGAAATATAGTGGGACAGAAATGTATGTATTGTGGCTGACATGGACATGTTCCATATGGTCAAGACATAACTTGGTAATTTAGGTTGTGCCATAGACAGTGACTAATTCAATTAAGTTTAATTCAGACCTTAAGGAGAGAGCCTAGGCAAATGTTCTAGATATTGAAATTTCCAAGTATATGACATCAAGTTTATTGACAAAATGAAAAGATATTTCTCAAAATAGTATTAGATACAATAACACTTCCCAGGCAAAATTATAGATAAATTGTTTTGTGTCTTGAGTAAAGAATATTCATACTTAGTTGTAGGGGTGAGAAGCTATATTGTGAATACAAATTTTCACTTTCTGTATTCTTCAATGTCAGTAATATGGCTTGTCACATAGGCAAACTAGTCACTGAGGTAGAACTTTTGTCAAGTATCAGCGGGCATGTAAATTCATAGTGACAAGAAACATTAATCCAAATACACAGGTATTAAGTCATTAGGGCTCTTTGGGGAAGAACAGTCTCTTTTTTCAAGAATATATGATGTATAGTGTCAGGAATGCTGGGTCTGACCTTTGTAATGGTCAGCAGTTGCTTCTCTGCATGAGCTGAGCTGTCATATTCATGGGGGTGGTTCATCAGAGGGAAGAGTCTTCTTATAACAAAGATGGCCATGCATTTTGGCATCATAATAGTGTATATTCAGAACTGGTAAATCACCAACCACTTTTGTTCTTTGTGTAATTTGTAGAACTGATTCTGCTTGATCGCAAGCTCTATATTTCCTAGCCATGGGTCCTTTCAGTGACTTGCGGATCTGAAATATTGTTGAGTAATCTATTTGTGAAAATCTCCTTCAGGTTACTTTGTGAGAGGTATATCTGTTTCCTCATAAAAATACCACCTAAAAGATAAATTAGTTGGGAGCTTGTGACTTTGTAGAGAGCTCTAAATAGAGAGCATAGCCATATCCTATCTGGAGGGCACCACTCAGATATTATATTTAAAATCACACAAGTAGGCAGAACAATAAAACCATACATAATAGAAATCAAAGATTACAGAAAATGCACAGGTATAAAATTCTGTGTAAATGTTAGAAAATAGAGAAAATCAGGGAAAATTATGCAAAAGCAGACAGGAGGAATCAAAAGAGAAAGATGTTGGCATTAACAAAAGTTACTTTAGTTTTTATTTATTGCATTATCTGTGAGTACAGGTCAATACTTGTGTGTTTGTAACCAGTTGAACAGCTGGTTAGAAGCAAAAACATGGGTATTGAAGACAAAGTAAAGTGATTAATTTCTTAGGTCCATGCAGGTATGAATTTCTCTATTAGCTGATACTTCCCAAACAGTTTCCAGTCTTTCTAGCAAGTCTGAACTCCTACTTTTGTAGTGTGGTATACACAACATACCAAAAAAAAAAAAAAAAAAAAAAAACCAATAAAATGAGATTTAAATTTTTTTCAGGTAGTGTAATACAGAGATGAATATCCCTCATAGATGCCAAGACAATAATCTCAGACTCCTCTGGGTAAGTTATTTAGATGGCAAATGGCTTGTGTAGATATTGTTAGCTTAGGGGAAATATAAGCTGTTACCAGCAAAGGTTCGACAGATGTCTCTGGTGTGGACTGCTGCCCAGGAGCATGTCAATGTCTGCAATCTGTACAGAACTGGTCCCACCTTTCACCTGGGCATCATGGAAAAAACTGGCCCTGGGGTTATGTTGGGAGCCGCCTGAGCACCCACATCCGCCATTACAAGATGGCGCCTACATTCGGCCGAGGACAAGTTGTAAACAGGCTAGTGCGCATGCACCTGGTAATTTTCCACTTCAGAATCTCAGCCTCTCTCATGGCGGCATCTGGCCTGGTGTGCGGGAGGCAATGGGGAAGCTCCATGTCCCAGGCAAACGCTGTGACCCATATAAAGGGCGGGCGTTCTATTGTTCAGGGTCTCCATTCGTGGCAAGCTTATGCTCTCCCTCTCAAGATGCATTAAAGCTTTACTGCAGAAGGATCCTATGTGTGCCGCGTCGTTCTTGCTGGCGAGACCGTAGCGCGGGACATCTGGTGCCGAAACCCGGGAAACTTTGTCATCATCAAGCACCTTTGGAGACCCCCTGGAAACAGGGAGGATTCAGAACTGCAGGGAGGTAGGTTCGGATAGGCATGTTGACCCTGGATCTTGATTTGGGGTTGCCCCCTTTTTGGTCTAACGCTGTTGAAGTTTTGCTAATTGTGTTAAGTGCCCTCATTTTGGTTTTACTGTCTTTGTATTGCGGCGAACAAGGTGGGGCCTGTGTAGATGCTGTAAGGGAGGGGCAAATCACCCCTGATAGGGTCCAGGACACCATGTCAGAAACCGGACGGAGTGAGAGGAGGGGTACCCAAAATCTTAGCAATGGAAACGGACCTCCTTGTAAGTCGAAAGACGAGGGAGAGATTAAAGACAAAGTAGAGTACAGCCAAATTAAAGACCTGGCTGAAGTGGTCCGAAAGTATGGGGTAAATGCTAATTTTACTATAGTAATGTTAGAGAGATTTGCCGGGGCGTCCATGACTCCCGCCGATTGGCAGATGCTGGCCAAGGCTGTGCTCCCTACAATGGGCCAATATATGGAGTGGAAGGCTTTATGGCATGAAGCTGCACAAGCTCAAGCCAGAGCCAATGCTACGGCACGGACCACTGGACATAGAGATATTACCTTTGATATGTTAACTGGCCAAGGTCCTTTTGCGGTGGATCAGACCGTATTCAGGCAGAAAAGAGACTTTGGTATCTCTGCCATTATCATAGGTGTGGTGGCAGCGGCTGCGGTTACAGGGGCTGTCACCATCACTGCTTCGGCCCTTGCGCTCTCTGGAACGATGCAGACCGCCAATACCATTAATGAGTTGTCTGCAGCTGCCACCTTAGCTCTAGACAGACAGGTATCCGCCAATACTCAAGTCCAGAGGGACCTAATGCTAGTTAACCAACACATTGATCTTATTCAAGAACAACTGGATGTCCTTTGACAGCTAGCGCAATTGGGCTGTGAACAAAAGTTGCCAGGACTCTGTGTTACTTCCATACAATATGATAGATTTACAAAAGCAGCTAACCTGTCTAAAAGTCTTTTACAGTATATGTTACAGAATTGGACCCTTAAATTTGATGACACCCTGCGGGAATTGCCGACAGCAATTATTCAGATCAACTCCACCCGTCTTGACCTGTCCTTGACCCGAGGGCCTCTCTTCATGGATTTCCTCGGCAATTTCTTATTTCAAGGAATGGGTGGGGGTGGGATTGTTTGGAGCAGGTGTCCTACTTTGCTTACAGAAATAAAAAGGGGGAGATGTTGGGAGCCGCCTGAGCACCCACATCCGCCATTACAAGATGGCGCCTACATTCGGCCGAGGACAAGTTGTAAACAGGCTAGTGCGCATGCACCTGGTAATTTTCCACTTCAGAATCTCAGCCTCTCTCGTGGCGGCATCTGGCCTGGTGTGCGGGAGGCAATGGGGAAGCTCCATGTCCCAGGCAAACGCTGTGACCCATATAAAGGGCGGGCGTTCTATTGTTCAGGGTCTCCATTCGTGGCAAGCTTATGCTCTCCCTCTCAAGATGCATTAAAGCTTTGATCCTATGTGTGCCGCGTCGTTCTTGCTGGCGAGACCTTAGCGCGGGACAGGGTTATGAGAGCAGGAGAGCTGACCCTGACCCCAGCGAGCTGTAGTACTGAGGAAACTGGCTCCCCCACCATACTTAGGAAGCACAGTAGAGCTGGCCCTGTAGGAGTTTTAGGTGAGCCAGCCAGAGGGTATGAGCATGAGCGAACTGGTGCTGCCCCTCATTTCCCGTGCAGTGGTATGGATGAGGGAGCAATACCCTCTTCCCTCTTGCCACCTGCAGCATGCAAGAGACCTGGTCCTGTGGTCATGGTAGCAGGAGAGGCTACCCTCCCCCTTACCAGCTGCAGTACTTGGGAGAGCAGGCCCTGTACCTCACTGGTGAAACACAGTAGAGCTGACCTATATAGCAGGGGCACTGGTGAGTGGACCCAAAGTGAGTAAGCATAGGAGAGCTGACCCTGCCACTTTCTGTCATGGTGCGTTATAGGTGAGGGATAGATATCTGCACATTCACTTTACCACCTACAGCTGGCCTGAGGATATCAGAGCAGGAGAGCTCTCCTTGCCCCTTGCCTACTACAGCACTCAGAAGAGCAGGCCTTATTTACATCTTGTCTGGGCAGTGCAGTAGAGCTGGCCCTTGATATATATGTCTATATGGTTTGTTGGTAATCTGCCATGAGGGCATGAGCATTGGATAGAAAGCCCTGCTTCTTGTGAGCAGTGTGGTGGCATTGGTGAGGTGCCTTCCACACCTGCAGCGGGCAGGAGAGCTATTCCTGCCCCTTACCTGCTGCAGCATTTGGAAGAGAAGTCCCTAAAGCTGGCCTTAGCAGCACAATAAAGCTAAATCTTCTGGTGGGGGGCCTGAGTGAGCTTGCTTCACAGTGTGAGAATGAGGGATCTGGCCCTGCATATTTGAGCTGGCCAGAGACATGGGCATTGTGGGAAAGACCAACCTGACCCCTCCCTTTGTATTGTGCAGAAGAAAGAAGATGCCTTTCTCCCTTCCCTCCTCCCTCACCACCCATGGCAGGCTGAACCTGGGGTCATGAGAATAGGAGGACTGTTGTGTCACTGAACTGCTGCAGCACTCTGGAGAGCCTGAAGAACTCTGTACCTTGCCTGGGCCACACAATAGAGCTCCTCTGGTGGTATAGGAACAGATAAGCCAACCCAGCAAGAAGAGAAGCTGGCTCTACCTCTTGCTGGTGGTGGCACTGTATAGGCAAGCTGGGGCAGGGCAGGGAAGCTGGGAGGCTGACCAGCTCAGGCACAGATCTAGGGCTTTGAATCGCCCCCACATGAGCATCTACCCCAGCAATGAAAGGCTAAAGTGTGTAAAGGTGCCAGTATACAGATCCAAAACAGGGCAACAACAAGATAGCCAATAGAAGTCCTAGTGAGTTTCCAGCATTGGTAGTGTAGCAGAAGCCAGAGACCTCATACCAGACCAGCAACTGATTGCAATGAACATTTGCAAGTGAAGAAATGTAGATAAAAGGGTATACTGTGGTAATACTGCACACACTAAAGCTTCCACAATCAGATATTTTTCCTTGTTGGGGAGGAATTGGAAGGGTGGAGGCCAGCTATTTGTGAAGGGATGGTTGTGTATGAGATTAGGGTACATGATGTGAAATTCATAAATAATCAATAAAAGTTATTTTAAAAATAAGAAAAAATAAATGAATTAGGTCTTTAAAGTTCATATATATATATATTTAATAGCAAAGAAAATGTCCTGAGATCCACTCACAGAATATCTGAGTCATAGAGATGTGACTTTGATCATGTAGGAGAACTCACTTGCCAAACATGAAATAGCTAGTTGATGAGTCTATCCTATAGCAAACAAGAACAAAGATACCATTATAGTCAGTCTCTGATTTTAGCTTGCTAAGCCCCATGTTGAATGTTTCCATGCAGTGCAGTTGTGTTATTTAAGCAAATGTTTGTGTCAGTTTGCTGCATCATGCCTAGAAAGCCAGTCTGAAAAGTACATTTAGAGTATGATCTCAGTTTCTTTGAATAAAGAAACAAAATATTGCAGAAGACTTATGCCTCTAATAGTCATGATAAGGACAAATGCTGATCCTGAAAGATACTATAAAAGATGAGAAAACAGAAGACTGATGAAAATGAAAGTCTAGAGTGGTCAGTTTGGCCAATTAATTATACAAAAACAGTCAACAAGTATGCACAGAAACATTGATTTGATTCTGCAATTTATAAATATTCAATTTTATCAGCAGTATGTGGATGAGTATGACAAAGAGAGAGAAAGGAATTTAATTTATTACAGAGCAAGACTGTATGATCCCAGCTGTAGTCACCTGAGCAATACCCTCCCCTGTTTCTCTGCCAAGTTTTGCACAGTGAGTCAGTTTAGAATCTTGGGATCCCAGGTGCAGAAAAAGTTCAGCAAGTTATGTGGAATTAAAATTAGCATTGCAATGATCATAGAGAAGGTAGATATAAATAATAAATTTTTAATATTAATTTATTGAAAACTGTCATGAATGTAAGATTTCTTTGAAATTTTATTTCAAATGTCAAATAATGTGGTTATAAAAATACTTAAAAATTAAATACTGTGAAATAATGTTCAGTTATAACCTAGTCAGTAGGACATGTTCTTTGCTAGCATTTACATCCACTCTTTTCACCTCTGCCTTTCTACTGTAGATTTTTTTGTTAAAGTCTAGATTCCATATAAAGGAAACAATATATAATACTTGACCTTTCATTTTAGTTATGGCATATTTAAACTAAAATAAAATATGAGAGAGTGTGAAGTACAGAAGGATGGAGAAAAATAGGGACAGAGGGTACAGGAGGAGAGAGGATGAGAAGAGAGAGAGAGGGGAGAAGAGGAGAGGGGAGGGAAAGGGAGAAAAGAGGAGGGGATGGAAAAGGAGAGGAGAGACCTGAACTTAATTCTCAGCATCCATAGTGTGGATCATAACTATGAAGAACTCCAGTCGAGGTGATCTAGTGTTTTCTTATGACCTCAAAATGCACATGGTGCTCATCTCTGCATTCAGGCAAAATATTTGTATACATTAATAACTCTTTTTTATTTTTTTTTTTAAAATCAAACAGTCTGCCTGCCACACCAACTGGTTCTTCTGGGAGAGCAGGCAGAGGAGAGTTAAGCATAAGGTACCCAGAGGCCCATTTTCTAACTCTGATGTTCCTCCCTGGTCCAGAGGAGCTTTGCAGGATTCCAAGAGCATCCTGTCTCTTCATGGAAACCTTCAGGGTCCCCCAAAACTAATCAGCTTAGAATCTTTCTGACCACCCATTTCTAATTGTATCCCACAGCCACCCCAGTTGGATCTGCAGAATATGATTCACCCATATCCTGCAGAGTAGGGTCTGCCTGAGGCACAGCCAACAGAATTGGTACCCTGATCTCTATTGTCTGGCCTATGAGTCAACATACCTTCCTGAAAAGTCCTGTTGCTGTCAGGATTATACATAGAACACCAATGAAAACCAGATGCCTAGAAGACAGAATAAGAACACAATCAATAGGAACCAGGGCAATATGGCACCACTAGAGCCCAGCTGTCCTGCTACAACAAAGCCTGAATATCATAATGAAATTGAAGCACAGGAAGAGGATCTTAAATCCAATCTTATAAAAATGATAGAGGCCTTTAAAGAGGACATGAATATAACCCTCAAGGAAATATAGGAAAATACATTCAAACAGATTGAGTCATTAAAAGAGAAAGCAAATAAATATAAAGAAATACAGAAAAATACAATCAAATAGGAGAAGAATATAAATAAAACTGTCCAAGACCTGAAAAGGGAAATAGAAGCAATAAAGAAAACACAAACCGAGGCAATGCTGGAGATGGAAAACCCAGGAAAGAGAATAGTAACTCCACATATATGTATACCCAATATAAGAGATCAAAGAAAGAATATCAGGTGTAGGAGATTTGGTAAAAGAAATTAGTGTATCACTCAAAGAAAATGAAAAATCTAAAATGTTCAGGACATAAAACATCCTGAAAATTTGGGACACTATAAAAAAGACCAAACCAAAGAATAATAGGAATAGCAGCAGCAGAAGTTTCCCAGCTTAAAGGCCTAGAAAACATCTTCAACAAAATCATAGAAGAAAATTTCCCTAACCTAAAGAAAGCGATGCCTATAAAAAGTACAAGAAGCTTACAGGACACCAAACAGATTGGACTAGAAAAGAAAATCCTCTTGCTACAAAGTAGTCAAAACTCTAAATATACCCAACAAAGAAAGAATTTTAAAAGCAAGTGGAAGAAGGCCAAGTAACATATAAAGGCACAGCTATCAGAATTACACACAATCTTTCATCTGAGACTCTAAAAGCTAGAAGAGCCTAGGCAGAGATATGGTGGACCTCAAGAGACCACAGAAGTCAACCCAGACTGCTATACCTAACAAAACTTTCAATTACCATAGAAAGAAAAATAAAATATTTCATGACAAAGCTGAATTCAAAAGATACCTTTCTCCTAACCCAGTCCTACAAAGGATACTAGAAGGAAAACTCCAACCCAAAGAGTCTAACTATTCTCAAGAAAACACAAGAAATAAATAATTTCATTCTATTAAACCCAATAGAAGAGAAACACACACACACACACACACACACACACACACACACACACACAAACATGCATGCACGCACATGCACACACACATGCATACATACACACATAACCTGAACTAACATCAAAATAACAGGAAATAACAATCACTGGACATTAATATCTCTTAGCATCAATGGACTAAATTCCCCAGTAAAGAGATGCAGACTAACAAAATGGATGCATAAACAGAATCCATCATTCTGTTCTATGCAAAAAACACATCTCAGCAACAAAGATAATCACTATCTCAGTATAAAGGGCTATAAAAGATTTTCCAAGCAAATGGGCCACAAAATAAAGCTGGACTAACCATTATAATATCTAATAAAAATAGATTTTCAACCAAAAAGAATCAAAGCACACAGGGAAGGACTTCATACTTTTCAAAGGAAAAATCCACCAAGAGGATATCTCAATTATAAACTTCTATGTGCCAAATACAAAGGCATCCACATTTGTAAAAGAAACATTGCTAAAGCTTAAATCATATATTGAACCCTAGACATTAGTAGTGCACAACCTAAACACCCCACTCTCACCAATGGATAGGTCATTGAGACATAAACTAAAAAGAGAAATATGAAATTAACAGGCTATGATTCAAATGGAACTAACAAATATCTATAGAACATTTACCTCAACCACAAATGAATATACCTCTTCTCTGAACCTCATGTAACTTCAAAATTAACCATTTTATTAGTCACAAAACAAACTTCAAAAGGTACAAGGATATTGTACCACTCATCTTGTCAGATCACTATGTATTAAGCTGAACTTCAACAACCACAGGAACAACAGAAAGCCCACATATTCAAGGAAACTGAACAAATCTCTATTCAATGATTACAGGGACAGGGAAGAAATAAAGAAAGATATTAAAGACTTTATAGAATTCAATGAAAATGAGGGCACAACATATCCAAACTTATGGAATTCTATGAAGACATTGTTTTGAGGAAATTTCACAGCGTTAAGTGCCCTCATAAAGAAATTCTAGGGTTCTCATACTAACAAATTAAAAAATTATTTGAATGCTCTAGACAAAAATGAAGCAAGCACACCCAGTTGGAGTAGACCGAAGAATATAATTAAACTCAGGACTGAAATCAATCAATTAGAACACAAAGACAACAATACAAAGAATCAAGGAAATCAAGAGCTGTTTCTTTGATAAAATCAACAAGATAGACAAACTCTTAGCCAAACTAACTAAAGGGCAAAGAGAAAGTATCCAAATTAACAAAATCAAAAGTGAAAAGGGAGACATAATGGGTTGAAGAAATTGAAAGAATCATTACTTCTTACTTCAAAAGTCTACATTCCAGTAATTGGAAAATCTACATGAAATGGACAATTTTCTAGACATCCCACTTACCAAAGCTAAATCAAGATCAGGCAAACCATCTGAATAGTTTTACAGCCCCAAAGGAAACAGAAGCAGTCATTAAAAATCTCCCAACCAAAAGCAACCATGGGTCAGATGGTTTTAGTGCAGAATTCTACCAGACTTTCGAAGAAGGGCTAATACCAATACTCCTCAAACTATTCCATATACTAGAAACAGAAGGAACACTGCCAATAAGGCCTATAAGGCCACAATCACTCTAATACCTAAACCACATAAAGACTCAAAAAAGTAATAGAATTTCAGGCCAATTTCCCTTATGAATATTGATGTAAAAATACTCAATGAAATACTTGCAAACCTAATCCAAGAGCACATTAAAAGCATCATCCACCACGATCAAGTAGGCTTCATCTCAGGGATGCAGGGATGGTTCAATATACAAAAATCCATCAGTGAAATTTTCCATATAAACAAATTTATCACACACAAACACACACACACACACACACACACACACACACACACACACACCACACATGATCATCTTATTAGATGTTGTCTTAGTCAGGGTTTCTATTCCTGCACAAACATCATGACCAAGAAGCAAGTTGAGGAGGAAAGGGTTTACTGAGCTTACACTCCATACTGCTGTTCATCACAAAGGGAAGTTACGACTGGAACTCCAGCAGGTCAAGGAGCAGGAGCTGATGCAGAGGCCATGGAGGAATGCTGCTTACGGGCCTGTTTGCTTCTCCTGTCTTGCTCAGCTGGCTTTCTTATAGAGCTCAAGACTACCAGCCCACACATGGTACCACTTACAAGGGGCCCTCCCCCCTTGATCACTAATTGAGAAAATGTCTTACTGCTGGAGCTCATGGAGGCATTTTCTCAACTGAAACTCTATTCTCTGTGATAACTCCAGCTTGTGTCAAGTTGACACACAAAACTAGCCAGTACAGATGTCAAAAAAGCATTTGACAAAATCCAGCACTCCTTTATGATAAAAGTCTTGGAGAAAGCAGGGATACAAAGGACATACCCAAACACAATAAAGACAATGGACAGCCAGCCAATAGCCAACATCAAATTAAATGAAGAAAAACTGAAAGAATTCTCACTACTTTAATCAGGGACAGGACAAGGCCGTCAACTCTCCCCATATCTCTTAAATATAATACTTGAAGTCCTAGATAGAGCAGTAATACAAGTAAAAGAGATGAAAGGGATACAAATTGGAAAGAAAGAAGTCAAAGTATTGCTATTTGCAGGCAATATGGTAGTATATGTAAGTGATCCCAAAAGTTCTACCAGAGAACTCTTATAGTTGATAAACACCTTCATCAAAGGAGCTGGACACAAAACAAACTCAAAGAAATCAGTAACCCTTCTCTACACAAGTGATAAATGAGGCTGAGAAAGAATTTGGAGAAATAGTACTGTTCACAATAACCATAAATTACATAAAATACCTTGGTGTGACTCTAACCATACAAGTGAACAACCTGTATGATAAGAACTTCAAATTCCTGAAAATGAAATTGAGAATAATATCAGAAGATGGAAAGATCTCCCTTGCTCATGGATTGGTAGAATTAATCTAGCAAAATTGTCTGACTTACCAAAAGCAAACTACATATTGAATGCAATGCCCATCAAAATTCCAACACAGTTATCCACAGATACTGAAAGAACAATTGCCAATCTTATAGAAAAACAAGACAAAACAAAACAACAAAAAAACCAGGACAGTCAAAATGTTCTTGCACAGTAAAAGATCTAGAGGTATCACCATCCCTGACCTAAAGCTGTACTACAGAGCAATAGTAATAAAAACTTCATGGTATTGGTATAGAAACAAATGGAATTAAATAAAAGACCCAGAAATAAACCCTCACCCCTACAAAGACTTGATCTTTGTCAAAGAAGCCAAAACCATACAATGGAAGAGGAAAACCCTCTTTAATAAATGGTGCTGGTCTAACTGGATGTCTACATGTAAAAGAATGCAAATAGATACCTGAACAAAACTCAAGTTCAAATGTATTAAAGACCTAAACATAAATCCAGATACACTGAATTTAATAAAAGAGAAAGTGGGAAATAGCCTTGAACACATTGACATAGGAGAAAATCTCCTGAAGAGCAGCCTACACATTTGGAAAAGATCTCTAATTCTACATTGGACAGAGGCCTAATATCCAAAATAAATAAAGAGCTGTATAAATGAGGGTCCAAAAATACTAATGACCCAATCAAAAAATGGGGTACAGAGATAAGTAGAGAATTATCCACAGAGGAATTTCAAATGGTAAGAGGCAGATAAAAAAAAAAAAAAATGTTCAAGTCTTTAGTCATCAGGGAAATGCAAGTCAAAACAACCCTGGGATCCCATCTTATGCCAATCAGAATGGCTAAGATAAAAAACTCAGCTAACAGCACATGCTTATGAGGATGTGGATAAATGGGAACACTCCATTGCTGATGGGATTGCCACCTTGTAAAACACTCTAGAAACAAATCTTGCAGTTTATCAGAAAACTGAAAATAGTTCTACCTGAAGATCCAACTATACTACTCCTGGGCATATCCCCAAAAGATGCTCTACCATACCACAAGGACATGTGCTCCACTATGATTACAGCAGCTTTATTTGTAATAGCCAGAAACTGGAAGCAACCAAGATGTCCCTCAACTGAAAAATGGATACAGAAAATGAGGTTCATTTACACAATGGAATACTATTCAGCTATTAAAAATAAGGACATCATGAATTTCACAGGCAAATGGATGGAACTAGAAAATATCCTGATTGAAGTAACCCATACCTAAAAGGACATGTATGGTAAGTACTCACTGATAAGTGGATGTTAGCCATAAAGTACAGAATACCCATAACACACCCCACATAACCAAAGAAGTTAAATAAAAATGAAGGCCCAAGTGATAATACTTGAATCCCATTTAGAAGGGGGACCCAAATAGTCATGGAAGGTAGAAGGAGGGAGGGACATGGATGGGAGAGGGGTGTACTATAGAAATAGGAAGTCAGGATCAGGAATGGGGAGAAACTGGAGGACTAGAGGGCCAGGGGATATGAATGAAAATATGTATTTGCCAGAGATGTGAGGTGGGCGGAATCTCTAGGCAGTCTCAGAGATCTGGGATGAGGGAGACTTCCAGGAGTCAGTGCAGGTGACTTTATTAGAAATGCCCAACAATAGGGACATGGAACCTGAAGAGACCACTTCTAATAGCCAGAGAGAACCCCCCGGTGAACAGATAGGGACACCAAACCACCTACAAAACTTTTGACTCAATATTGGTCCTGTCTAAAAGAAATGCAGGGACAAAGATGGAGCAGAAACCAAAGGAATGGCTTACCAGCGATCATCCCAACTTGAGAATGATCCATGGGCAAGCACCAATCACTCACACTATTACTGATGCTATGCTATGCTTGCAGGCAGGAGCCTAGTATGGGTGTCCTTTGAGAGGTTCTACCCAACAGCTGACTGAAACAGATGCAGATACCTACAGCTAAACATTGGTTTGAGGCCAGGTACCCTTATGGAAGAGTTATAGGAATGGTTAAAAGCCTTCAAGAAGATGGCAACCCCACATGAATGGAGTCAACTTACCCGGATCCCTGGAAGCTCCCTGAGACTGACCCACCAACCGAAGAACATACAGGGGCTAGTCTTAGTGGGAGAGGATGTGCCTAACCCTGCAGAGGCTTGATGTACCAGGATGAGGGAAGACCTGAGGGGGTGGCTATCCTCTCAGAGATAAAGGGAAGGGAACATGGGGGAAGGAACTCTGAGAGTGGGGTCCAAGACGGGGGCAGCATTGTTGATGTAAATACATACCTATGTACGTACATATGTTCGTACATAGTACATACATACATACATACATACATAATTTTTTAAAAGAAAATGTAATCATTAAAAATGCTAAATTAATGTACATTTGATATTAGTATAAGGCTTGAAGCATAAATAGGGACTAAAGAATTGAAAATGGTTAACTTTGTTATATTCTAAACCTATTCAATAAATTGTCTTTCTCCTGTGATAAAAAAAATTTCTTCCCTTATTTAATCTTAGAGAATAAGAACCACAGTTGAATTGAAGTATAATATTTAACAAAATAAAATATCTATCTATCTATCATCTATCTATCTTTCTGTCTGTCTGTCTGTTACAACTGTACAAACTCAATTTCAATAACGGCATTGCAACAAGGCAAATAAGTTTCAAACATTTCCCAAAAGAATTAATATTTAAAATTGATTACTTTGATTTTATGATGAATATAACTAAGAGGAAAAAAAAAACAAAACAGAAGTCAGCTGGATAATTCAACGAAAGTAAAATTTTCCTTATACGGTTGCATCTCAATACAATTCACAGCTGTATAAATAATGCCATTCATAAACGGAACTAGGAAAATTCAATTCAGTTTCTATTAATGCAGATTGTGCTAAAATTTTCCACTTTTGTTTGCTTAAAGAACTTGTATATCTTGGCGCACAAAAGCTCACTTGTGTTCATATAATTGTTTTTTAAAAAAGAAAGAAAACATTAACCACCACCTTCAAATCCTAAGGGCACTGCGCAATCATCTTTCCAGCGAGGTCTATATTTTCAGACATGACGTGTGTTACTGATTGTGGAACAAAATGCACTGCATAATTTCTGTGGCTGTCTAAAACTGACAAAGCAGCTGGAGGAAAGAGAGTTACTGGTTGCTCTTTCCCCAGATTTTCTTTCATCTCGCTCTGAGGAATTCTTTTTTAGAGCACACACAACACAATCCAAAGGAGAAGGCCGTTCTGAATGAAGCACACTGTCTTAAACAGGTTCTAAAGTGGTCTAAACGCAGAGCTTTAGAAGCTGATGATACCTACTCCGCGGAGGCCTGACAGTAAGTCATGTAATACATCGATGATTTTATGAGCTTCTTGGTTCATAATTCCAGATGGTGTGTCTGTACCCCGGCTGTGCACCCCGCGTAAATCATCTCACTCATAATCAACAGATATCCAGAAGCACTTTAATTGGGGACATTTATTCATACCAGTTATTTATAACTTTTAATAGGATTTTGTTTAAGAACGTGGCGTCCCTTATTTTTCATGTGTTTTTCTGGAGGCTAGGTTTTGGCTCATATTGTGCAGCTTTAAGCAAAAGGTTTCCTTGAGAGTTTTCTGTGTATTTGTGGCTCAGCCTTAAGACATGCTCTGGAGTATATTCTGTTCCTCTCAGTCAGTGCTTTCTCCTGCCAATTCTATTTTCAACTAAAAAGAATTTCCAAGGAATAGCATGTTTGCCACAGTTGAAAAATGATTGCTGTTAATGCCAGGGTCTGGGTATCAGTTCCCCATCCACCGTCATTAATCTTAATTAGAAAACTAATGCAAAGGTTTTTTACCATTTTCAATTAATATGGAGCCTAATTTGGATTCAGATTCCAAGCCATATTCACTGTCTGCCTGTTTTGGAAAACATGTTTTCTACCTGCCAGTACCAATATTGTCTTAGTAAACAAGGACAGGGCAGCACTTTGACTGACATTGGAATAATCTGTGTCGACCATATGCATTAATCTTATTTAGAAAGTCAAGCTGAACTTTGTTAAAGGAGAAAGGTGTGTGTGTGTGTGTGTGTGTGTGTGTGTGTGCGCGCGTGAACGTTTAGTTGAAGACTATGTAGAGTGTCTAAAAGCACAGTTGGCCTTTAGAATTTCTCCTGCTGAGAGGGTAGATTTTACCTTCTGTGATGAAGGCTTCATCTTTCTGGTTGTTGAGAAAAACACGTGATTCCTGTATTCTTCAAGGGGGACTCAAATCTTCTTGTAATAACCTTGTTTTGAAATAATGAGGCAATTCATACAAAATAATGGTTGAAATAATTTCTAAATTCTTAGAGGCATTTCTCCAACTTGAAAAGTTTGTGAACTAGATTTTATTTGTATGCACATAAACGAGGGTTTATATGTATGCATAGTAGTTTATCAAAGCACACAGATATATATCTACATACACTCATACACAAAGATCTCCAAAGGCAGATGATAATAGTAGTAGTCAAGCCAAAACCAAAATTGTTGGTTCTTAAACTAAGGACTCAGCTGCATCCTTTACGTGACTTCTTACAACTCTTGTGTGAGAAGATATATTACCAATACACAAATTCCCAGTCTAGTTTCATTTATCTGTGATGCAAAATTATAACTATAAGAATTTTTATAAAAGAAGACAAATTTCTCTATGTATTTTAATATTAATTAAAAGAAAATGAATGTTAATTATTTTACAGGTTCCTTAGAGATACATATATATCATACATATACACATATACCTATATATGTCACATATACACTATATAATATGATACATAATGTAATATGTCATATACAGTATGCAATATATAATATGATATATAATACATTATAGTAGTTTATGCATTTTATGGATTTTACAATATGATAGTATTCTAAAAGCTGAAATATTAGTGTGATCAATAACTATTTCGGTATTAGGGCCATCTCTTCTCTTTCAATGGACCTGAAAGCTTTCTGCAACCAAACCAGGGTGAATTTCTTCCACCACTAAAAGCTGGTATTATTAGCGTTTGGAAGGACTGGCAACTGTGATGTCTTTTCCTTCTGTATTCCAGGTTTGCTCACCCTTTCCTTGTCAATTTCATGATGGAATGGTGTTTCTTTACGTTTTATATTATGACATGGCTTTATGTATGTGTACAGTGACTTTCTGTATTAGATGTACAACCGTCAGAATTCTATTAAAATAAGGTTATTCTGGTTCTGAAAGATTGTGGATGAACCATCAGGGGAATCTTTTATGTAGACAGTATTCATTCTCTTATTTTGAAAGTCACATTTGCTGATGGCTAGAAAGGGTTTTATTTTGTTTCTGAAATCTCAGTTGGCAACTAAATCAAAAGCCTATTTCCAATAACTGCCTGCACATAGCTCACAAACTCCTATACTTCATTTTCTTTTGCCCCTCTGTGAAACGGGAGATAGAGAAGCATAGGGCATTGTTAGACACCTAGTTTGAGTTTATAAGTGTGTTTCTTAGTAAATAAAGCATTGTCTTTATCATCTAAACTCTAGTTATAAACTCCTTCATTAAGACCTAAGGGCAACTGTGCCAATAAACATGAATTAGGAAATGGCTTTGAAATCTGTACTCTAGAGAATAATCCCAGCAGCATGCAAATGCTTTGTAATAAATCTGAAAATGCTTTAACGGTGGAACATATTACTGTCTTCTTTTGGTATTTGCTTTTAGGCTTGCTATCTATAACACTATAAACCAAGAAAAGAAATGACTGTCACATATAAAGCCCACAGTCCTGGTGTTAATCTTTGTGCTACATTAGTTCCACATGTCAAGAGACACTAATGCCAAATTGACTATTGTAGCAGGTAGTAGTATATTTTCCTTGTTTGTTGGACTCCCTTTAGAATCAATATGATTTTTCTTTCTTGGACTAGGAAATACAGGCATATGACTAACATATGACATGGTATTAATATGATATTATGTTTTGGGGCTAAGAACTAGCTAGAACCAAACAATCTTGAGCAATACATTAATAATTTGGCTCATAAGCTTAATTCTGTGTCATTTAAAACTGTTCAACATCCTGAAAATATGTACTAATCACAACTGACAGCTTTGCATATTGATCATTATATAGTGGTATTGACTTATATGTAATTTGTGATACACTGATATAGCTTATAATGGTTTTAAACTTGTAGGTAAAAATTAGTTGATCCAGACATCTTATGTATTAAAGTATATTTAAAGGTGAAATACTGAACAACTCTGTAAATACTATACTCATACTTTGTGGAAGATATCACCTTATAAAGCTTAAATGTTGAGGGGCTTGAAACAGCTCAGAGGTTAAGAGCATTGGTTGCTCTTGCAGAAGACATGGATTCAAATGTCTGTAACTCCTGTTTCAGGGGATCTAATGCTTTCTTATGACCTGTACAGGGGCAAGGTACACACATGGCAAACAGACATACAGGCAGGCAAATATGCATAAATAAAAAAAATCATTGAAGATATGCATTTTAAAATTTCAAATGCTTACCTTGTTCTCCGAGGAACATACAAGAAACAGGGAAAACACTAAACAAATAGGTACATATATTTTTCTACAAATATGTTGAGATAATAAATACTTTGAACCAAGTAAAATTGAGTTTAAAACAATAAAATAAGCATTTTATTATATCAAATAACACGAACTTTATTTTTAAGTAAAAATAAAATTCAGCATCTCCTGGAGTTTGCAAGTATAGAGTCAACCACGTGTGTGTGTACACACACACACACACACACACACACACTTTGGTGCTCCACTATAGTCCACAAAGCTCCAGAAACTAATGGATGATCACAGGGACTGCTCATCAGAGCATAAAACTGAGTAGGCCGTGCTGCAGGAGGATTTGATTTTTTATAGAGCCACCCTTTGTAATTCTGGGATTTTTTTTTTTCTCAAAGAATTTGAGTAGGCATGCTAAAGATTCCAACACCTTTTCATATGTTGCTTTCTTCTCTTTCTGCAGAAGATATTCCTATGGCAGGCAGTATGAGAGACATAGATGTTCACTGCACAAAAGCTTTTGAAGAGGAAATACCTCCCACTCTCAAATTCTATTTTAGGAAACAAAATTAGAGAACTGTTGTATAGCTTTTCGGTTTTCTATTTGCATTGCTTCCTTTTCATATCAACTCAAAGAGAAGTATAAGTAACAATTCTTACATTTGCAATAAAAAATATTCATTCTCTATGGCAAACTCCATTATAGCACAAACTTTATAATAAATAGATAAAGATTCATGGACAGCAGCTTCTCCCCACAGGTGATGGAGCATGTGAACACACATTTCTTTGTTGGTAAGCAGTCTGTCTTCTGGATTCCTTCTTACCTCCTATGCAAAATTGGACACAACACTTTCCACCTGGTTTCTAAATGTTTTGTCTGCCAGCAGGCAGCTCGTCACCTTGAGCCGACTTAACCAATTAGTTCGCCTCTCTGCTTCCCAGCTAGACTTGACTCATGTGAAGCTTCAATTCCATCTCAGTGGAAGTTTAAACTGTGACCTTTAAGTGAATAAGTGGTGTATAAGCTGCAGGAACGGATTTGGGTCGTGAAAAGCAGGTAGCACCTGTGAAAGACATACTAATGTTAACAAGCATTCCTCGAACAGTCTTTACACTGAACACTACCAATTTCCCAGTAACTTAACACAAATTTCCCTTTTCTAAACTGTCTAGCTGAAAAGTAGTCATGTGGTATGAAGTGACATCAATGATCATGGTAGAGAGATATCTGAAGCAAAGGGTTCCAAATTTATTAAATTATAGTTTTCCACATTGGCAATTTATAAAATATCATATCTGAAAATTGATAAATGAAATAAAGGATTATTACTGTTATGTACAGAACAGTGTGAAGATTGTTAGGGAATCTGGTGGCTCTTCCTGGTTGTTAACTTGACTACATCTGGAATGAACTACAATCCAGAGTTAGAAGCCACACCTGTGATCTAGATCTTGCGGCATAATGGGCATGAAAAATTTAGACCCAGGCAAGGGAGTTTATATCTTTAATCCCAGGAGACTGGAGCTAGCAGAACTCAAGGCCAGCCCTTGACAGAGCAAGTTCCAAATCCAGGTGTGGTGGTTCACACCTTTAATCTGGGCAATATTTTCGTTGGAGGCCTACATAAGGACAATGGAAAAAGGAAATGTTTGTTCTTTGTCTGCTTTCACTTCCTTACCAACACATCAATTGGAACCTACTTTTTCATGTTCCAGCTTTACAGAAGACCAGCTGAAATACCTAGCCTCCGGAAATGACTGAGCAACTACTAGATTCTTAGACTTATCCATTCAAAGCTGAACATGGTTGGGTTGATTGATCTGCAGACTTTATGTCATTCCAAAAACTTCCCCTAATTTATAGAGACATTTCATATGCTCTGTGACTCTAGAGATCTCCAACTCTTACAGGAGAAATAATAACATGGAAAGCCAACTTTGTCCCAAGAAGCCATCCATGTTGATATAAGCCTAAATAACGTATTCTTACTCACAGTCTAACTTCACATGTTTGAAGAGCATCAGCGTTTAAAAATATAAACAAGGGGAAGGTTTGCTGATCAATGATGTCACCTTGTTAAAGCAGAATAGAATGCAGATTCAATTTTTTCTTGAGAACTCAAGGACAAAACTATTAGCTGCTACCTACGTTCATAGTAGATCTAACTAAAAATGGCCAGTCAGATGAAACTCAAAGTTTATTTTTTTTATTGAAACAAAATAGCTGCATGATATTTAGTAACGTTATAACTCCAACAAAATGTAAGCAAAGAGCATTGATGGGATTCCTTCTGATAACACTATCAATTTCTGAATATCAACTGTATTGAAAATAAAGGAGTATAAACTGTATTAAACTATAATAAACTGTATTTAAAAAAGGAGTGTAGGTGCTGGGCATCCTGGCATTCAGACCTGAGAAGTGGGGAGCAGAGGGAATTTAGGGATGCTCTACCAGCTCTGTGTTCCAAATCAAGCTGTGTTACAGTTAGGGTTCATGTCTCAAAAAAAAAATAAGAGAAATGTTTGTTATTTTTTGGTGATGTAATTAATTTTGTAATCTAAATTTACATAAGTATATAGTTTAATATGATTTGTACAAAGATGGAGAAAATATACTTCATATAGCTAAAAATGACAGAGAAAAAATACTAACTTAAACATTTATCATAATTTTTGTAACCACCTTAACTGTGAATTTTTATAAAATTTAAATCATAAAACCCATCATTTTTATAAAACTATAACACAGTAATTGTTACAGGAAGATATCATTGTTGGTGAGATACTTAATGTTCATTCCTAGGAATATTTAATATTTTAAATGTCTTCCTAAATCTAGATTTAAAATAGTGCAAACAAACTTCTTGAATTATTAAGCTGTTTCTAAACTTAATATTAGAGTTCAGTGAGCCAAAACCACACAAACCTCTCCAGAAATTAAAAAAATAAAAAATAAAGGAAGGAAACTTTATTAGAGGCATTTTAGTAAAACTCCATGGCATGGGAGTGATTCCGGGATAGACAGTGGAAAAGTAGAGGACTGTGAAAATCTTATTTCTTCTGAGGAACATCACACTGTGGCAGATAGCACAGCAGCAGATGAACACCTGAATTGCTATTACGTGAGAAAGTGAGAATATGTTGATTTATTAAACAAGAAGATGCGTAGGAAACAACTATGAAAATAATTGTAAATATGATTATGTGAGAATTTAAAAATTAATGTTTCTAAGAGTACATTTTAGGAAAAAAGAAAGAAAAATACTAGCTAAAGAACAAACTGATACCAAATATAATATGTATCTTATACATAAGGAGTTCATTCTCAAATGGGTGCAGATTCCTCCAGAACAAGACAAGACAAAAAATATTCATGTGAAGATGTGCACAGTCTAACAGCTATTACAAAGCAGGATTCCATAAAGCCAAGGGGTGTTGTTTCTGTGCCATTTGCTAGGTAGGTTTATGTCTGAATTTTACTGATTTTGTGCAAATCTGAGGTTACTTAAGCTGGCTGGACCAAAAATGAACTAATCAGTAAGGAAAACAAGTTAGGATTGTTTTGTGAAAGTGAACTTTTCTTGGACCAATGACCAAGTAGTTCAATTCCCGATTCGTTGTCTCAGAGACATTCTATCAAAAGCACACTAAGAAGAATTTACAACCAAGATTCAGAAAAAATTTGTGGTAATTAGTAAACATTGCACCTGATGAATGGTAACATCTAAATATCATAAATGACACAAATATGTCATTACAATCCCATGGGGGATATTGCACTTCAGGAAAAATGAATGAACCACTGCTATATGCATAACCAATTTTATGGCTAAAACACTTAAAGGATAATCACAAACATATTGTAGACTTTGGACAAAGCTGGAACATTTTTACACACAACAGAATCCAGGTTTTATGAATGGAATGAAGCCATAGAAAACTCAATTTTAGTGAAGTGAATAAGAATTAGGTTCTTTTTTATTTCTTTCATCTTCGTTTCAGGATTTTCTCTGATTTTTTGAATAAATGGTAGGTTTCATTTTCCTTTGCCCCAATTACAAAAGAGAGATATTATATTTTGGATATGCATGATACTTTTAAAATTTACAAGAACTAAGCGTTTTTAAATATCTTTATTTTAACAGACTTATTTGTTTTTCAGTGCACATGTAAAATGTTGACTAACTGGTGAATATTTTCATAAAAGTCATTAAATATAAAATTTAAAAATGTTCTGACACAATTGTGTGGGGTTTTGGAAGGATAAATCAAGGCTTAATTTCTAGTAAGTGTCCTAAAGTCAAAATCCTTTGTGCATATCCCTCACACCCACTGTCATGGAGGCTGAGAGTGTCTCCTTTGCTCCTTCAATGAGACCAGAGCTTGAAGATTCTGCTGTGAGCTATCCTTACCCAGTTCCAGGCTCCCTTATCAACTAGCTGCCAGGGTTTCTTTTCTGCAGATCAATTTCACTTCAAAGCCATCTATCGATAGTTTCTTCGTCATTAAAAACATTTTATTTCTGAATCTCATCAGTATAAACAAACGTAACCTTTCACCGCTTTTTGCCCTTCTTTCCTAAGGAAAAACTCAATATCTTCAAATATCTCTAGTGTCTCAACAGGAGGAAATATTTTCTAACTTTATTTTATCTGTCTTAGCATTTTTAAGAACAATGGCACTTTCAGAATTGCCTGCAAATTCCACTGAATTAAAATTTCAATATTCAAAGTGGACGTGCTGATTTAAAGTTAGTGATGACAATAGTAAGCCTTGAAATCATAGCTGCTAAAAAAAGCCTTTTCTGTTATACAACTTGTGTATTACAGAGTTGTTACAGTGGGAAATAGAAGTTCCTAGCATGTGGCCCCAGTGACTTGCTCACTGCACTCAGTCTATCCTATGTTATGTAATGAGGTGAGGTGAGCAGACCTTATGTTAATTGGAAGCATGTTTTTCTCCATGAAAGATAATGCACATAATCCTATCGGAGGAAGCATACTCATAGTATGAGGTTCACAGTGATTAGCACAGCAAAAAAACCACAAAGGTGCTAAACCCTCTGCAGGCAAACCGATTCAGTTCGTTACAAAGTGAGATTTAGGACTGGACTATTTCATCGAGTATTGCTTTCTGCAGCCTCACAGTCTCTTTAATGGAAACAATTTGTTAATAAAACAAGCAGTCTTGAAACAGCAGTATCTGTTTACAGCAGTGCTCTTATATTTCTGATGTTTGTGCCTGTTTTCATTATTCATAGACAAAGGAGTAGAATTAGTTCTGGAACATATCATGAAGAAAAGACACCACTTACCAGAGGATCAGAGAAGACAGCATTAGTCTGGTATCATGTTTGCATCTAGGATTCTTGTTGTCATCTTCCAGGATTTCTCAACCCATAAAGGTAATAGATCTTCAAGCAGCTAAAAGCTGTAATAACAACATATTTTATCCCTGGCCTCTTAAACAATATCGCCTTGATCTAAATGGTCTCTCCGTTTCAGCAATTATCTCACAAGGTTTTCTTCTGTTTTGACTTAGGACCATTCACGTTATCCTGAAACAACAGGAAGATTCTAAGAACTTTTGTCAAAAAAACATGATTATCCAGCCCTGCAGTACATTTGTGGGAATTTATTTTTTATTCTGTTTGATTATATTCTTGATAATTTATTTTGGCTATTTATATAATTTTCCTGAGATATTGAAGTCCCTTAAAGGAAACACAAGGAATATAATGAGAATCTTTTAAAGCCAAAGTGACATTAAAAGCTATTTATTGGCTAAGAGGCAGTTTTGATCTCTCAAGAATAAATTGACTAGATATATTGTTTTGATTCTGATGAAATGACTCTTATTAAGAGCAGCAAGTAAATAAATTAGAAATAGATTTTTAAAATGTTGTATTAAGAAGTTTTAATTTTGTATATTAATAGGGATCAGTACCAAAGTTTAGTTTCCAGTAGCCTCCAGTGTCTTAAATAAAAAGTTGAATTCCTTGAAAATTAGTGAAAAATATTTTCCTGTGTTAACGTAGTATGAGTTCATTAAATCAAACTTTCCGTTTACTCCCAGATTTCTTTGCACTTTCCAGAAACATAGGCACTAAAATGTTTTCAGGCTTTTTATTTTCATTTCTGTATTTTGCAAGAAGGAGAAAGAAAATGATGGACTTGTCTTCCCGTGTGCGGTTCATTTCATTTAATGTACCATTCGCCAACTCCACACATTTTTATTAAAGTGTCATGACGTCATTCTTGCCTAGACTGAGTATTACTCCACTGTACATTCATGCCATGGTTTTTTCATCTCTATTGGTGAATATCTAGCTGCATCTCCATCTCCAGTGCTAGAATACTAAGACGAGAAAGAAAACCTTCATTCTTTCAAATATGTTTACCTGGTAAAGTTGCTCAAAATGTGTGATAATAAAGAATATAATCTGACATAAAATAACTTAAAAATACAACATCTTTAGTATTTATTGAACAAAAATGTCTTTCAATCATAACATAGTTTTCAGTAGTCTTCAATGTCTTATATTAAAAGTAAAATTCTTTGAAAATTCATGCAAAGGTTTTTGGCAAGTGTTTTATTTAGAACTCCAAAACAGATTGTTTTAAATAATACTGGACTATTACAAAGTTACTGGTTCAGATGAAGTTATGAAAATCCAATTAATATCATGCTGTATTTAACTATTTATTGGTGGGAGTTGGGTCGAGGGCCTTATGTCTTCTTGGAAATCACACCACCTGTCTGTCCTCATTCTCAGCCCCCTTTACTTTAAATTTAACAATAAAGTAGATTTTTTGTGCTTAATAACACACATGTGTACCTACATACTTATACACACTATCAAGGGCATTGATGGATGTGTTTAATTCAAATATATTTATCACTCTAGATAGACAGAGATAGCAAAGTAAAGGTAGAATGTATATACCTCAAATCACCTGATTATTTAAAGTAGTACAGCATCATTTTAGGTATTAATTGAAATTGTCTTTTTTAAAAACATGTTCAAACTAAATGGATTTTAAAATCTCATTATCATTCCCAAACAAAGAATATTCTGTTGCGTATGCCTAGCCAATCTTCATAATGTTATATAGCCTCAGATATGCATAACCAGTCCTAAACATTTCATAGCTGATGACATTAAATATTTTAAAGTATTTTTCTCTAATATAAAACAGGAATGGCCGTATTCTGCTGTGAATGAATATTACAATTAAGCTAAGTCACGTTTCAATTCACAGAACCAGAAATGGAATAAACACCCATAGTGTTTTTGCTCAACACCAGTGGATAGTGAAGAGTAAAGAATGCAATCATCTACAATTGTTCTTGAGATGAAATTGTGAAATAAAACTTAGATTAAGGGAAGGAGAACTTTAGATGCTCATGGGTAATAACTTTCTTTGAACTAATTCGTTCAGCTTTTAAAACAACCCATAAAGTTGGGTTATTACGGTTGCTGGATTTGTGTTCCAACCTCATGTGATTCCTTGTCTCTAACACAATGTAACAAGTAGGAACAAACACATAACTGCAAAATATTGTTTTCATGGGAAGAGAGAGGTTATTTACCCATGGAAAAATATATGTATCATAAACCTCAGGCAAAATAGGGCAAATGCATGAAGGTGCTTCTTTCTGTATAGAGAGCTCTGAATGGGGAAGGTGCATATTGTGAGACTCCAAACTAAAATATAAGCTTAAAGTTTGTTCCATAACTTGACAACTTCTTGTGTTTAGAAATACCTATGGCCATTATGTATCCTGATCTGTAGATAGCTTATAAATCTGTTAGCCACCATGTGAACATACTAACCTTCATAGAAGCAGACGAGTTAAAGCCAGTCACAAACCAAGCAGTTCTGAAAACCTAAGGAGTATTTAATGTCTGCTGCCAGAAAGTGGTGGTGATATTGAGAACTCCTATATCAGATGTAGGTGTAGGTAACTGACAAAAGTCCTAGGCAAGAGCCATGGTGTTCTCCAACTGTGTGTCATGAATATCACTGACTCTCATTCTACTTTATCCTGAGATTCCACATGTTAACAAGTCCAATTGTTCACCCTCTAGGTGCCCCATCTGTAGGTCAAAGTAGCAGTTGTGGTGAGCAGAAAGAAGAGACTGAGAACCTTTTATTTGGGAAACCAAAGTCAAAGATAAAATTATTAAGATTTTGAAGATTGGGGATGTACTGGTGGTAATAATGTCAACTTCTTACAGGGTAGAGTCAGTCGAGAGAAATGAAGCTCAGCTGAGAAAACACCTCCATAAGATTAGATTGTAGGCAAGCCTGTAAGATATTTACTAAATTAGAGATTAATTTACAAGGGCGAGCCCACTGTGAGTGGGGCTACCCTTAGGCATGTGGTCCTGAGTTCCATGAGAAAGCAGGCTGAGCAAGTCATGAGGTGGAAACCATTAAGAAGCACTTCTCCATGACCTTTGCTTCAGCTTCTGAGTCCAGATTCCTGCTGTGCTTGAGTTTCTGCCCTGGCTTCCTTCAATGACAAACTATGATGTAGATGTGTAAGACAAGAAAACCCTTTCCATGCCAAGTTACTTTTGGTAACATGGATTTATCAGAGAAACAGTAATGCTGACTAAGATGGGATAGGATGTCATTCATTGGTAAAGAACTTTTCTGACATTCACAAGATCTGACATCTAGCATTGAAAGAAAAAAAAAATAAGAAAAAAATATAACATAAAGACAGCATCTAGGCAAATCATTTTACAATTCCTACCTGTTCTGTTCTTTGCCACTGCTCTGATGGTGTCTGGTTCCAAATGAGAATGAGAAATGAGGGAAGGAGCAAGATGGGGTTTGTAATAAAGGTCCCGTAATGTACTTTTTGATGATCTATGTACATCTGGAAGCGACCCGTCTTCCCATCATTTGAAATGCTTTCTTGAGTTTGTGCTAATTATCTGCAGTGAGTTCCCTGGTGCCCTGCCCACTGCTCTCCCTGACGGATGTATCTAAATATTCTTACTGCTATGCTTGGAGATAGCCTATTAGGGTTCTCTGTGTGACTTAATTAACACAGTCCACAGTATTCAAGGACAGAATCAGAAAATACAATTTGGAATTGAAACAATTAAGTACACACACACAACATGTGAAATTAGGTGGAACGATCTTGGGGATTTAGATATTTATCTTTAGAAAATAATGTCTCTTCTCTCATTTCCACAGAAATAAAGCTCTCATTAGGGTGCAGATAAGAAAATTTTCTCTGGTTGGTCACATGACTCCTCTTTAAATTCCCAGAATACACTTTGTCACGTTTTGTCACACCACTCTCTGCCCGTATTTGCTTATATACATTTGTGTGTTCAGCAACAGACCCTTAAGTCTTCTTCCATCTTTCAGATTCTTCAAGTTCTATTATTGTCATGGTGAATACAGCATCTCCTTCTGACCTTATTGTGAACCCAGTCCTAACATCAGACACTGAAGTTAGACAGCTCTTAGTTGTGACAAGCAACATCACGCTCATTACTTAGGTCTTGGGATTTCTTCGAAGCTCCCATTGTCTTTGGATCCTCTTCCTTGCCCATCATACAAAGGAGTGCACCTATTCCCTGATAAGGGTTCCTGGCTTCTCTTTCATTCATTTCCATTTGACTCTGGAGGCTCCTACCTTAATAAGCTTTCAATCCATTTCCTTTACCCCTACAGACTCCTTGCAAAATCTTGACTTTGATTCTATTTAGATATTCTCTTTCTTGCTCTTTTCTTTATAAAACAAATATCAAAAGTCAAAATTGAGTTATACCACCAAGTTTTGTTTTATCTTTATGACTTCCAAATTCTTCCATAGGATTTGATTTTAAATAATTTCACCAGCTTTCTTTCTATATTTTGCTGATTTATTTCATGTATTTGATCCTATTTTCTTTAACATCCCTAGGGCAAACAATCTTGTTATTTTTCAGAAAAGCCAAAAGGTACTTGCCAAAATTCTAAATTTGCCTCTTCTGTTTGAACATACAAAGGCTTTGGATAGTTACCAGTTCATTCTCTCTAAGACTCTGTGCGTGTTTAGATGGAATCTTTTCTATTACGCACCCTGTCTACCCTTACTTTCAATATTCTACCCTTTTCCTCAAGGATACAAGTAATTGGTGGTTTGCTTTACTTTGTAAATGTCACAAACAAAGCATTTTTTCTATACATCATTATTCACTCTACCAGATTCCCAATTTCTAATTCAGACATAGTTTTGCAACAAGATCTCCAGTTTAGATGAGCAAAGATCCTGAATATTGTCAACTGTAAGCAAACATTTACTTCCATTTAATTACCCAACATATTCCACCAGGACTATCTGAAGTATTCTAAGTACTGTTTACTCTTCTACCTTTAAGTATAGAAGATATTGGCATTATTGATTATCTGTGTAGTCTTCCCATCTCTCCTGAGTTTCTTTCTTATCCATATGGTTTTTCCCCTCCCTTCTGTAGCAGCTCATTCTTTCTTCCTGTATGGAATTTGTTTCATCAGCTCTATTTCAATTTGTATCGCATTTTGGTCAATAAATGCCTCACATTTATTGTGCTTTAGTGTCTAGGTAAAATAATGTAAGAATAGGAGCTTGAACGACCTCATGTGATGCAGTAACATAACAAGGGAGGGATTTTTCTTTTCATTCTAAATAAGTAAAATATGCAGAAGAAATCATGATGCAATGATTTTTAAAGTAGCAAGCAATTATCAATGAACGGCAGTAAATCTAAAACCACAGAAAGACCAAAAGCTGTCTAAATAAATGGTGGCGAGAGACTGAGCCTTCCAAGGAGTTTCTTGGTCACAGTTTAGGAAGAAAGTTCCAGGGAGAGATAAGCAGAGCCAGCATACTGACTGAGGGGGCTGGAAATGTGAAGACATCACAATAGGTCCAGTTAACATGTCTGAGTGCCAGAGTAAAGAGGTGTTTAGCATATGACTTAGGAGATTTGTAGAGAGTTATCCTCTAACAAAACATTTGAGAAATTGCTTTGTGTTTAGAGGGAACCATAATAAATATTAGAAGACAGAGCTAAAATTCATGCAAGGTAAGGAAGAAGACCAGTTCCCAGGTGGAAAGTATGTCCCCTAAGCTAGGATACAGAAAAGCAGTTTGTGTCAATTGCCTCAATTGTAAATATTGCTTTGGTTGACTAATAATTCTTATTAGCAAGCTCCAAAAGGATCTAACTACTTACACTTAAGTTAACTGTATTCTTGAAGAAATGTAACACATACACATATACACATAAACACACACACAGTTATTTAGTAACAAAAGAGATCAAAATGTACTTATTCAACTAAAGGAAATTCACAATCTCTGGCATGCAAGAATAATTACATAGAGCTTGCAAAACTAAACTAAGTAAAGCAAAACAAAAACATGTCTTACAAAGATAAAAAAAAAAATGCCCTGCAATCAAAACCAACCCAGAATTTAAAATCCTATTGGAATTAAGAGGCATGGATATCAAGATATTAATTTTTAACTGAATTTTACATGTTGTGTAAGATCAAAGAATCATTGAACATGTTGGAAGGAAAATTGAAGGTACAGAGGGTTCTAGTGGCCATTTCTCCAAATAAAGCAATGGTGCTCGAGGAAAGGAAGTAATGTATGAGATTAATAAACAAAGTCTAAATATGAAAGAGAGAAGAGAGAACTTACAGCCCTGGAAGTATGAACTTTCCCAAGAGCTGGGCTGCTCTCCATTCCTACCAGGTGCTAGGAGGATTCATTTTCTCCCACATTCTTGCTGATACTTATCTTTTGTCTATTTGAAATTATTATTATAGTTGTGAGGCTACATTTTGTTGAGATTTTGATTTCCAGTATCTTGAGTTGTAGCGATAATAATTTCTCATGCCTGTCAGCCATGCCTATTAATCATCCTATATGTTCTGTTACATAGATGCATACTAAATTCTTTATCCATTCTGAAGTTTAGTGATTATGTGTCTTGATTTATTTCTATTGTTGAGCTATAATGAATCTCTTATAGGTTTTAGGAAAAAAACCCCACAGTTCTGAGATAATTATTTTGTAAATAATTCCGGTATTCTTTATATTAGTATTTTCCATTTATGAGCTATTATTGGGTATATTTATCACTTCAGTTCTCTCAAATTTCTTTACATATATATGCATATATATATATATATATATATATGCATATATATAAACTGATACAAGCGTTCATGCATTTAAGACTCTTAAGAAAATGCTGATAGATAATTTTATCATTACATAATGATCTTCATTATCTTTTCTTGTGGATTTTAGCCAAAATGTTTTTGTCTGATATAATAACACTACCGGCGATTCATTTTGTTTCTGTCTCCATGAAATATATTTTTCTTTCTTTAGTTTCATTCTCTTATGTTTTAAAAGTTTACACAGTCAGCATGGAGTCGACTTTCCGTTTTTATTATGCAATTTGTTTTGATTTTTAAAACAATATTTCATTAGGTCTTTGAAAATTTGATCATTTTTAACTCCTTCCCCAATACATCTGAGGTCCACCCATGTTCCCTACCCATCTAAATTATTGTTCTTAGTTTATGCCATAAGGGCCAATTTGTGTTCCCAAATATTCTTGGATTTCTGGCCTGCCACTAGGGCCTTGTCTACTTATCAGAGTTTGAACTCTAGGGAAAAAAAAAACACAAAAAACAAAACAAAAAAACAAAACAAAAAACAAAAACAAAAACAAAAACTGACCCTTTCTCTCCCACCAGCTAACAATTGTCAATTACTGCTCAACAAGGGGTAGAGCTTGATGCACAACTAGACTCTTCATGATAGGTTAAGATGTGTCTTGGCCTGACCGGTCGTGTGCATGAAGTTATAATTATTATTTGTTTGTATATAGAGGTGGCTTGGTCTTGCCAGAAGTCCTTGATTCCTTGTTGTTATTAACTGAAGGATGGTTCCATCATTAAAAACCCCCTTGTAGAGGACCTGGGTTCAGTTCCTAGCCTCCACATTTATATGGTTTAACGGTGTTCTTAATTGTCTGCCACCAAAGCACCTTAATGCACACAATGTGTACACTCATATTATTTCTCATATATGCATGAGAATTTAAAAAGTAAAACCTTTCTTTTTGTAAAAACGTATTTATCGAGATTAAAAATACATTTTTGTGTATTCAAAACCAAAATATATATTTCAAAAATAACATCCAGAATTGAGAGAACACATGTTCCACTTGTCTGTCTGGGTCTAGGTCATGTAAGTGAAATGGTTGTTTCCAGCACCATCCATGTATGTTTGAATTTCCCAACTTCATTTTTATTAATTTCTGAATAATGTTGAACTGAATAAATAAAGAATATTGTCACTATCCATTTTTCCATTGCCTCTGTTTCTGGGTTATTGCAAGCAAAGCAGCAATGAACATTAAAAAAAAAAAGAAAGAAAAGAAAATAAGAAAAAAGAAAGAAAGAAAGAAAGAAAGAAAGAAAGAAAGAAAGAAAAATGTTATCTTAGTAAATCTGACTGGGATAAGATGACATTTCAAAGATGTTCTCATTTTCTTTATGGCTAAGGACAAATTCCATTTGTCCTGACTGGAGATCAGAGAACTCCTTGTGGGAGTCAGTTCTCTTTTCTTATTGAGTTCATGTCATAGGCATTAGCAGCACAGACCTTGAAATATTGTGCCACCTTATCAACCAGAACTTTACAACTCTTACTTTGAATAAATAATTAATTTCTTCATAATACCACAATCTATGCATTAGTTGCATTATAAAGATATATCCCCTCACTCTGTAATTCTCTAATATTTTTTGCTAGTTGCAGTTTCTTTTATTTATTTTTGTGTTTCCATTTTGCTGTCAAATTAAAAAGTCATTTCCTAAGCACATGTCAAAAGCTTTTTATTTTTATGTTGCTGTAATAGTTTCTGGTCTTAGGGTTGCTGTTTGTTTTTGTTGTTTGTTTGTAACAGGGTCGGACTATGGCTGACTGGGACTCACTATCCAGAAAAGGCTAACTTCAAACTCACAGAGATTGACCTGCCTCTGCCTCTCAAATGCTAGGATTAAAGGTGTATTCCAACAACCCCAGCTATTTAATTAAATATGATATAATTATATAATTAATTAAATAAACAACATAAATAAATTATATATTATATTTAATATATAATAAATTTTATATATAATTAAATAAGCATAAAAATTTGAGCATATATGTTCTGCCAATACCATTTTATTGATAACACTATTCTGTTTCAACTTTGTGTTCATGAGACATTTTCAAATTTCATATCCACATAGAGGAAATAGGCTTTTATATCTTTTCTGTTTTCCTGATATCTGTGTTGATCCAGGATATCCAGAACCATTTTTTTTTTATTACTATAGCTTTATAACATATATTGAACACTGAGTCTATGGTGTTTCTAGTGCATCTTTCTTCTTTTAGACTGCTTTGGATGTTTACAGCTTTTGTGATTCTATATTCAATATGTGAGGCTTATTTCTGTGAGAAATGTCATTAGCATTTTTATATGGTTTGCATAGCATCTAGACATATTCTGTATCACTATTTAACAATATTATTGAGTTGAATCTATGAGCCTGAGGTTTCCTTCCATTTACCTGTATTTTCTTTAATTTCCTTCATCAATATTTTAAGGTCTTCATTTTAATAATATATCACTATCCTGTTTGATTTCATTCCAAAATATTTAAGATGATACTATATATGACATTTATATTTCAACTGGTTATCAAAGAGTTTTTGGTTAATATACATAGCTAAAATTAGTTTTAATTGTTATTTTGAAGATTTTTTTGATCTCATTTATTCATTTAAATAGTTTTAGGACTTTTGCACATAACATGTCATAAGTTAAACAGAGGCACTCTTACCTTTAGTTACAATATAAATGCGCCTTTCATTTTCTTTACTAATCACTCTGGATCGATCATCCATTATGACAGAGAAAAGAAGTGATGAGATTGTTCATTCTTGTTTTTTGTTTTTTTTTTTTTTTCTGATATGAAAGTAAAACTTCCAGTTTACCACTGTAGAATATATACTGGAGCAACCAAACATCCACATGTCAAAAGATGTGTATAACAGCAAACTTTACATTAAAATAAAAATCCCTGATTACAATCCTAACTGTAAAACAAAGCACTGATAATAAAGACAATATGTTGGGTCTAGAGATGGCTATTATTTGATATTCTGTGTGATGCCAACTTTGTGGTGCTTAGGAAACACTCAAATCATCGAGACCAGAGAGACAGCAGATGTTTTCAGGGATTCAGAGTCTCAATATGCATCCCTGGCTGTCGTGAAATATTTTATGTAGATCAGGTCGACCTCAAACTCAATAGAAATCCACTAGCTTAGTAACAACTTACTATTGTCTACCTGTTTATTCTGTGACATTCTCTGTTTTTTCATCCATTCACTGTTCTATCTATCTATGTATCTATCTATGCATCTATCTATCTATCTATCTATCATCTATGATTTAGTTTCCATCATACATCTAAATATATATAGACTATCACTAACACATCTAAATGTCATCTATTACCTGTCAGTCTACTTACCTATCTGAGGGTCTAAAACCTAGTTTAATTCTACTAATATATGCAAAAATACAAAGTGAACATTGAAATATACATATTTAACTTGAATTAGATAGTCTTTACCTGCTAAATGCAGATTTTTTCTAATAATGAGAGTTTTAAATTGTCATGATTTTTCTAAGACTATTTTAAAAGATTATTTTTTATATATAAAGCATCTCTAATTAATATGGTAGAAGTAATTTAACTTGACCTGTAATATGTAATCTATTTTCAAATCTGCCTACTTTATAGAATCTCTACATGCTAAGAAGAATAAATACCTTTTATTTAATTTTTTGTCTCTAGGATTGAATTGAATAAATAACTAGAAGTATGAAATTTAGTGTTTGAAATGCTTTTGTTTTGTGTTCTTTATATACAGTTTCTTTAGGACAGAATAACCGCTGTAAGCTGAGGCAACTCTTCTGATTATTAACCCATTATACAAAGATGTAGGACTGTGAATCTAGAACTATCATAAGGGGTAGATCCCAAATGATATAAGAAGTGATGGATAGTGTAGTATTAAGCTTCATGTAATTTTCAAAGCTACATGTTTGTATCCAGTGACATGAGGTGCTAAGGATAGGTAAGTGTTTAAAAGCTTTACAAATTGATTCTGCCATTCATTGCTAAAACAACCACAAAGGCAAAGCCATGGGATTTTGCTGTGTTTTCAGTGGCAACTCAGAAACATTTTTCTTTTATCCTGTGAAACAATGGAGTTGTAATTTATTTTTTCCTCAACTAATATACTCAAATGTTGACATTATTCTAATTTATGTAACTGTATACTAACATAATGTCTCCTTAATTTGTTACCAGCTTTTCCTAACAATTAATTTAACTATAACAAATGCATACTTATTTTTATGATTATTCCATTATTATATATATTAACCTATGGAATATTTTCATGCAGTCATTCTTGTTTTCTTGGGAACAGGAAATGAGATAAAGAATATATAACACACAAGACTTAGATAATCGGCCTGTGGAAACCTGATTTTGAGTGTAGACTTATCATTTCCTCTTCTTTGATACGTGGGAGAATTTTCCCTTTTTATGAATGGATATTCTGGAACTATAGATTATGAAGAACATAGAAATATCACAATATTGTGCCGTATATTTAAAACACGGTTCAGTGTAGTAAGTATTCTGGAAATTTGGTTTCTTTAAAAAAATCCACAGAAATATTATAAAAATATATTTTCATTTTAATGCAGGTACAGGGATATGGGGCTGCTTCACAGCAGTTGACTATGATTTGCTCATGCATTAGCGGAGGCAAGTATTTTCCAGTTGCAGATAGTTTCTGCAATTGCATGGCACTTGAAATTCTGCAAAATTTTCAGAGAGTATATAAATGCTAGGACCCTGAGAGATAGGTCCCCGGGAAGCAATGTTGGTGGCTGCTGATTGGTTGGATCAGGGGATTTGGTTGTGGTCTCTTAGTAGTCATGCTCAAAGGGGAAAAAAAAAAACCAAAATAGCAGTAAGAAAGTAATTAGATGCTGGTATCTCCATCCAACACCTATCCTTCTTTCTCTCCTATCTAGTGGTAGGGGGTGCAACTGGGAAAATAAAGGGTAGGAAAAAGAAAACCCCAGAAAGTAGCAAGGTCCAACTACAGTTTCTTTCTTGCATTGTAGAAACTTCAAATGTCTTGTATTAATTCTCCTCAGGGTAGTTCATTATTATTTTACATTTGAATAAAGTGTTTCCAAAAAGTAGAGATTTACAGTTCTTTAACAAGAAGATATATTTTTTTCTTTTATAATGTATCGATGATTTATTGTCATAATGGATTATATAAATATTGATAAGCTTAAGCACATTTTTAAAAGTATATAATTAAGAACCCATTATGGGAAATGTAGGAAAATTTTTAGCATTATACATGTACAAACAAGGTTCTCAATATACATAGCATTTTTGCTTGAAAAAATAAGGTACTTGGAGACTTATATTTTAGTATTTTTTTCATATTTCACTATTTTCATTTATTAAATCTGTAGACTTATTTTGCTTAATTTAGCACGCTTATTCATGCCTCAAAATTCTCTGAGTTGTCACTTGGAGTGAAAGAGGTAGTATTATGTTATGTGTGTAAACACGGATTAATTTAATCATAGGCAAATCCACCCTTTGCAAACCGAGTGTGGTTTGTGAAGGGTTTACAAAGAGTTATAAATACAATGGAGGCAGGCGCAGTTTGATATCTTTTTTGTTGAGCTTCCAATTTTCCAAAAGCTCTTAGAATCACTTTTAAATTTTTGGTATGCAAAATCACACAGGGCAAAAAAAAAAAAAAAAATCAATTGAGCTATGAGTCAAGTTTACTTTGGACTGAATACTAAAAATATCTTTTACCTATTGGAATAGGAATTAGATTGATGCAATTTTAAAGTCATCTTCAGTTTCTCTGCTTAATATAAGACAATCTCCTTACCTGGAGACTTAAGTTGAAACAATTCTCAGAACTTGGGATTCTTTATACTTTTTAATTTCCCAGGTTGTTCATCATTACTCTGTATAGTCTTTCTCTGGTAGCAACCCAAGACCTCAAATGTAGACAAATCTGATTGCAAGGGTAGGAGAAATGTTGAATAAGAAACCCAGCATACATAATGGGGCTAGAAATCATGTAACAGAAAACCAGAAGCCATCAGACTCATCCTAGGTTTAAGCTTTAGCTATTTCTGTGGTTAAAAATCAGTTTGTCAAGATTGGATTTCATCCAAAATCAATTTACAACTATCTGAGTTATTTTTCTAAGCCTTCACAGGAAGATAGAGAGAGAGCGAGAGATGGATTTGACACCTCTATTAGAGCTAAACTGAAAATATCAGAGATGGACATATCAGTTTAATAAAGAGAAAAAAATCCAATCAATGTAACACCAAGGTCAAGTTTTGAGTTTTTGTTTGGTTTGTTGTTGTTGTTTTGTTGTTTTCAAACATTCATAGTAGGATAGGGTCAACTCATGGGATGTTCAAAGATATTAAAAACTAGTTTATAGAAAAGAACAGATACAATTAAAACAGTAGAGAACATACTTGCTTTCAATGTATTTGAAATTAAAGGAAAGAAATACCTTATTTGATGAAATGTCAAGATGATTTAAACAATACAGCAAGAGAGTGTAAGTCAAAAAGGGCCATAGTGTCCTCATAAATAGGGAACTGGGAAAGAGGAAGCCCAGGCCATGGGACATACTATTACCAACAGTTTCTGCGGCTACAACTGAGCTGTGATTAGCACCATGGTCATCCTGTCTCATCCAAGTTTCAGGTAAGATAGAATGTGAGGAAAATCTAAACCTGAAAATCAGTGCTTTGTTTCAAATTACACACAGTCCTTATGGAATTGCTTCCAAAACAAAACTGCATAAATAAGAAAAGAAAGCCCAATTCAACCAAAAGTGCCTTAGAAAGATAACATACTCTAATCAGGATTTGGATTTTACATTTAAAGAAGAGATGAAATGCTTCGTGAACACAGCTACAATGGCTTAAGTTTCAAAAAGACATGTTGTGGTTAGTGAAAACAAATTCAGAAAAATAACTTTTTACTTGTCTACATTTTCATAAAATAAATATAATAAAGTTATCGAAGGTGTGACAAGAAGTATAGAGTTAATAAAACATTATCATGAACTCAGATTCATTCTGCCTTCAGTAATTAGAAGAGACTCTAAGCTTAGTATAACACTTCCCTTAATTACTCGATTTAACTTTCGCTATACTGAGAATTTCTCCTTCTTAGAGCTATAAAAACTGACACCATATCTATCTGGCTATTTGGCTATATTCTAAGTGTACTTCCCCCTGTTTTTATAGCCATACTAAATTGGAGACCATTATTCTCTTGATTTTATTTCCCTTATCAGTTGCTCCACTCAGGTGTTAGTGACTCAGCACTACACAGAGAAGGTCCACAAAGCAGGATGAAAACAGAGTATAGTGGTTAAAATGAAGAAGGAATTGAGTCCCAACTACACTTAACTCTAGCAAGAACATCAAGGATTTAGCTCTATTTTTATTTCCTCCAGAACATAGGCTAGCCCTACAGCTACCATAATGGGGCTGATTTTTTTCAAAGCATTAGATTATCTTTTGATATTCTACGTTAAGGTTTATCGGAACTGGGGATTACATGACAAGACCACTGTAGTCATGGATTCACAGTGGCTGCTGTTGTCTGCAAAGTTCATGACAATGAATATTCCAGCCACGAGTGGGAAGAGATACGTAAGTCTCACTCCTAAATAAGAAGCTATAGAGAGTGATGTGTTCTAGGGTAGGGGAAATTTGTTTTCTTTAAGGGCATGGCTTCTGGTAGTTCAGCCACATGTTAGTGGCTGACTCTTATATACATGAACACATGAACAACACAAATTAAATTTGATCAGTTATTAAATTATTTTAAGAACATGAATTTATAGGAGTAGAAATATGGGGCTGTGTCTGTGAGGTGTTGAGGTGAGGTATTGGGAATGAATATGATTTAAAAATGTAAAACATTACTAAAAAGTTAATAAAAATGCTTCCTGATCCTATCTCCATCCTCCGTAGCCCACCCACAAAATCTATTCTATTTCCACTTTCCAGGGAGATCTGTTTCTCCACTTAGACCTTCCCTATTTATCTAACTTTTCAGGGTCTGTGGATTGTAGTGTATTATTCTTTATGTAATAGCTAATAATCACTTATAAGTAAGCACATGTATTTTTTTTTTTTTTTTGTCCTTCTGGGTCAGGATTGTTTCACTTATGGTTTTTTTCTAGTTCCATCCATTTGCCAACAAATTTCATACGTTTTTCCTTTCTCACAGCTGAATATTATTCCATTGTGTAAATATACCACATTTTCATTGTCCATTCTTCAGCTGAGGGGCATCTAAGTTGTTTCCAGTTACTACCTATTATGAATAAAGTTGCTATGAACATAGTTAAGCAAGTGTCCTTTGGTAGGATAGAGCATCCTTTGGGTATATGCCTAAGAGTGGTATTTCTGGATCTTCAGGTAGAGCAATTCCCAAATAACTCTGGAACAGCCATGCAGATTTCCATAGTGGATGTATGAATTTACAGATCTACCAACAATGGAGGAGGGTTCCTTTTGCTTTAAATCCTCTCTAGTATGAGCTATTATTTGTGTTGTTGATGTTAGCCTGTCTGACAGGTGTAAAAGTTTTGAGGTTTTACTGGACCCCGAACCGTGGGGATAGGGGAATTTAACCATGCTGCTTGCTCTAGGGATCCTTTCCGTCCTTCCAGCTTGCCTTATACAGCCTTGCTGTGAGGGTTGCTCTCTAGGCTGTTGCATCTTGTTATGTGGTTTTTGATTGACATCACTGGGAGTCCTGCTCTTCTCTGAAGAGAAACAGAGTATACAAGTGAAAGCAGAGGCATGGGACATGGCAGGAGGGGAGGGAGGGGAAGCTGCAGTCACAATATATTCTATGAGAGAATAATAAAGTAAAAAAAATATACTTTTGAAAAGAACTGGAAATTTATAAAAACTGATTGGGCATTGCTTTGCATATAAATGATAGGAGTTCTAATATTTGCGTCATCCTGGCTTTTCATTTTATAACGAGTTAAACATGATCACTCATGCATATTATGCTTATACGAAATTTTAAAAATTAGTGTTTATGAAGTAAATTTTATGAATGTGAGCCAGCTAATTAAGTAAGAAAAACAATTCAGGAATCAGCTGGCAAAGACATTCATTTCAAAACAAGGAGAGACCGAAGTCTCATTTGCCAGAGCAGATTGGCATTGATTGTGAGAAGCTACTTAAGATCAAGTTTAAAAATAATTCCACTTTGATTGGCACCAATTACACTAACTGTGTATAAGTTCATCTCTAGGCAAAGCACAATGTAACCTAGGTATCAATCAGCCTGAACACCAAGAAATATGCAATCCATTGTGACTAACAAAAGCAGTATATGAATGTCCCTAGCCATACTTAAAGGTAAGTCTCATGATATAGCTGCTGCCAGTTTTTGCTTTTTAGATCATCCCTACTGGTATTGAGAAGTTGGGTAGATGTACACACTCTCAGCTTACATCTGAAACTTATTTTCAGAAACCAGAGTGTGTAGCTTAGAAATCTGTGCATGATCTACTTTGCGAATTGTTATATGGTGCATTCACAAAGAATGTATTCATGTTTTTAGAAATGAAAGAATATTTCAGTGAAGGGAGGACATGTGGAGAGAACAATTTTGATCCAGATGTTCTCAAGTAAGTAAGAAAGAAGCAAATGCTTCTTGAGTGTTTCGTATATTCCACAGCATATATTTAAATTTTACAAAAATAAACTAAGTTTCTTTCATGCTACAAGAGGCTATAAAAGCCATCTATCTAATTGCTCATTGTTGTCATGGTTTCACGTAGGAAAAGATTCATTCAGAAGTAAGTGAAAATGGAGGGGGTATTTGAGAATTAAAATCAATTCAAACACAAGCTCATTAACCCCTTTAAAAATATTGTAGCCATCCCTGAAATTTTCCTCATCTTTTGATAATAGTATACTCTTATTTTAGAGATAAAGCTAAGCCAAAGTCAATGTTAAACTTTAAATAGAGATGTTACCTATCTGGGTTTGAAGTAACATCATTGGATCTTTGATCTGAGTAAAGAGATCAGAGAAAGATGAAGTGTGGTTGAAGGTTGAGAATTCAATGTTTTGCTGCTTTGCAGCTAAAAAGGAAATTTTGGTAAGAGATGGGGGAAGTCTGCGCTTTTGGGAATGGCTCTTGGATGATAGTAAATAGATATAAAAAAATGCAAAAAGGTAGGAGAAAGGAAGGAAGGAAAAGATAAAAAGATAAAAGAACATTTTCCAAACTCAGCATGTGAAGAGTACTCTAACACAGCTTAGACTGAAGCCATTTTGTAAGCCTGATAGGGCCCTGAATCGATCAAAAGCTAAGCTGGGTAAACCTCCAGACTCTAAGAGAGCATGAGATTATCCACTTTTGTTATTTTAAAGCGTAAAGCTAATGATAATTTGTTTTCAATAGTGGAAAATGAATCCATTTTAGGATAAATTGTATTCTGTTTTTAATACTTACTAATGTGGAGATTGGATCTTGGAACTGGATAATAGGGAGATTGCCAAAGGACTGTGAGAATTCAACCTGCTAAAACTTCTTTGATATCAACACTTTAACCTTTATGATGAACATGTTACAACTTAGAGACAGAACCAAATGCCCTCAAGATGGAGGATAAAGTCCTGAAGGGAGAATCCACTTTCCTGTCTGATAAAGGAATTCCAAATGAATTTAGCCCAAATGTGTTTCAAAATTGTTTGGTCCTGGTAACTCCCTTTGACACTGCATTCTCCTTAATGCCAGTAACTTTTTTTTTCATGTTAGTTCAACCATTATAGATTATTTTTGTGCTTAATTAGGACATAGAAGTAACTTTAAAGTGTTTGTACATAAAATTAGTGATCAAAGATGAATTGGGTCTAGAGGTCTGTTAAGTTTTTAATTTTAGTCATTTAGATATGTGGCTTGATTTATATGCAGAAATGCTGGACTATATTAGATTCTGTAGCAGAGTAAGATTCTTGTAAGACTAAGAAACTAAGGGCATTTTGCATTTAAGGAGTATATGAGTCTTTTGGTGATGCTGAGAAGGCTAAGGTAGAATTTTAGGCTGACTAAGGGGTGAATATTTTAGTTAATATAAAAGGTCTTAGTTTTTAGTGGTGAGGTGTCTCCCATAGCCTCAAACATTTTAACACTTGGTCCCCAAGTAATGGAGCTGTTTCTAGAGGGTTAGAAAGCATGGCCATGCTGGATGAAGTATTGTAGTGAACTAGGGCATTGTAAACTGAGGTCTCTCTCTCTGTCTTTCTCTCTCTCTGTCTCTCTCTCGTCTCTCTCTCTGTCTCTCTCTCTGTCTGTCTCTGTCTCTCTCTCTCTCTCTCTCTCTCTCTCTGTCTGTGCCTGTTCCCTTTTCCTCATACCCCCTCATCTCCCTCTCCCTTTTTCTTTCTGTTTCTTCCCTCCCCGCCCCTCCCTCTCTTCTCCCATTCCCCTCCCACTCCTGTTCCCCTATCCCCCCTCCTTATTCAGTGTGTAAACCCCGTTCTTGATGTTCCAGCCTCCATGCTTGCCTGGTACCATTCCTCCCCACTATGATGGTGAAGGACACAAATCTTCCTGTAGCCATAAACTGCTCTTCCTTCTGTAAATTTCCTTGTTTTATCTCAGCATAAGAAAAGTAATTACTGCAGGTTCAATATTCAAAATCTAGAAACATAAACATATACACTTGCCCAATGTAGGCACACATACACACGCACAGACACATATGCACAAATGTGCACACACATGCATGCACATGCAAGCATGCATGCAAGCATGTCTGGACATACATAGGCTGTGGGGAGCCGCCTGAGTCGCACCCACATTCGCCATTACAAGATGGCGCCTACATCCGGCCGAGAACAAGTTGTAAACAGGCTAGTGCACATGCACCTGGTAATTTTCCACCTCAGAGTCTCAGCCTCTCTCGTGGCGTCATCTGGCCTGACGTGTGGGGAGCCAATGGGGAAGCTCCATGTCCCAGGCAAGCGCTGTGGCCTATATAAGGGACAGGTGTTCTATTGTTCGGGGTCTCCACTCGTGGCAAGCTTATGCTCTCCCTCTCAAGATGCATTAAAGCTTTACTGCAGAAGGATCCTTTGTGTGCCGCGTCGTTCTTGCTGGCGAGACGGTAGTGCGGGACATCTGGTGCCGAAACCCGGGAACTTTGTCATCGTCAGGCACCTTTGGAGACCCCCTGGAAACAGGGAGGATTCAGAACTGCAGGGAGGTAGGTTCGGAAAGGCATGTTGACCCTGGGTCTTGACCTGGGATTGCCCCCTTTTTGGTCTAACGCTGTTGAAGCCTTGCTAATTGTGTTAAGTGCCCTCATTTTGGTTTTACTGTCTTTGTATTGCTGCGAACAAGGTGAGGCCTGTGTAGATGCTGTAAGGGAGGGGCAAATCACCCCTGAAAGGGTCCAGGACACCATGTCAGAATCCGAACGGAGTGAGAGGATGGGTACCCAAAATCTCAGCAAGGGAAAAGGACCTCCTGGTAAGTCTAAGGAC